>CM031372.1:62968580-63428867 GCA_018208015.1 Medicago ruthenica | reverse complement strand
TTGTTACTAACAAGAGATTTGAACTATAATCAAACTGATTACAATTGCTCAAACCACAAAGGTAAGAGACTTCCAATGCTCAAGCACTAAGCAAGAGACTTCTAGTGCTCAATACACAAAGTAAAGAGGCTTCTCTGCTCAAGACACACAGTCAAGAGACTTCTCTGCTCAAAGCACAAAGCTAAGAGACTTCTAGTTGCTCAATACACTAAGAAAAGAGACTTCTGATTGCTCAGTATACAGACTGAGACTTTGAGGTTTCAAACAGATTTTACAAATACAGTTTGAGTTGAACACTTGATCAAATATCAGAGGTGTTCACTTAATACAACTCAGGTATAAGACTCTAACCTTAAGAAATTCTAAGATACAAAGATTGAAAGAATTTCTAAGAGTTTTAGTGAACTACGAATTTTGGACAGCAAAACATAGCACACTTTCAGTCAGTTGGTTTCAAGAGTCTTAGCAATTTTCTTCTTCAAATCTTCTCCCTTTTATAGAGCAGAAAATAGCGGTTGAGAATTGCTTTGATTTGTAGTAAAGAGCCGTTGCAATGTTGAGCTAGGTCAGGCTGAAATTGTGAGCTAAAACTCAGCAGAAAACAGAGCAGCACGAAATATTTGAATTTGCTTTCCTTAAAAGCTGGGGAATGTTTCTGCAAGGGAGGCAACTGTTCCATTGGAGTTGTTCTGACACTCTAGGCATTAAATGCTGAGTGAGACAGTTGTTTTTCCTTCTACGTCAGACTTCAGAAGCTTCTTCAGGAACACAGTACTTCAGAAGCTCACTTCAGAAGCAGTAAGCTCACTTCAGAAGCACTGTTCATCAAACGCTCCCTTCAGACGTTGACTTTTGTTGACCTTCAGACTCAGCCTTCAGACGTTGACTTCTGTTGACCTTCAGACTCAGCCTTCAGACATTGACCAACGTTGACCTTCAGACTCAGCCTTCAGAAGCACCCTTCAGACTCTTCCTTCAGACGCACCCTTCAGACGCTGCCTTCAGACTCTGCCTTCAGAAGCTGCTTCAGACCCAGTTTTGCTTCAGACTTGCAACAAAGCTTCTATGCTTTCCTTTTTGCTCTTAGCTTGTTCTTCCATAACCAATATTAATTACCACACATTAAGAACATGGTTCTGCACACTTGAACAAAGCATTAGCAATACCAATTTTCTTTTTAACACTTTGTTATCATCAAAACCTTAAAGAGAGTTGTTGATACATTTTGTTCCAACAATCTCCCCCTATCCAAAAGAGAGTTGTTCATACGTTTTGTTCCAACAATCTCCCCCTTTTTGATGATGACAAACATAAGTATTAATCAGAAAATTGTTGTTAATTTAATTAACAAGTTGACTGCAGGGTATGAGGTTTATAAGCTCCCCCTGAGTCTGATCCAGGTTAATTAAATTCAGTTTAAATCACAAAGATGAAAATTTCAGAATTGTTGTTAAGTTTAATTAGCAAACTAACTTCAAGAGAGGTTTGCAAGCTCCCCCTAGGTCTGATAATCCTCAAGGTTAGGTTTGTAAGCTCCCCTTGATTCTTATCCAAGTTAATTAAATTTAACTTAAAGCAATAAACTGAAATTATCACTCTGGATTGTAAATAACAAGCTGACTTCAGGTTCTGAGGTTTGTAAGCTCTCCCCCTAAGTCTGATAATCCACAGGATGAGTTTTGTAAGCTCCCTGAGTCTTATCCTTGTTATTTTAAATTCATTTCAACTCATTAAAGAGTGATTTATCTCACAGAAAATAAGTTCAGAACTTTTTCTCCCCCTTATCAGAGATTAAAAGCAGTTCTCATAAGTTAATTTTAATCAGAAATTAACTCATGTTCTGAGCTCAGGCCTTAATACCTTTTACTCCTACTCATAAGTTAATTAACTGACAGAATTTAACTTATATATTCTGAGCTCAGGAGACTTAATACTTGTTTCCTTTTTCTCCCCCTTTTGTCATCAACAAAAAGAAAATTTCAGAAAAGAAAAAATTTCCAGAATTTAAAGAGAGTTTGAAAACATGTGAGATAATTATGCAACCTATAGGTAATCAAGCAGCAAAGATGATCATCAGAGCAGACTTGATCATACATGAGTATATGACATTGCATTTTAAAGATAGAATGATGTTCAGAAGCATAAAAGGATTGTTCAGAGCATTCTTGTTTAGACACAGTTGTTCAGTGTAATCTGTTCAGTATCATTTAGTATCACTGAACTATTTTAGACAAAATTGTTCAGATCATATACCAACTGAGGGTTTTAGCATTACTGAACTCATTTCAGAAAACTGAAAAAGTATAGCATTTGGTTCAGTGCTGCTGAATTCTTTCAGATAAAACTGATACCAATTTTTTAAATAAGTTCTGAAAGACTGAACATGTCTGAAACTAATTTGAGCAAAAAAAATGTGTCTGTGTTTGTTAAACATTTCAGAACTGAAAACAGAAAAACACATTTTTATATTGATGACTTTGGGAGGAACAAAGTATAACTTTCAAAGCTTTAAATCATCATTGCCCATAGTTATAACTTACCAGATTCTGACCAAAAGTTTGATAACTATCAGATTCAGAAGTCAGAAAATCCAAGTTCTGAACCTTCAGACTCTGAAGTTTTTCAGGTCTTAACTTTCTTCAGACTCTAAAAAATGAGTGTCTGATAAGTCTTAGCTTCTGATGAACTCAGAATCTTAGTTTTCATTCAGATTGAAGAATATTTTCAAGAGATGAAATGCATGTTCAGATTCTTTTTAATAAAATTGAATCTTTCTTTTTTGAGGGGTTTTGTAAATATGTCAGCCCATTGATGATCAGTATCAATGAACTGAATATCCAAAACTCCCTTCTGAACATAATCTCTTATAAAATGATGTTTAATTTCTATATGCTTGGCTCTAGAATGCAGAATTGGATTTTTAGACAGACATATTGCAGCAGTATTATCACAATAAATAGGAATGCTATCTGCATGAATCTGATAATCCTCCAACTGATGTTTCATCCAGAGCAGTTGTGTGCTACAACTTGCAGCTGAGATGTATTCTGCTTCTGCTATTGACAAAGCAATAGTTGCTTGTCTTTTGCTGGCCCAGGATAGCAGATTCTCACCAAGAAACTGACAATTTCCACTGGTGGATTTTCTTTCAATCCTGTCCCCAGCATAATCAACATCACAGAATCCAACTAGCTTGTAATTCAAGGATTTCTTATACAGAAGTCCCAAATTAGTTGTTCCTTTCAGATACCTAAAGATTCTCTTGACAGCAGTCATATGAAATTCTCTAGGATCTGACTGGAATCTTGCACACAGACAGACACTAAACAAAATATCTGGTCTAGAAGCAGTTAAGTATAACAGAGAACCTATCATACCTCTATATAGCTTCTGATCTACTTTTGAGCCATTGTCCTCTTTGCTTAAGGTGCAGGTAATATGCATTGGTGTTGTCATCAACTTACAATCATCAAGCTGGAACTTCTTCAGAAGCTCCTTTGTGTATTTGGACTGATGAACATAAACACCATCTTTGCATTGGTTGATTTGAATTCCAAGAAAGAATTTCAATTCTCCCATCATGCTCATTTCAAATTCATCCTGCATTAACTTAGAAAATTCTTTGCAAAGAGAGGCATTAGTAGAACCAAATATGATATCATCAACATATATTTGCACAATTAAGATGTCTTTCTTAAGAGTTTTTCTAAAGAGTGTATTGTCAACTTGACCTCTTACAAAATCATTTTTAAGTAAGAAATTGTTTAGTCTTTCATACCAAGCTCTAGGAGCTTGTTTCAGACCATACAAGGATTTCATAAGTTTAAAAACAAAATCTGGATTTTTAACATCTTCAAAACCAGGAGGCTGTTTAACGTAAACTTCTTCAGAAATTACACCATTTAAGAAAGCACTCTTAACATCCATTTGGTATAAGATGATATCATGATTAACAGCACAGGAAAGAAGTAACCTGATTGCTTCCAGTCTTGCAACTGGAGCAAATGTCTCAGTGTAGTTTATTCCTTCCTGCTAGTTGTAGCCTTGAGCAACCAGTCTTGCCTTGTTTCTGATCACTTCTCCTTGTTCATTAAGCTTGTTTCTGAACACCCATTTTGTTCTTATGATCAGGTCTTGCAACTAGATCCCAGACATCATTCCTTTGAAACTGGTTCAGTTCTTCCTGCATAGCTACAATCCAGCCATCATCTGCAAGTGCTTCATCAGCTGTTGTGGGCTCAATCATAGATAACAGACCAATCATAGACTCATTCTGACTGAATGCTGATCTGGTCTTCCTTGGACTGTTCTTGTTCCCAATGATCAGCTCCTCAGGATGTGAAGACTTGTATTTAAATGAGGTTCTGGGTGGATTAGCTTCTGAAGAATCACCAGGGGCTTGTTCAAAACCATGTTGATCTTGAATATCATCAGGAGGAGTGTCAACATCTGAGAGTTTCTCAGTTTCCTCAGTATTTCTAGCTTCTGAACTTTCTTCAGACTCTGAATCCTGTTCAGGTTCTGAAGGTTTTTCTGAGAGTCTGAAATCTGCAAAACTCTCAACCAGCCCTGTTATTTCATTACCAGGCTTCTTATCATCAAATCTAATATGTATAGCTTCTTCAATAACATGTGTTTCATAATTATACACCATGTATGCTTTAGATCTCTCTGAGTATCCTAAAAAGGTACCCTTTTGAGCCTTAGCATCAAATTTCTTTAGGTAGATCTTATTGTTCAGAATGTAACAAGTACAACCAAACTGATGAAAATAAGAAATGCTTGGTTTTCTTCCTTTAAAAATTTCATATGTTGTTTTATTCAGAATAGGTCTGATATAGATCCTGTTCTGAATATAACATGCTGTGTTAACAGCTTCTACCCAAAAGTACTTTGCAATTTTGGATTCATGGATCATGGTTCTGGCCATTTCTTGCAAAGATCTGTTCTTTCTCTCTACAACTCCATTTTGTTGTGGAGTTCTAGGAGATGAGAACTCATGGAGAATTCCATGATCTTCACAAAAATTTTCAAAAGGTTCATTTTCAAATTCCCCACCATGATCACTTCTGACTTTTAAAATTTTCAAGTCAGATTCATTTTGTACTTGTTTGCAGAATTTGTAAAACACATCATATGTTTCATTTTTAGTTTTAAGGATTTTAACCCAAGTCCACCTATATAATCATCAACAATTACAAGTCCATACTTCTTCCCATTGATTGAAGCTGTTCCAACAGGACCAAACAAATCAATGTGAAGCAGTTCTAAAGGTCTTGAGGTGGAAACAATGTTTTTGGATTTAAAAGAAGTTTTAGAAATTTTTCCAATTTGGCATGCTCCACAAAGAGCATCTGAGTGATAATCAATTTTAGGCAGGCCTCTGACCAGTTGCAACTTGCTAAGCTTAGAGATGAGTCTCTAGTTAGCATGTCCCAAACTTTTGTGCCATACCCATTTCTCATCACTCACAGACAGAAGGCAAACTACCTTCTGCTGAACCAATTCTGAAAAATTGATTTTATAAACATTGGTTTTCCTATTTCCTTTGAACACAACAGATTTATCATTGTTGTTGATTACAGTACATGTGTTCTTATTAAACATGACTTCATAATTACTGTCACATAATTGACTTATGCTAAGTAAATTATGTCTAAGTCCATCTACCAACCAAACATCATCAATGTACAGGGAAGAATTACCTATCTTACCAGTACCAATGATCCTTCCTTTCTGACTTCCTCCAAACCCCACAGTTCCTCCCTCTTTCAGAGTCAGGGTTTGGAACATACACTTGTCTCCTGTCATATGATGCGAGCATCCACTGTCAAGGTACCAAGACCTTTCCTTTTCTTTGGATGACAAGCATTTCTGCAATAGAAATTATCTCAGACTTAGGTACCCAGATTTTCATGGGTCCTTTTTGGTTAGTCCTGAAAGGTTTAGGCTTTTTCATCTTGTATCTGGAGTTATTGAACTCAGACTTGTTCAGATACTTTGGATATGAATCCTTAAATCTTGAATAAGTCTGGGTTTTAGAAACTGAGTTCTTCATAACCTGAGACTTGAAGGTCTTTGGTTCTGAGTTGTTTAGAGTCTGAACTATTGAGCACTTTGGTTCTGATTTCTTTAGAACTCTAATTTGGTTAGCTCCTGACACAAGGCAAACTTCAGTTTGACCTTTCTTAATGAAATCAGAAACAGATGACAAATTGGCTTTCCTTTGCTTACTTTGCCTGACATTCTGGTTTTGAAAATGTTTTGGATAGACTGGTTTAGTAGTTTTTGAAGTTTTTATAAACTCAGTCTTAGTAAATTTTGAGTTTGAATTCTTCAGACTCTGAGACTTATTAGTTTCAGGTTCTGAACTCTTCAGACTCTGAACATTTTCAGGTTTAGAGTCTGATTTTCTCATACTCTTAGGCTTAGGACCTTTTGGTTGAGACTTTGGCAAGGTTTTAACATCTGCCATCATCTTTCCCTTAGGCTCAGAAGCTTTAGAGTCTGAGCAGTTCAGAACTTCAGACTCAGTCTCAGTTTCTGCTAAATTCAGTTTCTCAGAACTGTCAGAAGCAGGCACAAAGCACACCTCAGTACCTTTCAAAATATTTTCAGAACAAGGTGATGTTTTTGATTCATTTGAAAGATTGAATGAATCATTTTTAAAACCAATGCCTTCACCTTTGTTTATGTAAATGCCATAAATCATAGAAGCAACTTTACTTCTATTGATTCCTGTTAAAATAAAGTCTTGAAGAGCAATTTCATGTTCATTTAGAATTTCTTCAGGTTTCTTATGAACCTCATCTCTGAGTTCTCTAACTTCTTCATCAAACTCAATGATTTGATTCTGAAGTTTGAGATTTTCCTCATTTAGCAAGTTATGTTTATTTTTCAAAGATTTTAGTTCACCTAACTTGCTTTTGAGGTGGTTCATAAGATCTTTAACAGTTTCAATTAATTCAGATCTAGTTAGTTCAAAGTATACCTCATCCTCTTCATCAGAGTCTGAACATGATTCAGCATCAGAAAATGCAGTTGCCATCAAAGCCAGATTTGCTTCCTCTTCATCAGACTCAGACTCATTGTCCAGATCATCCCATGTTGCCATGAGATTCTTCTTAAGTTTGTTTCTGAAGCTGCTGGACTTGGAGCTGGGCTTCTTTGATTTCACTTTTGACTTGTCCTTCTCAAGATCAGGACAGTCGGCAATAAAATGGCCTGGCTTCTTGCAGTTGTAGCAGCCCTTCTGATCTTCCCTCTTTGAACTAGATCCTTTAGAGTTGCTGCTTCTGTTAGAGAATTTCTTCTTTCTATTCATTAGATACTGAAATCTTTTGGAAAGCATTGCAAGCTCTTCAGCATCTGAATCTTCTTCAGAGTTTCCCTCAGGAAATTCTTCTTCAGATTCAATAGCTTTCAGAGCTTTAACAGACTTTCTTTTGGATTTCAGTGCTATTGATTTATGCTCTCTAACATACTCATCTTTATTAAGTCCTAGTTCATGCACCTTGAGGGAGCTTATAAAATCTTCAATACTTAGAGTATTTAGATCCTTAGCTTCCTCAATAGCAGTTACTTTGGGTCTCCATTTAGATGGCAGACTTCTTAGGATTTTGTTCACATGATTAGCTGTGGTATAACTCTTCTTCAGAATCTGAAGTCCAGAAACCAGAGTCTGAAATCTTGAGAACATTGTCTCAATATTTTCATCCTCTTTCATTCTGAACAGCTCATATTGCTGAACAAGAATATTAGCCTTAGCTTCTCTAACCTTTTTGTTACCTTAATAGTCAGAGCAGAGGGATGTGAAGATGGCCTTTGCTGTTGATTTGTCACTCAGCTTCTGGTACTCAGTGTGAGGTAGGGAATCCACAATGATTCCTCTCACATTGTGATGCTTTATGTATATCTTTCTTTCTGCATCACTCAAGCCTCTTCTGTTGACAGAAACACCTTCTTCATCAACTGGAATAGTGATTCCATCTTCTATAATATCCCATAATGAATCATCAATACCAATGATGTGGTTGTACATCTTACTCTTCCACCATAAGAACTTTTCTGGGTCACCAGTAAACATTGGGGGTTTATTGTGTGACCTGGATTTTCTTTCCTCAGTACCATAGTCATATGAATATGATGTAGAAGTACCAGTAGCTCTTTGTGGTCCAGGAGAGGGTGGAGGGGAACTACTTGACATGTTTTTCTCAGGATCTCACTGACTCACTGTTAAGTGATTGAATATCAGAACCGGAGCTCTGATACCAACTGAAGGTGAGAAAAACAAACAAGAAGGGGAGGTTGAATTGTGCGGGCTTAAAACTTTTCTTTCATTTCTTTCTCAAGACTTAAGATAAGTTTAGAATTGGGTTCTGAACCTTTTTCAAAGAGTTTATGCAACGGATTGAAATGTAAAGAGGTAAGGAAAGAGAGAGACACAAAGTTTTTATACTAGTTCCTTCCACAAGTTGGAAGTAGTCTAGTCCCCTTGTTACTAACAAGAGATTTGAACTATAATCAAACTGATTACAATTGCTCAAACCACAAAGGTAAGAGACTTCCAATGCTCAAGCACTAAGCAAGAGACTTCTAGTGCTCAATACACAAAGTAAAGAGGCTTCTCTGCTCAAGACACACAGTCAAGAGACTTCTCTGCTCAAAGCACAAAGCTAAGAGACTTCTAGTTGTTCAATACACTAGGTAAAGAGACTTCTGATTGCTCAGTATACAGACTGAGACTTTGAGGTTTCAAACAGATTTTACAAATACAGTTTGAGTTGAACACTTGATCAAATATCAGAGGTGTTCACTTAATACAACTCAGGTACAAGACTCTAACCTTAAGAAATTCTAAGATACAAAGATTGAAAGAATTTCTAAGAGTTTTAGTGAACTACGAATTTTGGATAGCAAAACAGAGCACGCTTTCAGTCAGTTGGTTTCAAGAGTCTTAGCAATTTTCTTCTTCAAATCTTCTCCCTTTTATAGAGCAGAAAATAGCTGTTGAGAATTGCTTTGATTTGTAGCAAAGAGCCGTTGCAATGTTGAGCTAGGTCAGGCTGAAATTGTGAGCTAAAACTCAGCAGAAAATAGAGCAGCACGCAATATTTGAATTTGCTTTCCTTAAAAGCTGGGGAATGTTTCTGCAAGGGAGGCAACTGTTCCATTGGAGTTGTTCTGACACAGCAGGCATTAAATGCTGAGTGAGACAGTTGCTTTTCCTTCCACGTCAAACTTCAGAAGCTTCTTCAGGAACATAGTACTTCAGAAGCTCAATTCAGAAGCAGAGTGTTTTTGTGCTATTTGATACAAAAGTTGATACAAAAGTTGAAACGAAAATCATAAGTGTTTTTGTGCTATTTGACTTAGCAGAGTAATGGCACAGTAAAAATAGCAGAGTCTTGTTAATCATATTCAGGTCTTCAGCTCCTTATATAGGCATGCATTTGAGAGACATTGGAGAAGAGTGCCTCAGGTTCTTCTAAAGTCTTAAGGTCTTCCAGGTCTGATGGGGTCTTTTGAGTCTGGCTAGGTCTTTTGAGTCTGATGATCTCCACAGAGTCTGATGAGGCTAATCTTCAGCTTCTGAGAGGCGTCATGTTCTTCTGATCCAATATCTTGACTTCTGGTTGACCTTTCTTCAGATCTTCTACTATAGTCTTTTAAGCTTCTCTTGTGCTTCTGATGCTTTAATACATGTTCAATACTTTGATGGATATATTCTATGATCCTGCACACTTGAACAAATATTAGTATATCCAATTGTTCTTCAATACTTTGTTATCATCAAAACCTTAGAGGAATCGTACAAACCATTTTTGTTCCAACAATCTCCCCCTTTTTGATGATGACAAACACAAGTATTTGAAATAATTGTTGTTAATCTAATTAACAGGTAAACTTCAGGGTCTGAGGTTTGCAAGCTCCCCCTGAGTCTGTGATAGTACATTAAGGTAAGGTTTGCAAGCTCTCCCTAAGTCTTATCTGATAGTTCCTAAGGAAAGGTTTGCAAGCTCCCCATACGTTCTATCCCAGTTAATTAAATTCATCTTAACCTATAATAAAACGCATCAGAGCATACACACACACACACACAGATATATATATATATATATATATTACAGAATTTTTAACATGTATCAGAATTTAAAGTGATTTTGAATTACTTCTTCAAAGTCTGGTTTTGATTAGAACTTTTAAGTACTAAATCTTGCCAGATTCATACACAGTGTTTTAATCTTGCCACCAATGCTCATTCAGAGTCTGAGCATTTTGAAAATTTCATTCCATTCAAAAACTTAGAAAATAGTACACAGTTAAGATAGGTTTTACCTCTCTGTTCAGACTTAGAGTTTAACATTGAATGCTTACGTCTTGCTTCCCTTTAGATTTTACTTAAATAAAAAGTACATGGTCTCCCCCTTTATTATTACTATATATTACTTCCTCTTAACCTATATCTTCTCCCCCTTTTTTCATCAGTAAAAATAAGGAAGAAAAACATATAATAGAAGAAATATTTATATAGAACAATAGAGTTTGCAGAAATACATAATTTTAAAAGCTCGGTGTGCAGAGAATAATTAAAGCAACTAGAGGGTGTCCTGGGTAGCACATCAATCAGAATCCTTACATTTGATCTTAATTCATCCCGAATGGCCTTCAATATCGGCTGATCCTGCTGTAAGTTTCTAAAGTCTGAGTAAGATCTGATATACTCTGAGAAATTTCTTTGATCTGGTTTCTCAGTTCTTCGTTTTCCTTCTGAAGTTCCAGAATTCTTTCAGATCTAGACGATTTCTGACCCTTCCTAGGAGTGACAGTGCTTCTGGGAGAGGATTTGGACTGATCAAGTATGGATTGATGTTGATCAGGTTCTGGGTTGGGCATTTGTGGTTCAGAGTTTAGTCCAGAGGTTTAGGTGCTGAGGGAGATCAGAAGGGTTTGAAATATGTGAGTCATAAGAATGGTAGAGGAAACGAGTGTTGGAGGTGAAGTAGCAATGTCTGGAGAATGGATGTTGTTAGTTTCAACATCCAAAACATTGTTAGGTTGGGGTGCTTTACAACTTCAATTACAGGAATAGGTGCAGTTTCTTATGCAGGTCAAGGAGTTGACAAGTTGTTTGGTGAAGTTTGAGTGGTGGAAGGAGTAGTGTTAGATGCAGTCTTTGGTTTTGATCTGGGTTTGGTTGGATGTTTAGGTAAACCACTTCCAAAGCTAGCTTTTATAGCTGCAATTCTAGCTAGATGTCTTCTTCTGTAATTGCGAAGATTCTTGGTAGCAACAAAAGAGGCTTTGGTGTTTGACTCTGGATGTTGAACACAAATCGGAAGTTCAACATCAAAATCAGTTTCTGGTGTAGGAATATGTGGAGGTGGAGCATTTAGATTGAGGATGTGATTCATATCTTCAACTGAAGACGGACTGCTAACATATGAATGTTCATCATCAGGGTCAGATGAGGTAGAGGATAAAGATGAGAGAATTTCATTTAGAGAGTGATTTTTATGGGTAGGTCTAGGTGGGGATGAGGGCATAGCACTATCATCCACAAAGGTTTCAATATTACCTGGTAGATCTCATGTTTCTGATCTTCTGGGCAGATTTACAGGATCTTTGTTCAAGATCATAGTTGCAAGAAGTCTGTGATCCCAACTTACTATACTACTTCCTCCTTCTCTGGGATGTATGCATCAATATATGAATTTGATCACCACCTTGGCCAAAGGATTCATGAATTTGCATACCCAAGCCTTTTAGGCCTGTTTCTAACCACTTTTTCTGACTCTTACAAAGTTCTCTTCATAACATCCAGATGAATTGTTATGTTGTTGGTGTCTCTGTAGTACATTCCAGATTCATCCAGCTTAAGAAGTTTTGTGATAAGGCTTTTTGTGATGACCAACGGAGCTCCTAAGACAGATGGCCTTATTTCTGTCGCATAAAACTCCTTCAAGCCAAGTTCCTTCCTTGACTTTTTAGCGTTCTCGGGATCCTTTGCCCTTGCTCTCTTGAGTTCTTCATCTGCAACATTCTTATCAAAAACCTCTGCTCTAACCCAGAAGTATTTTACAAGTTCTGAGTAGGTTGGACCGTTCAATAGACCAACGTAATGATGCAACTAGTGAGAATCAACTAGGTCTAGCAGGTCGATTCCATTCGCTTGTAACCCAAATAAGTCAAAAATCTCTTTAGGTGTCACTGTTAACTCCTTTTTTGGGAAGCTCATCGTCTTCATTTTGTGAAAGAAATCAGCACTTGGTTCGTTGTTGACAACAATTTGAGAGGATGATGACGTCATTGAGACTTCTGAAGGCTTTTGGTTTCTAGGGTAATTTTGAAAAAAGGTTTTTTTTTTTTCAGAGGAGGCTTGAATTTTTTTTATATTTTCATTAATCTTGCTTTGATAGGCTTGATGAACTCTCTGCATTGGAAATATTTATAATGACAAGTCTAACCCCAACTATGACTTGTCTTCCAACAAGTACAACGCAAACTGGAAATATCATCCAAATTTAAGATGGGGAAATACCTCTGGCCACCAGCAACCGCAGCAACCTAGACAACAACCAGCCCCACGGCAGAACAAAGAAGCAACTACACGAAATCCCTCATTGGAAGATATTGTCAAGCAGATGGCTGTCAAAAACCTTCAGTTCCAGCAAACAACAACTGCATCCATCAAAGATTTGCAGGCACAGGTTGGACATCTAGCAACTTCTATGAATCAGATGCAAACTCAGGGTTCTGGTAATCTCCCTGCTCAAACAGTACCAAATCCAAATGTAAGTGCAATCACTCTTAGGTCTGGCAAGGAATTTGGCATAGCAGTGGGTACAGGTGCGAAAAAAAAATCCGAGTGGCAAAAAAAATATAGAAAAAGAAAAATTGAAAATGTCGCGGTGATTTTTGGATATCAAGCTATTGATTAGCGTTGACTCGCAATTTTAAGCTCACCACCGATCTTTTATTTTTCCGAGGAAAAGGGAGAAAGTTCGAAAACCCTATTTTAAAAGAGAGATCAAAGGTCCGGGGGTTGGTTACGCAAAGGGAAGGTATTAGCACCCTAAACGTCTATAGTACTCTATAGGAACCTCTTGCTTATTTTATCTTTATGCTAAATTAATTACTTGTTTGTAAATAAATGCTTAAGTGTAGAAAGATAAAGTGATGAAATTGAAAAAAAGGGGAAAATGTTTTGTTTATTTTATTGATTTGGAAAGACAAAGTCTTTTGCCTACGTACCCGAGCGGGATCAAAATCTCGTAGTTCGAGGTAAAAAGCCGAGTGATTGGTTTTGATTGATTTTAAAGTTTGAAAAAGGTTTTAAGAAAGATGAGAGGCCGTAAAGGCATAGAAGAAATAAAAGAAGTGGGTTTGATTGGTTTTAATTTGAAGAAAGCATGTTTTGATTGATTAAAGGTTGATTAAAAAAATTTGATTAAGAAAAGAAAGATAAGATTGACTTTTTTGAAAAAAATTTTGGATTATAAAATGTTTTTGGATTTTGACTTTTTTGACTTTTTTTATGAAAATTTTGATTAAGGCCCTAGGGTCCTGAGACTAAGTTATGCTGAGATACCTAAACGCACCGGATCCCTCAAAATGACGTTGGATCAAGTGAGGGTCCTTTTCCTCGGATACGGTCCAAATTACATAATCGCCCTCGACATAAAGCATAAAAAATAAATGTGGTGTCGGTGCATATTCTCATTTATATTTTATTTACATTGGACCTAGATACATTCTAATGGCAAGAAAATAAATGGCAAAAATAATAAAAATTACATTAAAGTAAATATGCTAAAAAGAAATAAAAAATGCATGAAATGCGAAACAATAAATAAATATGGTGCATAAAGTAAATAAAGAAAATAAAAATGCAAGACATAAAATAAATATGAGGCTAAAAATAAAATAAAAAAGAAATAAAAAAATGCAAGACATAAAGTAAATATGATGCAAAAGAAAATAAAAATGCAAGACAATAAAAATAAATATGATGCATAAAATAAAAAAAATAAAATGCAAGACATAAAATAAATATGGTGCGGGAAATTAAAATGCAGGGCGTAAAATAAATATGGTGCTGAAAATAAAAAAAATGCGAAACAATAAAATAAATATGATGCGTAAAATAAAAAAAAAAATAAAATGCAAGACATAAAATAAATATGGTGCAAAATAAAAGAAATAAAAATAAAAAAATGCATGGGTACTGAAAGTTAAAGAAAATATAATAAAATGCATAAAAAATAAAAGAATTAAAAAAAATGCAAGAAGAAGAAAATAAAAAGATAAAAAGAATAGAGAAAGAGAAGAGGGGGTGCAGGAAGTAAAGGGAGGGGTGTAAGAAGTCAACAGAAAAGAGGAGGAGGAAGGGAGTGAATGGGCCGCGGGTCTGGTGTGTTATTGGGCCGGTTTTAGAACACTATAAAAAAACAACTTTCTGTTTTATCCTTCATTTTCTTTCCCTCCTTCTCTCTCTTCATCCTCTACTTCTCTCATTGCTCTCTGACTTCTCTCTAAAACAAACCCGGCCGGAAGGAGCTCCGGCGCGGCGGCCGCCGGCGGCGCCACCGCGCCGGAGAAGAGAAACTTATTTTTTTTCAAAACTTTTTATAGTTTCCGAATTCCTTTTCTCTCTTCTCCTCGGATCCGGACTCGGATTTTTCAAAAACTTTTTAAAAATATGTAGATCTAAGTTTAAAAAAAGAAACAAAACTTGAGAAAAACACCTTGTTCTTGTTCGGTCTTAGTATGGTTCGGCTTTGGCTCTTTGTTCGGTTTGAATCCGGTTTGGTGATGGCTCTTGAGTTATGGGTTTGTGAAGTTTTGAACCGTGGGAATTTGGTTTGAGATTTCGACTCGGAACTGTTTGGATTTGGTTTTGGATCGGCTTTGTGGTGGTTTTAAAGGCTTTGTGGTTCGGATTAGTACCGGTACTGTTATTTTCGTGTAGATTTTTGTAGCGTTTTGTGATTTGGTTTTACGATTTTGTGTGTTTTGAATTCGGCTGAGGCTTGGTTTTATGATTTTTAGTGGGTTTTGAGTTTTTGGGAAGGAGAAGAGAAGAGGGGAAGAAAAAGAAAGAAAAAAAACTGTGTTGGTAATTTTCCGGTGGCCGGATTCCGGTTGTGTTGGTGGTTTACGGCGGATTTGAGGGTGGCTGATTTGGTACTGTGCTATTTCTGACAAAACTCTGACTGGTTCGTACTGTGCAATTAATGCTGTATTTAAAGGGTACAGTAACTAGGGTTTAGAGGACAAAAGGACTAAAACGCCCCTCTGGGCCTGGACTGGAGAAAAAAGACTGAAAAAGTGAAAAAGGAAAAAAAAAAACAGTAAAATTGAAACAATAATAAAAAAACGAAAATACAAAAATAAAAAAAATAAAAAGAAAACACTAAGAATAAAAACAACAATAAAAAAAAAATAAAAGAACTAAAAAGAAAAGAAGTAAAAATGACAAATAATAAAAATAACAAAATAACAAAATAATGAAATAAAATAAAAATGGTTGCCTTCGGAACAAAAATATGAGGTATTTTAAAATACCTCCCTGCCGAAATTTCGTCTGAAAAGGCGAAAATTTCCGGCCTAAAAGACGAGAGAAATGAAATAAAAACGGGTCAAAAATGGGGTATGACAGATGCCCCTATTTAAGTTTCTTCGTTACGGAGGTTTAAAAGTGAAATTTTTAAATCGACGGGTCGAAAAGACTTAAATACAGAGTACACCATTTTTGACCGAATTCAACTGCAAAATGCTATGAATGCAATGCTGTGCATGTGATGCTATGCATGTAATGTTGTGAATGCTCGTGATGCAAGTATGAATGCAAGACGGCGAAGATGACTCGACTGGGGGTAACAAGACAAAAGGATACCCGAGTCTGTTGAAGGAAACGGGGTCCGACTCCACTGGGGGATCACATGGTTTTACTGGAGATAAATGTTAGTTGTCTACTATCGCACTAATTCAGAACGATAGCCTAACAAAGACAAAGACTGATGTTACCTACTATCATGTAAATGATAGCTTAAAAAAGGTAATAGAAAGAGACGTTGTCTACTATCAACAAGGATGATAGCTTAAAGAAGACAGATGACATCACAAGGGAATATGACATGTATTACCTACTATCGTGAACTGATAGCTTGAAAAAGGTAATATAAAAGGAGACATCGTCTACTATCGTTGTATGGATAGCTTACAGAAGACAGATGACATGTATTACCTACTATCGTGAACTGATAGCTTGAAAAAGGTAATATAAAAGGAGACATCGTCTACTATCGTTGTATGGATAGCTTAAAGAAGACAGATGACATGTATTACCTACTATCGTGAACTGATAGCTTGAAAAAGGTAATATAAAAGGAGACATCGTCTACTATCGTTGTATGGATAGCTTAAAGAAGACAGATGACATGTATTACCTACTATCGTGAACTGATAGCTTGAAAAAGGTAATATAAAAGGAGACATCGTCTACTATCGTTGTATGGATAGCTTAAAGAAGACAGATGACATGTATTACCTACTATCGTGAACTGATAGCTTGAAAAAGGTAATATAAAAGGAGACATCGTCTACTATCGTTGTATGGATAGCTTAAAGAAGACAGATGACATGTATTACCTACTATCGTGGACTGATAGCTTGAAAAAGGTAATATAAAAGGAGACATCGTCTACTATCGTTGTATGGATAGCTTAAAGAAGACAGATGACATGTATTACCTACTATCGTGAACTGATAGCTTGAAAAAGGTAATATAAAAGGAGACATCGTCTACTATCGTTGTATGGATAGCTTAAAGAAGACAGATGACATGTATTACCTACTATCGTGAACTGATAGCTTGAAAAAGGTAATATAAAAGGAGACATCGTCTACTATCGTTGTATGGATAGCTTAAAGAAGACAGATGACATGTATTACCTACTATCGTGAACTGATAGCTTGAAAAAGGTAATATAAAAGGACATTGACCTTGCCTACTATCGGTGTGCGGATAGCTTAAAAAAGGCAGACAAAAAAAAAATTTACCTACTACCATTGTGAGGGTAGCTTAAAGAAGGTAGAATGTAAATGTCAGCTGTTCGGGATGACGCCGAACTGCCACTGATGACAAGAAACAAAGGTAAATGCCAACTGTCCGGGTTATTGCCGAACTGCCATTGACGACAAGGAACAAAGATGAATGTCAACTGTCCGGGTTGTTGCCGAACTGCCATTGACGACAAGAAACAAAGATGAATGTCAACTGTCCGGGTTGTTGCCGAACTGCCACTGACGACCAAGGAACAAAGATAGATGCCAACTGTTCGGATTATTGCCGAACTGCCATTGACGACAAGAGATAAGGTAAATGCCAACTGTCCGGGTTATTGCCGAACTGCCATTGACGACAAGAAATAAAGGTAAATGTCAACTGTCCGGGTTATTGCCGAACTGCCATTGACGACAAGAAATAAAGGTAAAATGTGCACAAAATGTTCAAAAAAGAACTGCCATTTGGCGGAGGGGGAGTGACATCTCGGGACCAGACACACTGGGGATGACACTTGGAGAAAGAGAAAGTTACAAATTTTCATGATTGATTGATATGGAAAAATATTTGAGGCAAGACTCAGGGTGGTTAATGCAACCATGATGTTGTTTGTATGTTATATCTGCATGAATGTGTATATGCATGAATGTATGAATGCATGAATGACGACACGACTTGTATGACCGTGTGACTGATTAATTTGTGATTATATGGGGAATTGACTTGTATGATTGTATGAAAGACTGACTTGATGATTGTATGAAGGATTGACTTGATGAGACAAGATTGGACGGATAAGATGGAAAGTGACCCGACGTCGCATCACAAACACTCGGTAATCTTCAATGGGGATGATGCCACTGGGGACATGTCAAAACATTAACGGGGTAAAGCCCGGCATGTGCAACAACTGATGGGGAGTAACCACTTCCTGGGGAGAGTGCTAATCCGAAAATCATGATAGAAGAACTGGTGCTTCTGTGGTCATGCTTATTTTTGTTTTGTTTTCTTGCTGTTTTGTTTTTTTTTTTTGAGTCCCTAATTTTTGCCTGGACCGCCTTTTCAGGTTTTCAGCCCACCGGGAATATTATTCTTTTGTATGCCCCTAATTTTTGCCTGGACCGCCCTTTCGGGTTTTCGATCCACCGGGACGCTCATTTTTGCCTAAGCCGCCCTTTCGGTTTTCGACTTACCGAGCTGTTTTTTCTCTTTTTCTTTTTCTCTTTTTTCATATATTTCTTTTGTATTCTTTTTTTTTTTTAAGCAATTGACCATGTTCAGCCTGCAAAGTTTATCCGTTCTCAGGATAGCTGTTGACACACCTTTCACTTATTCATGAGTTCAAAGAAAATGTGTTTTGTTGTTTGTGCTTTTCAAAAAGACATGAAAAATATTTATGATTTTGAAAAAAATGTTTTGTTTCAAATGCTACCATCAAAAAATAAAAAGGGTTTTATAAGCTGAATAAATGAGAATTCCAAATGAAAGGCAATAGGCTCAAATTTATTTAAAAGAGTGGTGACCCGCCAATGGCATGGCTCCACGGATCTTACAAAGTTTGGAAAATGGTAAATATAAATTGAAGGTACATTGAACACAATAACCACTGTTCTCCCTGACAACTTTGAATTCCACTGTTTGGATGCTTCAGATTCAGAGTCTTTTTGACATTTAATGTGCCCCAAGTGAGTAGAGATCAAACCAATGCAGTTACTTTGTCTTTTGATCCTTAACTTTTGCATAGGTCGCCCTTTCGGGTTTTCGATCTATCAGGATGATTATTTTCTGTTTTATGTCTCTAATTTTTGCCTGGACCGCCCTTTCGGGTTTTCGATCCACCGAGACGCTCTTTTTTGCCTAAGCCGCCCTTTCGGGTTTTCGACTTACCGAGCTGTTCTTTTATTTTTTAGACAAAGTATTTCTTGACTGCATCAGCGTTCACAGGACGAGGGAGCTCATCACCATCCATAGTCGTAAGAGTTAATGCGCCATCGGAGAAAGCTCTCTTGACGACATCTGGACCTTCATTGTTAGACGTCCACTTGCCCCTGGAATCGGGTTGAAAAGATTTGACTCTCTTGCGCACAAGATCTCCTTCCTGAAACACACGGGGACGAAACTTCTTGTCAAAAGCTTGTTTCATCCTCTTTTGATATAACTGCTCATGGCACAAGGCCTTCATGCGTTTCTTTTCAAGTAAGTTCAACTGATCATATCTGTTTTGACATCACTCAGCCTCTGACAACTGGCCTCCATTAGAATTCTCATTGATGGAATCTCAACCTCCACAGGGAGTACTGCTTCCATACCATACACCAAAGAGAAGGGGGTTGCCCCTGTTGAGGTACGTACCGAAGTGCGATGTCCATGTAAAGCATACAGTAGCATCTCATGCAAGTCCTTGTAGGTGGTTACCATCTTCTGCACCATCTTTTGATATTTTTTCTTTTTTCTTTTTGTTTTCTTTTTCTTTTGATTTTTGTTTGACCTTTTTTTGCTTTTGATTTTTTTTTGCTTTTGATTCTTTGCTTTTGCTATTCTTTTTTGTTTGTTTTTTTTTATGCAGCCTAGATGGCACCATTCGTCTGGGATTTGATCAGGAATACCGTAGTGCTCAAATTAATCACTTCCAGTACTTCTTTCAGGAGGCTGAATAATGTTCTTTCCATATTCTAGCAACAGAGAGATCTTTTCGAGAATCCCTTCATCCTCCTCCTCTTCAGCTTCGTAAACAGGAAACTCAAAGTCGGGAGAGAGCATAGGGTTACAGTGTTCAACGGGTTTATTGGTGTTACGATTGATGATTGATTTGAGAAGATGAGTGAACAATGCTGACTTTTTGAAATTGATTGAAAACAGAAAATAAAAATAAAATATTTTTGGGTTTTTTGTGTTACCATTTTCCAGAAAAAGCTAAGAATAATAAAAACATAGTCAGGAACAAAACGACTTCTTATTTGATGATGGGAATGCATGAAACAAAAAGCCCTAAAAAGTTCACTTTTGTCTCAGGCGGAACGAAAGGAAATTTTTTGAAAAAGACGAAACAACAAAACACATTACTTGGACCTATGAGTAACTTGAGGGAATGTCAACAGCGACCTAGTTGCGGTAAACTATGCCATGTGTTACAAAATTAACTGTCACCTTCTTCAACAGGGTGAGCTTCTGAACAATCTTGCACCCAATTAAAAGATGGAGTCCCATGGCCAGGTAGTAGATTAGCTTGCACACTGGAGTCCGACTCTTTGAAGGACAAGATGTTAGCCTGGATCAACTTCTGGACTTCAGCTTTCAAGGCATAACAATGCTCAACGTCATGACCGGGTGCCCCTTGATGGAAAGCACAAGAAAGATGAGGTTTATACCCCCTTGGCAATTTTTCCGGTATCTTAGGAGGTGCCTTAGTTTGAACAAGATTTTTATCAAGCAAAGTGGGCAGCAACTCTGCATATGCCATGGGGATTGGATCAAAAGGGGATATCCGCTGAACCTGATTCTGTTGTCGAGGCTGTCGTTGATACTGTTTCTGAGGCTGCCTATGGGCCACCATACTTGCCTCTTGCTCTTTCTTTCCTGAAAAGCCATTCCCAAGCCCCTTTGTACTGCTGGCAGCAAAAGCACTTTCCATGACTAAACGTCCTTCTCGGACTCCTTCTTCCAGACGCATTCCCATATTTACCATCTCGGTGAAATCTGTCGGCGCACTGGCAACCATCTTCTCATAATAGAATTGACCAAGGGTCTTCAAGAAGATTTTGGTCATTTCTTTTTCTTCTAAAGGTGGGACAACCTGAGCTGCCACTTCCCTCCAGCGTTGGGCATACTCCTTGAATGTTTCCTTGTCTTTCTGAGTCATAGCACGAAGTTGGTCACGATCTGGGGCCATATCCAAGTTATACTTATATTGGCGAATGAAAGCCTCACCAAGATCATTGAAAGTGCGGATGCTGGCACTGTCCAGGTTCATATACCATTTCAAAGCAGCACCAGTCAGACTGTCCTGAAAGAAGTGGATAAGAAGCTTGTGATTATCAGTGTGCATAGACATCTTCCTCACGTACATCACCAGATGGCTACGTGGACACGAATTCCCCTTGTATTTTTCAAAATCAGGGACCTTGAACTTAGGCGGTATTACAACGTCAGGAACCAAACAGAGTTCTCGAACATCTTTGCCAAACAAGTCTTTTCCACGGAGGGTTTCAATTTCTTGTTGCATCCCATTAAATTTCTCTTGAAGCTCATCGATCTTATCAAAGGCTCCAACACTTTCGGCATGAAAGACAGGCTCTGCCTCTTGCTGAGCAGGAAAGGTGAAGCAATGGTAGAGTGGTTGTTCAAGAGTAGTGACGAAAGGCTGAGGAACTGACGCCTGGGCTTGGGAAGCTAACAAAGCATTCATCATGGAGGTCAACTTCTCCATCCCCTCCCTGAGACTAGCTACCTCTTCCTGGAGGTTTTGGTTTTCTTGCTCTAACATATCCATTCTTTTTCTCTGATGTGCTCGAGTGTGGTGAATGAGAGTATGCTTGCAATGAATATGCCGGGTCACTTCCTTTGACGGCAGCAGATTAACCTTTTATTGGTGAACAAAATGTGTGAGACTCGATTTGGAAACTATGAATGCAGTATGATGCATGATTATGCTTATGCAAAAAAAAAAGGTTTTGTTATTGAAGGACTTGTCGAAGTGATTGTAAACATCATAGTTTGAACGTTTCATTTAAAATATTACAAACAATCCCCTTTTTAGGAACAAAGCCAAGGGATATGCTCAGAATTTCATCAGTAGAAATCTTGAAAAAGTCCCGATATTTCAAACTTGAGGATACCGAATGATCTCCCATAACGAGTTCGAGAAAATCCTCTGGACTAGTCATTAAAGATCCTAGCTTCCTTAAGCTTGTCAAATCTGGGCTTTTGAAATTGTATTTCTGAGTGATTCTCTTTGTGAAATTCATTCCTACGATGTTTACGACAAAACTTGTCTAAGTCCTTCGATACTTGATGAAAAAAATATTTATGAATGAATGCATGTATGCATGATAATGCTAAAGAAACGGAGAAAACATGGTGAGGTTAAGTCCATAGTGTTGGAGCCGAGGGTAAACACGCCATTTGGTAAGGACTATGGTTTCATATGTACCTGTATCACGGGTTCTACCAAGTTCCCAAAGTCCTCAACCCCTTCCAAATACCGTCGGGTTACGAGATTGACTCCCGATCCAATAATATTTGTAAGAAAGTCTCGTTTGAGTGTAGTATCGCGTATCAACTAATTCAAGATTACTCTTGGTTAGCCATCGCACTACGTCCTAAAAGGCCAAGATGGGTTAAAGGTGACTAAAGGTCCTCAACTTCATGGGTCACTTGAAAATATCAACGCCGAACACGACTTACTCATGCCGACATAGTAATACTTCCAAGATTCCTCCATTGAGTGGGGTTATCACATGAGCCACATCCGAAATTTACTCTCGGAAAGACACTATGATTATACCACCGTCCTATCTTATGTTTCCCTCAAGTCCGGGTGTAGGACTTATCTCACCACTCACGTAAAAAGATAAACACTTAAGCATGTATTCACAATTAAAAACAATAATAAAGCATAAAGATAAATAAAAGCAAGATAGGTTTAACCCACTTAGGATTTTGTCCCCAGTGAAGTCGCCATTTTTCTGTCGCGGTGATTTTTGGATATCAAGCTATTGATTAGCGTTGACTCGCAATTTTAAGCTCACCACCGATCTTTTATTTTTCCGAGGAAAAGGGAGAAAGTTCGAAAACCCTATTTTAAAAGAGAGATCAAAGGTCCGGGGGTTGGTTACGCAAAGGGAAGGTATTAGCACCCTAAACGTCTATAGTACTCTATAGGAACCTCTTGCTTATTTTATCTTTATGCTAAATTAATTACTTGTTTGTAAATAAATGCTTAAGTGTAGAAAGATAAAGTGATGAAATTGAAAAAAAGGGGAAAATGTTTTGTTTATTTTATTGATTTGGAAAGACAAAGTCTTTTGCCTACGTACCCGAGCGGGATCAAAATCTCGTAGTTCGGGGTAAAAAGCCGAGTGATTGGTTTTGATTGATTTTAAAGTTTGAAAAAGGTTTTGAGAAAGATGAGAGGCCGTAAAGGCATAGAAGAAATAAAAGAAGTGGGTTTGATTGGTTTTAATTTGAAGAAAGCAAGTTTTGATTGATTAAAGGTTGATTAAAAAAATTTGATTAAGAAAAGAAAGATAAGATTGACTTTTTTGAAAAAAAATTTGGATTATAAAATGTTTTTGGATTTTGACTTTTTTGACTTTTTTTATGAAAATTTTGATTAAGGCCCTAGGGTCCTGAGACTAAGTTATGCTGAGATACCTAAACGCACCGGATCCCTCAAAATGACGTTGGATCAAGTGAGGGTCCTTTTCCTCGGATACGGTCCAAATTACATAATCGCCCTCGACATAAAGCATAAAAAATAAATGTGGTGTCGGTGCATATTCTCATTTATATTTTATTTACATTGGACCTAGATACATTCTAATGGCAAGAAAATAAATGGCAAAAATAATAAAAATTACATTAAAGTAAATATGCTAAAAAGAAATAAAAAATGCATGAAATGCGAAACAATAAATAAATATGGTGCATAAAGTAAATAAAGAAAATAAAAATGCAAGACATAAAATAAATATGAGGCTAAAAATAAAATAAAAAAGAAATAAAAAAATGCAAGACATAAAGTAAATATGATGCAAAAGAAAATAAAAATGCAAGACAATAAAAATAAATATGATGCATAAAATAAAAAAAATAAAATGCAAGACATAAAATAAATATGGTGCGGGAAATTAAAATGCAGGGCGTAAAATAAATATGGTGCTGAAAAAAAAAAATGCGAAACAATAAAATAAATATGATGCGTAAAATAAAAAAAAAAAATGCAAGACATAAAATAAATATGGTGCAAAATAAAAGAAATAAAAATAAAAAAATGCATGGGTACTGAAAGTTAAAGACAATATAATAAAATGCATAAAAAATAAAAGAATTAAAAAAAAATGCAAGAAGAAGAAAATAAAAAGATAAAAAGAATAGAGAAAGAGAAGAGGGGGTGCAGGAAGTAAAGGGAGGGGTGTAAGAAGTCAACAGAAAAGAGGAGGAGGAAGGGAGTGAATGGGCCGCGGGTCTGGTGTGTTATTGGGCCGGTTTTAGAACACTATAAAAAAACAACTTTCTGTTTTATCCTTCATTTTCTTTCCCTCCTTCTCTCTCTTCATCCTCTACTTCTCTCATTGCTCTCTGACTTCTCTCTAAAACAAACCCGGCCGGAAGGAGCTCCGGCGCGGCGGCCGCCGGCGGCGCCACCGCGCCGGAGAAGAGAAACTTATTTTTTTCAAAACTTTTTATAGTTTCCGAATTCCTTTTCTCTCTTCTCCTCGGATCCGGACTCGGATTTTTCAAAAACTTTTTAAAAATATGTAGATCTAAGTTTAAAAAAAGAAACAAAACTTGAGAAAAACACCTTGTTCTTGTTCGGTCTTAGTATGGTTCGGCTTTGGCTCTTTGTTCGGTTTGAATCCGGTTTGGTGATGGCTCTTGAGTTATGGGTTTGTGAAGTTTTGAACCGTGGGAATTTGGTTTGAGATTTCGACTCGGAACTGTTTGGATTTGGTTTTGGATCGGCTTTGTGGTGGTTTTAAAGGCTTTGTGGTTCGGATTAGTACCGGTACTGTTATTTTCGTGTAGATTTTTGTAGCGTTTTGTGATTTGGTTTTACGATTTTGTGTGTTTTGAATTCGGCTGAGGCTTGGTTTTATGATTTTTAGTGGGTTTTGAGTTTTTGGGAAGGAGAAGAGAAGAGGGGAAGAAAAAGAAAGAAAAAAAAACTGTGTTGGTAATTTTCCGGTGGCCGGATTCCGGTTGTGTTGGTGGTTTACGGCGGATTTGAGGGTGGCTGATTTGGTACTGTGCTATTTCTGACAAAACTCTGACTGGTTCGTACTGTGCAATTAATGCTATATTTAAAGGGTACAGTAACTAGGGTTTAGAGGACAAAAGGACTAAAACGCCCCTCTGGGCCTGGACTGGAGAAAAAAGACTGAAAAAGTGAAAAAGGAAAAAAAAAACAGTAAAATTGAAACAATAATAAAAAAACGAAAATACAAAAATAAAAAAAATAAAAATAAAACACTAAGAATAAAAACAACAATAAAAAAAAAATAAAAGAACTAAAAAGAAAAGAAGTAAAAATGACAAATAATAAAAATAACAAAATAACAAAATAATGAAATAAAATAAAAATGGTTGCCTTCGGAACAAAAATATGAGGTATTTTAAAATACCTCCCTGCCGAAATTTCGTCTGAAAAGGCGAAAATTTCCGGCCTAAAAGACGAGAGAAATGAAATAAAAACGGGTCAAAAATGGGGTATGACAGAAAAAATGGAAAAAATAAGCCAACTCCTGCACCTGAACCTGATGAAGATGATAAGCATTCCATACCATTTCCTTTTCCCCAGAGAGCCATGAAGAGCTAGAAGATGGATCAAGTAGACAAAGAAAGAGATATTTTGAATGTCTTAAAGAAGGTTGAAGTGAACATTCCTCTCCTTGAGGCAATTAAACAAATTCCAAAATATGCAAAGTTCCTCAAGGAGATGTGCACTAACAAAAAGAAGCTGAAGGGGAATTCTATGGTCAACATGAGTCAAAATGTCTCTACAATCATACAACAAACATGGCTACCCGAGAAGTGTGAAGATCTTGGAGTTTTTACTGTTCCTTGTACCATAGGCGATATTGAATTTGGAAATTGCATGTTGGATTTGGGTTCTTACATTAATGTTATGCCCACCTCTATTTACAACTCTCTTTCTCTTGGTCATTTGCAGCCTACAAGTCTTGTCTTTCAGCTTGCAAACAGGAGCATTACCCGCCCTAAAGGTGTTGTCGAGGATGTGCTTGTTAAACGTAATTTAAAACTTTACTTTAGTCAAGTTACTTGTTCATTAGGTCTATAATCATTCTACATAGAGTATTTCACTAATAAATGTATTAAAGTAAGAATTTGGTAACTATAAAAGTGAACTAAACGTTAGATAATCTTTTGGTCAACAAAGGTTTGACCTTTTATTCTAATTTTTCCTTCATATTTTTACATCCTCGACATGCAATGAGAAACGAGTTCCAGCAAGGCAACTCTCATTCTAGGCAGACCGTTCTTGAGAACTGCTAGAACAAAAATTGATGTTTATCCAGGGACACTTTCTATGGAATTTGGGGATAACATTATTAACTTAAACATCTTTGATGCAATGAAACACCCCAATGAAGAACACTCTCTATTTGCCTTGGAGTTACTTGCTGACTTAATTGATGATGAGTGTACTAATGAGTTTACTGCAGATTCTCCTTCCTTTTCTGACCTTGATGACACTTACTTGTGAAAGTTGCACCGATGTTCAATTATGTTCAACATGTGTTGAAAATGATTTACAGGTTGATAGTCATGATGCTATTGATGGCACTGACACTGATAACACAGACACTAGTGTTTCTGACACTGTCACTGATGATACTTGCACTGATAATGTCACTGATCCTACTTGCATTGTTTCTTCCATTGATATACATGATGTTGCAAATGTTGACATTACTGCATATTCTTCTACCATGCCACTGCCATCCATTGAGAAGCCACCCACTTTAGAGCTCAAACCACTCCCTCAAAACTTGAAATATGCTTATTTAGGAGATAATGAGAAATTTCCTGTTATTATCTCCTCAAATCTTGAATCTGAATAAGAGAGGAAGTTGTTGGAAATATTAAAGACCCATAAGAAAGCCATTGGTTGGACCTTAGATGACATTCCAGGGATTAGCCCATTCATGTGTATGCATAGGATACTATTAGAAGATGGAGCAAAACCAGCGAGGCAACCATAAAGGAGACTTAACCCCTTGATTTTAGATGTTATGAAAAAAGAAGTAACCAAGTTGTTCAAGTTGGCATTATCTACCGCATCTCTGATAGTCAGTGGGTGAGTCTGGTACAGGTAGTTCCCAAGAAAACTGGACTCACAGTGGTTAAGAATGAGAACAATGAGCTTACCTCCACTAAAGTTCAAAATAGTTGGAGAGTGTGCATAGATTATAGGAGACTCAACCAAACATCCCGCAAGGACCATTTTCCTTTTCCATTCATTGACCATATGCTTGAACGGTTGGACGGTAAATCACATTATTAATTTCTTGATGGTTTTTCAGGTTACTTTTAGATTCACATAGCACCGGAGGACCAAGAAAAAATCTGGCACATTTGCTTACCGGAGGATTCCCTTCGGCCTATGCAATGCACCTGGAACTTTCCAACCGTATATGATTAGTATTTTTTTTATTTTATTGAAAATTGCATAGAAGTTTTTATGGATGATTTTACTGTTTATGGATCTTCTTTTGATGATTGTCTGAAAAGTTTCGACATAGTTATGCAAAAAAGCACTGATCAAATTCCCCCACACTTAAGCTTTTGCACTCCGAGCAAAACTCAAGATTAAACACTTTAAAAAAAAATCAAAACAAAATAAAACAAAGCATGATGCAAAGCTACAAACAATTAGCATATCCTAAGATTCAAGGAGTATGACAATCATGAATAGCATCTTATGACATACCTAATGGATAAACAGGCTACTCGACTAAAAAGTGCATCGAAAATGATATAACCTCACAAGATAGGTGAGCCTATCTAATACTCCTTGTGAAAGGACCGTATGCCAGATGGTCATCGTCAGAAAGTGAGGAGGACGGCGATCGTCTGTAGCGCCTTGGCAGGGTCTTTCGTTCAGGAGATCGCCTGGAAGATCTCCTGATGGGTGATCTTCGGCTGGGAGATCTCACGCTTACAAAGTGTCTGGGCGATCTTGACCTGGAAGGGAGATGACTCCTTTCCATTTTGTTACATCGTGGGGAAATGTGTCTTCTGGGAGGCGACGGCTGCTTCCTCGGACGCTCTTTTTCAATGTCCATAAGGTGTCGGTTCTGCTCCTCGATAATCAACGTTTGGCGTTCTACTGTGTGGAGTATGTTGGTGAGCATGGCATCGCTAGGGGATGCGTTGTTTGCCTCGTCGTTAGGTCACAGTGGACCCAGGAGGGGCCGTTCCTGCAGTGGTATCACCGTTTGAGGAATCTGCTGGGAGTTTTCCTCTTTGGGGTTGTTGGTAGGAGACGACATAGAGGTCTTCCCGTCGCGGTAGACACGGTGGACTTCATTCCTGATATGGGAACTGGCACCGTTGGTAGTCATGGTATACCGAATTTGTTTGAAAGCTTTGGTTTTTTGTTAGTTAAAAAATGGGGAGAGCTTGTATTTTCCAATAGACGGCGCCAGCAGGGGGTGCAGCTGAATATGGTGGTGGTAAGCCTTTGCTGGTTAACTGTAATGGCAGGGGGTGTGTACCAGCAGACACTCTGACGCTTAAGTCAGTATTGAGTCTGAAAATGGGGTTTAGAGAGTGAGGAGATTCTAACCTTGTGGACTACTGAGAGTCCCCTTTATACAGAGAGTGGGTGGTGCAGGAGCCGTTGTCTGGCACACGTAAGGCTCGACGGTTACAGATTCAAGGGAATAGTAACCGCTGAGCGGGTTTCGCGGGAACCATGAAGAGAGACGTTACTGTTCAATTTGAAAGAGTCTCAGTTGCTATGAGCACCCCCCCCCCCTCACGGGGAGGAGGTGTGTTGTGAGTAATTTACCAAATGCTGGATTTGGGAGTAATTTCTTTCTACACGTGGTCAGAAGAAGACAAAACTGTACTGAAATCCTTTGATGGAGACAGCTATAGAAGATGACAAATCTGACGTGGAGTTTGGTCCCTCAGGATCTGTTAAGTCTGAGGGTCTTCCAAGTCCGATGCAGTCTTTTGAGTCTGATGATCTTCACAGAGTTTGATGAGGTTAATCTTCAGCTTCTGAGAGACGTCATTTTCTTCTGATCCAAGATGTTGACTTCTGGTTGACCTTTCTTCAGATCTTCTACCATAGTCTTTTAAGCTTCTCTTGTGCTTCTGATGCTTTAATATATATATATGTTCAATACTTTGATGGATATATTCTATGATCCTGCACACTTGAACAAATATTAGTATATCAAATTGTTCTTCAATACTTTGTTATCATCAAAATCTTAGAGGAATTTTACAACCACATTTGTTCCAACATGTTTCTCAAATGACCAATACATTGTGATACCCGTCTGTTATATAAGATAGCCTAGTGTGGAAAGAAGAAAGCAATAGAGATCCTACATAAATGATATAAGTCAGTTAATAACCGAAGATTAGCTACAATTATAAAGATTGGTTACACAAGATCAACATGTACAAGTTAATAACCGAGCTCCTACATAAATGATTAAATAGGACAAAAATGATGGATGGTCGAGTGAAATGCAATATAGATACCATTTTTTTCTTCTCTAGATAGTAAGGTTGGCATAGACATTTGTATAAGAGATGATACACGTGCTTTTGTTTTGGATAAAACGGAATGGTTTAGACCAAAATGTAAGGTACATATTAATTGGGGAAGCATTATAGGGCTCCTTTTGACCCTCAATTGAGTGCATGAATTAAAGTTAAGATATGTTAATTTTGAGCTTGATTCGAAAAAATAGGTAGACCGTTTTCTCACCACGTCATGATGCAACTTAACTTGGAGCTATTATTGATAACCGCAAATTCCTTTTTTCACAATTGTGTGTAGTTTGTGAGGAGATAAACAAATGAGGTTTCTCATAATTTAACAAAGGTGGTTATATTGTCAGCTAGTTTTCAGATCTTGGTTGATATACCACGATGTATTGAAATGATATAAGTCGTTTTACCTAAACAAAAATCCATACAATGTGCTACTCTTACAAACTAATTTCGACATTGCTTAACACTATTATAGCTCTTTTGCATTTTTTTCACCCATCAATATCATTTTCTTTTTGTTACTATATTATTAGTACAAAGTTTCCACTGCCATTCAACACCATCTTGAGTGTCGTACAAATTTCTCGACGGAGAATATAGCACAAATTTATTACACAATAAAGTGGTCAAACAATATTATGTATGTTACATGCACGTATAAAAAGTTCGTCTAAAATTATCAAGTTTGTGTATGTGATAATCCTATCTCAAGTAAAAGATTTCCTAGAAACTAACAATAAAGTTTCTTCACTATTTCTATTTTTAATAGAAACTAACAATAAAGGTTTTTGTCATCGTTTATTCCTTATTTTTTAAATTGTTTCAAAAATTATTCTCAGAATTAGCTTTCCTAGAAATTTTAATCCCGAGTACATTATTCCGATAAATTTGTTTGAAAAATTCTTGGTTTAAAAAGAATTTCCACTCTCTAAACATGAGAATAAAAATGTTAAGAAGTTGGTTTAAAAAAAGTTAAAAAGTTGTGTGTAAGTTTTATTCACAAAAATAGATAATACCTAGGAACAATTTTTATAAACCTATACAAAACATGAAAATGTTATATTTAACCTCACTTTCCCATAAATGTTTAGTAACCTTGAATTTTTTAGAACTTTATGAAATTTATGTCATTTATTTTTTGAACTTCTTAATATAAATTTGAGTTATTAGTCATACAGTTCAAGGCCCAAAAACGGAAAAGCTGATCTATAATACTTTGATCGGGTCAGTTTAGTTTAGGGATAATAGTTGTTTTAGTATCGGAATGTGTGACGAATAGTCATAATAATCTCTTCATGTATCAAATTTTCAAAATAATCTCTATTTGCGCACTTCGTTAATCAAAATAGTCCCTGAAGTTAAAATAGTCTCTCAATGTTAAACATTATCTCTTTACATATAGGGACGGATATGATAGTAAGTACTTATATGGACTGATATAACAATAAGTAAGTATATTGAGGAACTAATATAATAATATTAACGAAACATTTTAACGTAAGAGATTATTTTGACTAACATAATGCATAATCAAATATTATTTTAAAATTTTGATACATTAAGAGATTATTGTGACTACTCATTATACATTGAGGGACCAAAATACTATTGCCTGTTTGGTTTTTACAACACAAATTTTGTTTCCTAAAGGATTTCCACTATTTAAGTACTTAGCCTTTGATCTAATTTTGAGATATTCGACTCTGATTATGTGACATTGAGTTGAGTTATATTCTCTCCATGATTTTTTTCTATTAAGAGATTTTCTTCGTATTTTAGCATATTGTTTTAGTTGTTTAATTTTTTGATAAAAATATTTGCTTATTGTTTTAGTCGTTATGTGACGCTTAATTATGTATTCATGTGAATGACTAGTTTTAATTATTTTGTAAGAAGAAAAAAAATTATACAATGACTAATTACACATGAATGGAAGGAAATCGGGCAACAGCCGCTTCGTTAAGCTTTTTTAGATGACAGAACTAATATTCGTAAACACCACATTCATAAATCTATGAGACGTGACATTGTTATGCATGACCCTTTGAATTCTATGTAGAAGGTCAACGGCCTCTAGTGTTAGGAAGTAAAAAATGTGAATGTAAATGGTATAAAAACATGTTGATAGTAAGAACACGCTTTCTCATGTTTGGTCACTTTGCTTGACGCGACTTTTAGGGCTGCCTCTCCTACCGTAACATCCTCGACCCCTAATCCCACACGTGGTGAAACCTCAACCAAGTCCACACATGCATGTTTTCCTCCTATCGATCCATACACCATAACATTCGCATACCTAAGTGTCAATCTTTTATCTAGTTAGTCAGTCGTGACGTTCACATAGGCTTCCTTCTTCACTGATGCTCATGTAACACCCCGATGTGTAGTATTAGATTTATTTATTATTATTATTATATTTGTTAATTGTTTATTTTATTGGGAATTGGTGAGTTAGTGAATTTTTAGTGATTAAGGGTATTTTGGTCATTTACAGGTAAAAGGTACTTTTGTGAAGTGTTAGAAAATAGAAAGTTGATAATTTAGAGAATGGAGGTGTGTAAGTAATTAGAGGGTTTAAATGAAGTAAAAGTGTAGTGTTCTAATTATGAAGAATGAGAAGTGACTAAGCCCATTAGTGTGAGTGACCCAAACCCATTAAATAAAACGAGTAGTGTGTGTTGTAGTGAAATTAGAGTTAACTCATTTTATCTTAACAATAGAAGAGGCTAGGGAAATTGGAGAGAAAGTGAAGAGGAGCTCAAGAGAAAAAGGGGGAAAAGGGAGATTCTACCTAGAAGAGCTTATTAGAGTGAAGAATTGAGGTAAGAGGGAAGGTTACTTTCACCATCTAGGGTTTATAAGCAATTGGGTAGTTTGGGTGTTTTGAATTATGTTTAATTTCACGAATTGATGATGAATATGTGTTAAATTCGTGCTCCTTTTGTTGTGGCTAATTTGAGTATGTGTTAATTGATGAAATCATAATGTTTTTATATCAAAGTTCATGTTTGGTTATGGTGTTTTGGTAACTTTGTGAATTTGATGAAATTGATGAAGAACATGATAATTGATGATGATTGTGGTTTATTAAGTTGAATTTGAGCATGGGTATATGTTTAATTTGAGAATTCATGAGATTATGTTGATTTTGTTATGTGGAAGTTATTGTTGTTGTTGTGTTATATGAGAATTATGAACAAATTGATCAAAATGGTGAAATTATTGTGAAATGGGTTAATGTGGTGTTGTTGAAAATGAAGGAAGGTTGCTGTTATTGTTAATCCCATGTTTGGGTGTTGTGTTAATATGTTAAAATGAGTTTTGAGTTGGTAATCGAATTAAGTTGAATTAAGTTGATTAATGTTAGGAAGTGAATGTGATTAAGTTGTTTAAGCTAAGTTTGAGTTGTAAATGATTGAATAAAATTGGTTTAAGGCTTTGGGACGATTTTGGTGCGAATTGGATCGAAAAATGGTGTTGAAAACGGTATTTTTGCAAAAACGGAAAAAATCATAATTTTTTATCCTGATGAGCACGCACGACCGTGTGCTCCTGTGGCATGGACCGTGCGCCCCTGTTGTGTAGGGAAACTCCAACTTTTGTGACTTTTTAAGGTATCCAATGCAATTGAATGGGTCCCAAACCCCTAAAATTGATTATTAGAAGTATAATGAGGGTGTGTATGATTGATTAACTTGGACTTAGGTGTAAGGAAACTTAGAGGCTAAAGTGGTTAGAAACAAACTTATAGATTATCTTTAAATGAGCGATGAAATGAATGTAGACTTAGTAATTGAGTAATGTGGTATGAATGATTATGAATGGTCAAGGATGATGATGAGTTAATTAGTGATAGGTTAGCGAAACCTTGTTTGATTAAACTTGTGTTGTGAACTATGTGAATGAAGTTAAATGAAGTTGTGATGATATATGATATTTGAAAGTGACGATGATGATGCATGATGTTTGAAAGTAACGATGATGTAGTGACGATGAATATATGTATATATGACGATATTGATGATGATAGTGGTTGAGTCATATGTATGTATGTAATGTCGAGTCGCGATGAGTTGTGTTGGATATTTGGTTGTTGGCTTCATGTTTGCTAAAATCAAATATACAAGTAGATGTGCGTCTTCAGAAGCTGATCCTCAAAAGCTGAACAGTACCTCAGAAGCTGGGTCTTCAGAAGCTGAACAGTACTTCAGAAGCTGGGTCTTCAGAAGCTGAACAGTACTTCAGACGCTGAACCTTCAGAAGCTGATGTTCAGACGCTGAACAGTACTTCAGACGCTGACCTTCAGAAGCAACCTTCAGAAGCTGAATGTTCAGACGCAGACCTTCAGAAGCACTTCTTCAGAAGTACCTTCAGAAGCTGGTTTTCTACGTTCTGTTTTTGTGCGTTAATTTTCTAACATGATCTTTTGTAGATTAATCGAAGAATTCTCCAAGCTGCGTTTCTAGAAGGAAGAATATTTTCGTAAGATATATTCTGAAGATTGGACATTTTTATTTGTGAATATATTTTCAAAGTAATCTTTGGAAAATATATTTCTGAAGAATAATTGCTTCTATATGTATCTAAAGAATTTTGGAAATATATCTTTGAAGAATATTTGGTTCAGTTATTTGTTGCTGCTGAAGACTATAAATAGAGGACGCTGCTATTGAAGAAATTCAACCAAAACCAAAGCAAGTATTGATAGAGTATTCTTAGGTTTTGAGTCTGTGAGATGTGTGCTCTGTTTCTGTACACCACTCAATTGTTTAGAGTTGGTTTGTTTTATTGAGTTGTAATCACTTGAAGCTTTTAAGCAAGAGTGGCCGTTTATGTCTTTGGAGTGTGTCTCCTACTTTGTTGATTGTTATTAGAGTCTGATAATCACTGGGGCAGTGATTGACTGAGGGAAGTGATATGGGATCTCAGGTCTAGGAGTTCCAAGGTTGAAGTCAATACGGGTAGTTGCTAGGTGATAAGTTGTAAACTGGGAGTTTGCTGAGAACTTAGAACTAGGACTATCATAGTGGATTTCCTTCCTGGCTTGGTAGCCTCCAGATGTAGGTGTGTTTGTCACCGAACTGGGTTAACAAATAACTTGTGCCTTTTACTTTCAGTCTGTTATTTTCTGTCTGTTATTGTTTCTTTGTTGTACTCTGTTTTACGTTCAGCATCAGGTCTTGCCAGAATCTCAATTGGCTTCAGAGCAGGCACCCTGCCTATTTTAGGGTGAGCTCCAGGGAAGGTATTTTCTGGCAGAATGGACAAGGAAGAAGGATTTGTGAACAGACCACCTCTGTTGGATGGTTCCAACTATGAATATTGGAAATCACACATGAGTGCTTTCCTTAAATCCATAGATAGTAAGACCTGGAAACTAGTTTTGAAAGGTTGGGAACATCCTGTTGTGCTTGACAAAGATGGAAAGAAGACAGCTGATCTGAAACCAGAATAAGTGTGGTCAAAGGAAGAAGATGAATTAGCTCTTGGAAACTCCAAAGCCTTGAATGCTATATTCAATGGAGTGGACAAGAATATGTTCAGACTGATCAAGCAGTTCACTATAGCTAAGGATGCCTGGGAAATTCTCAAGACTACTCATGAATGCACATCCAAGGTAAAAATGTCCATGAAGGTGAGAAAAACAGAAGAAGGGGGGTTGAATTGTGTTGGCTTTTTCTTTTCTTTCTCAAAACTTAATGATAGTTCAGAATCTGTTATTGATCAGATTCTGATGCTCTGTTTCAGAGTTGTTTTGCAGCGGATAAAGTAAATGAGAGAGAGAGAGAGAGAGAGAGACATTAGCAGTTTATCCTGGTTCCTTCCACAACCCGGAAGTAGTCCAGTCCCCTTGTTACTAACAAGAGATTTTTCACTATAATCACAAAGATTACAATTGCTCAAGCACACATCTATGACACTTCCTTGCTCAAACACACAGTATGAGACTTCCTTGCTCAAACACACAGTATGAGACTTCCTTGCTCAAACACACAGTATGAGACTTCCTTGCTCAAACACACAATTTGAGACTTCCTTGCTCAAACACAAAGTATGAGACTTCTAGTTGCTCAAGCACACAAGCAAGAGACTTTTAATCAAACAGAATTACAAAGAAATTTGTTTGAGTTGAACACTTGATATACTATCAGTGGTGTTCACAAAATACAACACAGATTAAGACTCTATCGAATTTGGCAGAGTTACGTTTCCAGAAAACAGAGTAACACGTTTTCAGAGTATTGAGTCTTAAACTTCTTCTTCAAAACTTCAATCCTTTATAAAGGAATTAAGAGCTGTTGAGAAGAGCCAGATTTAACAAAAGAGCCATTGCAGTGGAAGCTATGTCCAGCATTAATTCCTTCCTGACATTGTGTGCATAACAGAGGAACAGTGGAATGGAATTTTGAATTGTTTCCTTGAAACAGGGAGAATGTTTCGACCAAGGAAACAACTGTTGCAAAGAGCTGTTCTGACCGTACAGTACTTTACTATTGACAGTTGCAATTGTTGACTTCTGCGTTCCTTTAAAACTCAGACTTCAGAAGCTGGTTATCAGACACTGTTTATCAGACGCACTTCTTCAGAAGCAGACTTCAGACGCATTGTTCATCAGACGCTGCCTTCAGAAGCTGGTCATCAGACGCACCTTCAGAAGCACTGTTCATCAGACGCACTCTTTAGAAGCTGGTCTTCAGACGCACCTTCAGAAGAACCTTCAGACGCACCTTCAGACGCTGGTCTTTCAGACTTGCAACAAGCTTCAATATTTTCCTTTTGCTCTTAACTTGATCTTTCAGAACCACCATTAGATACAACAATTAATTATATGGTCCTGCACACTTAGAACAAGCATTAGCATATCCAATTTTTTTTAACACTTTGTTATCAACAAAACTCAAAAGAGACTTGTTCATACATTTTGTTCCAACAATCTCCCCCTTTTTGATGATGACAAACATAAGTATTAATAGAAAATTGTTGTTAATTTAATTAACAAGTTGACTTCAGGGTCTGAGGTTTGTAAGCTCCCCCTGAGTCTGATAATCCACAAGGTGAGGTTTGTAAGCTCCCCCTGAGTCTTATCCAGGTTAATTAAATTCCATTTAAATCAATAAAGTGTAAATACATTCAGAATTTAAATAGCAAACTGACTTCAGGGTCTGAGGTTTGTAAGCTCCCCCTAAGTCTGATAATTCACAAGGTGAGGTTTGTAAGCTCCCCTTGAGTTTTATCCAAGTTATTTAAATTCAGTTTAATTCACAGAATTTAAATCAGATTATCTCACAGAATTTAAACAGAGGCTAAGAGATGAGAAGTTGTTCACCTAAGTTAATTACATATCAGAAATTAACTTATATACTGTAAGCTCAGAGCCTGAAATACTTGTTACTTTTACTCCCCCTTTTGTCATCAACAAAAAGAAAATTCAAGAATTTTAAGAGAGTTAAAACGTGAGATAAAAATGTTTAGAGCATTTTGTTCAGTACCACTGAACTGTTTCAAACACAATTGTTCAGAACATATGGTTCAGTACTGCTGAACTCTTTCAGACACAATTGTTCAGAACATATGGTTCAGTACTACTTAACTTTTTCAGACAGAAATGAGAGTTTTTAAATGGGTCTGAAAACTGAACATATAAGATGAGAAAGTGAAAGTGTGACTGTGTTTTGAGTGTTTTTAAAACATTTTAGTAACTGAAAACAGAAAAACATTAAAACACAACTGCACATTGATGACTTTAGGAGGGGCAAAGTACAACTTTCAAAGCTTAATTCATCACAGCCCAGCAGTTATAACTTATCAGATTCTGACCATGTGTTATACTACTGTTCAGATTCACTCTCATTAGTGGGCCACGTGTAAAGTGTCCACTAATAATGAGTTTTATCAGAAGTTTGAAAATTCAGATTCTGAAACTCAGACTCTGATGTTTTCAGAAGCTAAACTTTCTTCAGATTCTCAAAGTGAGTGTCTATTAAGTCTTAGCTTCTGATGAACTTCAGGTTCTCAGTTTCTATTCAGAGTCAAGCAATTTTTTTTTAAGAGATGAAATGCATGTTCAATTTCAATATGCTTGGCTCTTGGATGTAGAATTGTATTTTTAGACAAACAGATTGCAGCAGAATTATCACAAAGATGGGTATGCTATTTTCATGAATTTGATAGTCTTTCACATTGGTGTAGAAGCTGTTAAGTATAACAGAGAACAAATCATACCTTTGTTGAGCTTTGACCTACCTCTCCTTGTTCATTCAGGTTGTTTCTGAACACCCATTATGTTCCAACAATGTTCTTGATTGGCATCAGGAGAAGTGTCAGCTACTGAGAGATTTTCAGCTACAGGAGGATTTTCAGCTTCTTGAAGATTTTCAGCTTCTGAACTTTTCTCTGACTCAGAAGTCTGATCAGGTTCTGAAGCATCTTCTGAAAGCTGAATATCCAAATTCCACAGTTCCTCCCTCTTTCATGGTCAGGGTTTGGAACATAGACTTTCCTTCTTTCATGTAATGCCAGCAGCCACTGCCCAGGTACCAAGACTTCTCCTTTTCTTTGGCTGTTCAGGATATCTGCAACAGAAATAATTTCAGACCTAGGTACCCATATGGGTCCTCTTGGGTTAGTTCTGAAATGTTTACTCTTTTGTTGCACTTTGTGTCTGGAGTTATAAGACTCAGACTTGTTCAGATACTTTGGATATGAATCCTTTAATCTTGAATAAGTCTTAGTATCAGACACTGAGTTCTTCAGAACCTGAGCTTTCAATGGTCTTGACTCAGATTTCTTCAGAACCTGAGACTTGAAGGTCTTTGGTTCTGAGCTCTTTAGAGTCTGAACCTTTGAAAATTGTGGTTCTGTTTTCTTCAGAACTTTGGACTTAAGAGTCTTTGATTCTGATTTGTTCAGAATCTTGGATTCAGAAGTAGTAGGTTCTGATTTGTTAAGAACTTCAGTTTTGCCTGCTCCTGACACAAGGCAAACTTTGAGACCTTTCTTAATACAATAAGAATCAGATGACAAATTGGCTTTCTTTTGTATCTTTTGTCTGACATTCTAAGATTTAAAAGGTTTTGTATAAACTGGTTTAGTATCTTTTGAAGATTTCATAAACACGGCCTTTTGAAAATTTGAGTCTGAATTTTTTAGATTCTGAGACTTGCTTGCCTTAGGTTCTGAACTCTTCAGACTTTGAACCTTTTCAGATTTAAAGTCTGTTTTCCTCATAGTCTTAGACTTAGAACCTTTTTTAGACTTTGGCAAAATTTTAGATTCTGCGTTCATCTTTCCTTTAGGTTCAGAAGTTTTGGATTCTAAGCAGTTCAGAACTTCAGAGTCAGCAGTCTCTGTTTCTGGTAAATTCTATTTCTCAAAAATCTCAGATGCAGGTACAAAACATACCTTAGTGCCTTTCATAATATTTTCAGAACCGGATGGTATATTTGTTTCTTTTGAATGATTGAATGGATCATTTTTGAAACCAATACCTTCTCCTTTGTTTCTGCTAATATTATAAATCATAGAAGCAATCTTACTTCTGTTGATTCCAGTTAAGATAAAATCCTGAAGTGCAATTTCTTGTTCACTTGGAATTTCATCAGATTTCTTATGAACCATTTCTCTGAGTTCTCTAACTTCTTCATCAATCTCATTGATGTGATTCTGAAGTTGGAGATTCTCATCAGCCAGCAAGTTATGTTTCTTTTTCAAAGATTTTAATTGAATCAACTTGCTTCTGAGGTGGTTCATACGATCTTTAACTGTTTCAACAAGATCAGAACGTGTAAGTTCAGAATATACCTCATCTTCTTCTTCAGATTCTGATCCTGACTTTTCATCAGAAGATGTTGTAGCAATCAGAGCTGCATTTGCTTCTTCTTCATCTTCATTCTCAGACTCAGATTCATTGTCAAGCTCTTCCCATGTAGCCATAAGACTTTTATTGAATCTGTCTTTGAAGTTGCTTGATTTTGAGTTGGTCTTTCTGGATTTCTCCTTTGATTTGTCATTTTGAAGATCTGGACAATCAACTATCAAATGACAAGTTTTCTTGCAGTTGTAGCAACCTTTCTGTTCTTCCTTCTTGGAACTAGATCCTTTGAAGCTGCTGCCTCTGTTAGAAGATTTCTTTTGTCTCTTCATCAAGTACTGAATTCTTTTAGAAAGCATTTCCAGCTCCTCAGCTTCTGAATCTTCTTCAGAATTTCCCTCAGGAGATTCTTCATCAGATTCTATAGCTTTTGGAGCTTTTGATGACTTTCCTTTAGATTTCAGTGCTATAGACTCAGATTTTCTAACAGGTTCATCTTCATTGAGTCCTAGTTCATGCACTTTGAGAGAGCTTATAAGATCTTCAATACTTAGAGTATTTAGATCTTTAGCTTCCTCAATAGCAGTCACTTTAGGTCTCCATTTAGATGGCAGACTTCTGAGGATCTTGTTCACATGATCAGTAGTAGTATAGCTTTTCTTCATAATCTGAAGTCCAGAAACCAGAGTCTGAAATCTTGAGAACATAGTCTCAATATTTTCATCCTCCTTCATTCTGAACAGCTCATACTGCTGAACCAGAAGATTTTCCTTTGCTTCTCTAACCTTCTTGTTTCCTTCAAAGTTAGAGCAGAGAGAGGTGAAGATGGCTTTTGCTGTTGATTTATCACTCAGCTTCAAGTACTCATTGTGAGGTAGAGAATCCACAATGATACCTCTTACATTGTGATGCTTTCTGTAGATCTTTCTTTCAGCATCAGTAAGGCCTCTTCTGTTAATAGCTACTCCTTCTTCATCAACTGGTATAGTTATACCATCTTCAATGATGTCCCATAGACTATCATCTATTCCAATGATATGACTATACATTTTGCTTTTCCACCATGAAAATTTCTCAGGATCACCAATAAACATAGGAGGTTTATGGTGTGAGTAAGATTTCCTTTCATCTGTACCATAATCACCACCACCACTTCTGGATGTGGATTCACCAGATACACCAGATGACATGTTTCTCTCAGGATCTTTACTGACTCACTGTTAGGTGATTGACTATCAGAATCGGAGCTCTGATACCAACTGAAGGTGAGAAAAACACAAGAAGGGGGGTTGAATTGTGTTGGCTTTTTCTTTTCTTTCTCAAAACATAATGATAGTTCAGAATCTGTTATTGATCAGATTTTGATGCTCTGTTTCAGAGTTGTTTTGCAGCGGATAAAGTAAATGAGAGAGAGAGAGAGAGAGAGAGAGAGAGAGAGAGAGACAAGCAGTTTATCCTGGTTCCTTCCACAACCCAGAAGTAGTCCAGTCCCCTTGTTACTAACAAGAGATTTTTCACTATAATCACAAAGATTACAATTGCTCAAGCACACAACTATGAGACTTCCTTGCTCAAACACACAGTATGAGACTTCCTTGCTCTAACACACAGTATGAGACTTCCTTGCTCAAACACACAGTTTGAGACTTCCTTATTCAAACACAAAGTATGAGACTTCTAGTTGCTCAAGCACACAAGCAAGAGACTTTTAATCAAACAGAATTACAAAGAAATTTGTTTGAGTTGAACACTTGATATACTATCAGTGGTGTTCACAAAATACAACACAGATTAAGACTCTATCGAATTTGGAAGAGTTACGTTTCCAGAAAACAGAGTAACACGTTTTCAGAGTATTGTGTCTTAAACTTCTTCTTCAAAACTTCAATCCTTTATAAAGGAATTAAGAGCTGTTAAGAAGAGCCAGATTTAACAAAAGAGTCGTTGCAGTAGAAGCTATGTCCAGCATTAATTCCTTCCTGACATTTTGTGCGTAACAGAGGAACAGTGGAATGGAATTTTGAATTGTTTCCTTGAAACAGGGAGAATGTTTCGACCAAGGAGACAACTGTTGCAAAGATCTGTTCTGACCGTACAGTACTTTACTGTTGACAGTTGCAATTGTTGACTTCTGCGTTCCTTTAAAACTCAAACTTTAGAAGCTGGTTATCAGACACTGTTCATCAGACGCACTTCTTCAGAAGCAGACTTCAGACGCACTGTTCATCAGACGCTGCCTTCAGAAGCTGGTCATCAAACACACCTTCAGAAGCACTGTTCATCAGACGCACTCTTCAGAAGCTGGTCTTCAGACACACCTTCAAAAGCACCTTCAGACGCACCTTCAGACGCTGGTCTTTCAGACTTGCAACAAGCTTCAATATTTTCCTTTTGCTCTTAACTTGATCTTTCAGAACCACCATTAGATACAACAATTAATTATATGGTCCTGCACACTTAGAACAAGCATTATCATATCCAATTTTCTTTTTAACACTTTTCATATCATCAAAACTCAAAAGAGACTTGTTCATACATTTTGTTCCAACAGTCCAGCCTTCAACTTCTCACCACCAAGTTTGAAAATCTCAAAATGTTGGAGGATGAGAACATACAAGACTTTTATATGAATATTCTTGACATGGCTAACTCATTTGATTCACTTGGAGAAAAAGTGTCTGATGAGAAACTTGTGAGGAAAATCCTCAGATCCTTACCTAAGAGATTTGATATGAAGGTGACTGCCATTGAGGAAGCACATGACATCTCCAGTATGAAGGTTGAGGAATTGATAGGATCCTTGCAGAATTTTGAAATAGCCTTCAACAACAGAACTGATAAAAAGGGGAAAGGTGTTGCTTTTGTAACAAATGCTAATAATGAGGATGATGAAAGCACATCAGAAGCTCTTGTGGTGCTTGGTAGACAGTTTAACAAGATTCTAAAGCAGAAGACAAGAACTGATGAGAAAAGCAATCAATCCAAAGGTGTTCAGTGTCATGAGTGTGAAGGATATGGCCACATTAGGACAGAATGTACCACATACCTCAAGAAACAAAAGAAGAGTTTGACAGTTTCTTGGTCTGATGAAGATGACTCAGAAGGAAAAGTAGAGTATGAGTCTGCCAAACATGTTGTTGCTTTAACTAGTAGATACATGTATGATGATAAAGTTAAGGATTCAGAAGCACCATCAGTTTCTAAAATACCATCAGGTTCTGAAACATCATCTGATACTGAATCCAGTGATGAAGAACTGTCTAATGAAGAACTTGCTGATTCTTGCAAAAAGTTGCATGGTAAATTTGAAGAAGTTTGCAAGTTATTAGTAAATCAGAAGGAGACTATCAGTCAATTGCTTGCTGAAAGAATTGACCATCTAGCACAAATCTCTGATCTCAAAGATGAGGTAACCCAACTGAACTTTCAACTTGAACATGTGAAGAAACAAGTCAGAATGTTGAACACTGGTAGTGATGTGCTAGAAGAGATATTGGAGAGTCAAAACTAAGGGAAACCAAATGGTATAAGATTTGATGATAGGACCTTTAACAACAAACAGCAAAATCCAGCTAAAAGGTTCATTGCAGCTGTTGGGACATTTGATCCAATGATGGGTAAACCTAAGTTGGAACACTAGAACCAACCTCAGGGATCTAAGAGCAAGAGGGTTTCTCATCCTTGGATATGTCATTACTGTGGTAAAAAGGGGCACATAAAGCCTTTCTATTTCAAACTGCATGGATACCCCAAACACCTTCAGCAAAGAAAATCTGAACCTGTTGTAGTCAATGTCAAGAAGGAATGGAGACCAAAATGTGAAAGTGTTGACAAGAGGCTGAAGAATAGGAAAGGAAAGGTTGTTGCTGCCAGCAGGCCTACTCCTGTTGCTAAGAAGAGTGCTGTTGTTGGATCATCTAAAGGCTGGAGCAAGGTGGTGGTCCCTGTCCCAAAGAAGAAGGCATTAAAAGGAAAGGAAGTGGATCCTAGTGAGTCTGAGGATGATGTTGAGCAAGACATCATGCCCTATGTTCAGAAGAGGATTGCTGAACTTCAGAAGCAGATTGTTGGGAAGAAGATTCCTCTGAATGTGCCTGAAGCACACATTGACTAAGCAGCATCTGATGCTGTGTATGATGATGAAGCAGCTTTTTGATGCTGAGTCTGAAGACTGTCAATTTTTTTGGATTATGTTCTGGATTTCATTTTGTGCTTCTGGTCTGCAATTTTGTGCTATACTCTGCAGTTGTGTTCTTTTGTTTTGTTCTTCTGTGAAGACTTTGTGTGATTCTGATCCTGCTGATGGTTTTGATGATGGTTCTGTTGATGTTTCCTCTGTGAAGATTCTGTGTGTGTTTCAGATTTCTGGATGTGTTCTCTGAATAGATTTCTGGGTGTGTTCTCTTTTGTAACCTCTGTTGTTTCTCTGTGTTTCTACTCCTGGTGATTGCATGGTTATTTTTGTCAAAATTGTTTGGCTAAAAATGGGGAGAAATAAGTGTGTCAGAAGCTGCTGCTGATCTGTTTTAGGGGGAGTCTCTGTTTCAGGGGGAGTGTATGTTTTCAAAAGCTGCTGCTGAATGAAATGTTTCAGGGTGAGTTTATGTGTTTCTTGTCAGAAACTGATGTGTTCAGGGGGAGTATATGTGTGAAACGTAGTGTTTAATCTGTTGTTGACTCTGTTGCTATTGTGTTACTACGTTTATGTTCTTCTTGATGTGTTCAGAATTTGCCTTGTGTATCTCAGTTTGATTTTAGCCAAAAATTTGCCAAAGGGGGAGATTGTTGGATATTTGGTTGTTGGCTTCATGTTTGCTAAAATCAAATATACAAGCAGATGTGCGTCTTCAGAAGTTGATCCTCAGAAGCTGAACAGTACCTCAGAAGTTGGGTCTTCAGAAGCTGAACAGTACTTCAGAAGATGGGTCTTCAGAAGCTGAATAGTACTTCAGACGCTGAACCTTTAGAAGCTAATGTTCAGACGCTGAACAATACTTCAGACGCTGACCTTCAGAAGCAACCGTCAGAAGCTGAATGTTCAGACGCAGACATTCAGAAGCACTTCTTCAGAAGTACCTTCAGAAGCTGGTTTTCTGCGTTCTGTTTTTGTGCCTTGGAGCTGTTAATTTTCTCACATGATCTTTTGTAGATTTAATTGAAGTATTCTCCAAGCTGCGTTTCTAGAAGGAAGAATATTTTCGTAATATATTCTGAAGATTGGACATTTTTATTTGTGAATATATTTTCAAAGTAATCTTTGGAAAATATATTTCTGAAGAATAATTGCTTCTATATGTTTCTAAAGAATTTTGGAAATATATCTTTGAAGAATATTTGGTTCAGTTATTTGTTGCTGCTGAAGACTATAAATAGAGGACGCTGCTATTGAAGAAATTCAACCAAAACCAAAGCAAGTATTGATAGAGTATTCTTAGGTTTTGAGTATGTGAGTTGCGTGCTCTATTTCTGTACACCAGTCAATTGTTTAGAGTTGGTTTGTTTTATTGAGTTGTAATCACTTGAAGCTTTTAAGAAAGAGTGATTGTTTATGTCTTTGGAGTGTGTCTCCTACTTAGTTGATTGTTATTAGAGTCTGATAATCATTGGGGCAGTGATTGACTGAGGGAAGTGAGATGGGATCTCAGGTCTAGGAGTTCCTAGGTTGAAGTCAATACGGGTAGTTGCTAAGTGATAAGTTGTAAACTGGGAGTTTCCTGAGAACTTAGAACTAGGACTATCATAGTGGATTTCCTTCCTGGCTTGGTAGCCTCCAGATGTAGGTGTGTTTGTCACCGAACTGGGTTAACAAATAACATGTGCCTTTTACTTTCAGTCTGTTATTTTCTGTCTGTTATTGTTCCGCTGTTGTACTATGTTTTACGTTCAGCATCAGGTCATGCCAGAATTTCAAGTTGTCATGCATCCATGAGTTAAGTCCAGTGACGATGAAAAGTGATGATGGGATTCCTCAGAGACATACTTCTAATATCCAAAGTGACGATGAGATCCCTCAGTAGCAAACCTCTTATATCCAAAAATTGGTACCACATGCATGTAGAGTCTTTTAGGTGCATTGCATGAACATGAAATGTCGTATGTGGCAATGTTTTTGCATGGACTTGTGCATCTATTTGGTAATTGTATAATTGATGATTGTTGATGAGATGAGATTGATATATATCAATTTGGCAATTATTTCTTGAGGAGAATTTGTTATGTATGTTTTATGGATTTTGTTTTAAAGTATCATGGTAACCAGGCTTTTAATTGGTTGGTAATGATGTTATGCATGTTTGATAAATATAACCAGGCTTAGTATGATGTATGATTATATGATGATGATGATGTTGTTTCCCTGAACTTACATGTCTTTATAATTCTTTTATGTTGAACGTATATCTTACCCTCCAGTGGCTTTTTGGCCGCCTGCATCCTTGTGGTGTAGACATGCAGGTTGAGGACTAGCTTTGCTTGTGAGTATGCTGAGGATGGCGTGATGCCTTCTCGTTTATCTTGCTTTGATGAGTCTAGATTAGGTGCTCTGATCTAGGATTTTGGGGTTGTCTTATTTCCTGTTGGATTTGATGTTGATAGATCTATATGATCAAATTGATGATATTATGTATATAGATCTATATGATCAAACTGATGATATTATGTTGAGATTTTTATGTTATGATCCGAGACATGACATTGAGATATGCTGAGATAGATTTTATTTCCACTGTGATCTGTTATATATTGATGAAATTTTTATCATGAGAAATTAGTATGCGATGTTTGAGGAATAGTAACACCTTGATGTTTGATAATTGCATGATTTATTATTTAGTTATCAGTCTCGGGGTTCTAGGTGTTATAATTTGGTATCAGAGCACGTTGGTCTAGTCCGGGCCAACACTTGGTTTATTGTCCTGTTGTATGTGACATGTGTGTATATTGTCGATGCTTTTCCTTTCTAATTAGGTGGTGCTTGTTATGTAGTAAGAGAAGGTCGGAAGAAACAGTGTAGTGATTGCAGATGCGATGACCGCGATGGCCCAGGTATTAGCTCAGGCGAATGTTGCATACCACATTCATCAAAACCATCAGGGAGGAGCAGACGAGTTGTGCTTGGATCGATTCATGAGGAATCAGCCACCGACATTCAAGGGGAGGCACGACCCGGATAGAGCTCAGTCATCGTGTCAAGGGATTGAGCGGATCTTTAGAGCCTGGTTACGAGTGATGAGTAAAAGGTGAGGTTGGCTACTCATATGCTTGCTGAAGAGGCGAAGTTTTGGTGGCTTAACACCAGACAACGGATGGAGGCTGGAGGAGTTTAGATCTCTTGGGGGGTCTTCAAGGATGAGATTTTGGGCAAGTATTTCCCGGAGGATGTTAGAAGCAAGAAGGAGATAGAGTTCTTGGAGCTTAAGCAAGGAAACATGTCAGCGGCAGACTATTCGACAAAGTTTGAGGACCTTTCTCGCTTTTGACTGCATTACAATGCATTGGGAGCTGAGGCGTCAAAGTGCATCAAGTTTGAGAGTGTGTTACATCCTGAGATTAAGATATTCATCAGATACCAGGAAATCAGAGTGTTTTCCACTATGGTGAACAAATGTAGGATTTTTGATGAAGACAGCAGAGCAAGGTCAAGCTACTACAAGAGTGTCAATGATAAGAAGGGAAATGGGAATGACTGTAGTAAGCCTTATGGAGGGAATAAGGGGAAGAAGAATGTTGTTGGTGGGACTACTCAGAGTGGAGGAGATTTAAGATGTTTTAAGTGTGGAGGACCTGGACATCGGGCAGCTGATTGCAAGAACTCTCCAGTGATTTGTTACAAGTGTGGAAAAGTTGGACACCGTGCTTTCGAGTGCAAGAATAAGGAGATAAATTGCTTCAATTGCAGAGAATTGGTTCATATTTGTACTGAGTGCACGAAGTCGAAGAAGAAGAAGGCTAGTGGGAAGGTTCTTGCTTTGAGTGTTGGGGAGGGTGCGGAGCCGGACAACTTGATTAGAGGTATTTGTTTCATTAGCAACACTCCTTTGCTTGCTATTATTGATACTGGTGCGACACATGCGTTTATTTCTCTTGATTGTGCTAAAAGATTGAATCTTGTTATGACTCTTATGTCGAGAGGGATAGTCATTGATACACCAGCTAGTGGCTTGAAGACCACTTTCTTGATTTGTGTGAGTTGTCCTGTGAATTTTGGTGATGTGGATTTTAAGTTGGATTTAGTCTGTTTACCCTTAGAGCACATGGATGTTATTTTTTGAATGAACTGGTTGTTAGCTTTTGTTGTTAACATTAATTGTTTAACCAAGAGTGTAACGTTTCCTTAATCGGAGGAGTGTGTCGAAGGGAAGTTTTTGACCGCAGGGCAAGTAGAAGCATCGTTAGGTGGAGAAGCTCAAGTGTTTGTGATGTTTGCTTCGTTGAAGGTTTAGAGTAAGGCTGAAGTTGGTGATTTGCCGGTAGTGAATGAGTTTTCAGATGTTTTTCCTGACGACATTACCGACTTACCACCGAAGAGAGAAGTGGAGTTTGCGATTGATGTGGTACCTAGAACTAGTCCTATTTCAGCACCGCCGTATCGGATGTCTGCATCAAAGTTGGGTGAGTTGAAGAAGCAATTGGAAGAGTTGTTGGAGAAGAAGTTCATCAGGCCGAGTGTTTCGCCGTGGGGAGCGCCAATTTTGTTGGTTAAGAAGAAGGATGGTAGCATGAGGTTGTGTGTGGATTATCAGCAGTTGAACAAGGTGGCCAATAAGAACAAATATCCTCTTCCACGGATAGGTGATCTGATGGACCAGTTGGTTGGTGCTCAGGTGTTTAGCAAGATTTATTTGAAATCTGAATATCACCAGATACGAGTGAAGTCGGTGGAGGAGCATGCAGAGCATATGAGGATTGTGTTGCATACCTTAAGAGAAAGGAAATTGTATGATAAGTTGTCGAAGTGCGAGTTTTGGTTGTGTGAAGTGAATTTTCTCGGTCATGTTATTTCTAGAGGTGGAATAGCAGTTGATCCGTCTAAGGTTGATGTAGTGTTGCAATGGGAGACTCCTAAGTTATTGTTCGAGATAAGAAGCTTCTTGGGTTTGGTTGGTTACTACAGAAGGTTCATATAAGGTTTCTCTAAATTGGCTTTGTCGTTGACGCAGTTGACTCGTAAAGGACAAGCGTTTGTTTGGGATGCTAAGTGTGAAGAGAGTTTCCTGGAACTGAAGAAGAGGTTGACAACGGCTCCAGTTTTGATTTTGCCGTTCTTTTGTGGTGTATTGTGACGCGTCTAAGATGGGATTGGGCGGACTGCTTATGCAAAGCGGACAAGTTGTGGCGTATGCTTCGAGACAGTTGAAGGCGCATGAGAGGAATTATCCGACCCATGATTTGGAATTGGCAGTAATGGTGTTTGCACTTAAGGTTTGGAGGCATTATATGTTTGGTTCGAAGTTTGAAGTGTTCAGCGATCACAAGAGTTTGAAGTATCTGTTTGACCAGAAGGAATTGAATATGAGGCAGAGGCGGTGGAGGAATTTCTGAAGGATTATGATTTTGATTTGAGTTATCATCCCGGTAAGGCGAATGTGGTAGCAGATGCTTTGAGTAGGAAGTCGTTGCATATGTCAGCACTTATGATGAAGGACTTGGAGTTGATCGAGTAGTTCCGAGATCTAAGTTTGGTAAGCGAGTTGTTGCCAAATGGTGTGAAGTTGGGGATGTAGAAGTTGACGAGTAACATTCTGGAGGAGATCAAAGAAGGTCAGAGGGTGGATTTGGAACTTGTAGATCGTTTGGTGTTGGTTAATCAAGGTAAGGAGGTAGACTTTGGATTGGATGAGAACAGTGTTTTGAGGTTTTGTGATCGAGTTTGTGTGCCGGATGTACCCGAGCTTAAGAAGAGAATTTTGGAAGAAGGTCATCGGAGAAGTTTGAGCATTCACCCTGGAGCGACGTAGATGTATCAGGATCTAAAGAAGTTGTTTTGGTTGCCAGAAATTAAAAATAATAGAGCAGAGTTTGTGTATGCTTGTTTGGTTTGTCAGAAGTCCAAGATTGAGCATCAGAAGACGTCTGGAGTGATGCAGCCGTTGTTTGTGCTTGAATTTAAGTGGGATAGTATTTATATGGATTTTGTAAGCGGATTACCAAGGACTATGAAGGGAAGTTATTCGATTTGATTAATTGTTGATCGGTTGACTAAGGCAGCGCATTTTATTCCTATTAAGACTGGTATGTCTTTGGCGAAGTTGGCAAAGATCTACATTGAGCAGATTGTCAAGTTGCATGGTATTCCATCTAGCAATGTGTCAGATAAAGATACGAGGTTTACGTCGAAGTTTTGGGGGAGTTTGCAAGAAGCTTTGGGAACAAAGTTGAGATTGAGTTCTTCTTATCATCCTCAAACTGATGGTCAGACGGAGATGACTATTCAGTCTTTGGAAGATTTGTTGAGAGCTTGTGTTTTGGAACAAGGAGTAAGTTGGAGTGAATATTTACCGTTTATTGAGTTTACTTACAACAACAGTTTTCATTCGAGTATTGGTATGACACCTTTTGAAGCGTTGTATGGAAGGAGTTGTAGGACACCGTTATGTTGGTATGCATCAGGTGAGAGTGTGTTGCTTGGACCGGAGGTAGTTCAGCAGACTACGGAGAAAGTTAAGATGATTCAGAAGAAGATGAAGGCTTCACAAAGTAGGCAGAAGAGTTATCATGATAAGAGCAAGAAGGATATTGAGTTTCAAGCCGGAGAACATATGTTTTTGAGAGTGAATCATGTCACGGGTGTTGGGAGAGCTTTGAAGTCTAAGAAGTTGACACCACATTTAATTGGTCCTTATTAGATTATGGAGAGAGTTGGAGATGTAGCGTATCATATTGCGTTACTGCGGTCGTTGTCGAATCTTCATAGTGTGTTTCATGTGTCCCAGCTTCGGAAGTATGTTTATGACCCGTCACATATGATTCAAGTGGATGATTTGGAAGTAAGGGATAATCTGACAATTGAGACTATGCCTTTGAATATTGAAGGACGAGAGGTTAAGCAGTTGCGCTGGAAAGAGATTGTCTTGGTGAAAGTGATTTGGGGAGGTCCTATGGGAGAGAGCATAATTTGGGAGTTGGAGAGCAAGATGAAGGAATCGTATCCGGAGTTATTTCGTTCAGGTAATTTTCGAAGACAAAAATTCTTTAAGGAGGGGAGAGTTGTAACACCCTGATTTTTAGTATTAAATTTATTTATTATTATTATTATATTTGTTAATTGTATGTATTATTGGGAATTGGTGAGTTAGTGAGTTTTTAGTGATTAAGGGCATTTTGGTCATTTACGGGTAAAAGGTACCTTCGTGAAGTGTTAGAAAATAGAAATTTGAGAATTTAGAAAATGGAGGTGTGTAAGTAATTAGAGGGTTTAAATGAAGTAAAAGTGTAGTGTTCTAATTATGAAGAATGAGAAGTGACTAAGCCCATTAGTGTGAGTGACCCTGACCCATTAAATAAAAAGAGTAGTGTGTGTTGTAGTGAAATTAGGGTTAGCTCATTTTGTCATAACAATAGAAGAGGCTAGAGAAACTTGGAGAGAAAGTGAAAAGGAGCTCAAGAGAAAAAGGGGGAAAAGGAGATTCTACCTAGAAGAGCTTATTAGAGTGAAGAATTGAGGTAAGAGGGAAAGTTACTTTCTCCATCTAGGGTTTATAAGCGATTGGGTAGTTTGGGTGTTTTGAATTATGTTTAATTTCATGAATTGATGATGAATATGTGTTAAATTCGTGCTCCTATTGTTGTGGCTAATTTGAGTATGTGTTTGTTGAAACAAAATGTATGAACAACTCTCTTTTGGATAGGGGGAGATTGTTGGAACAAAATGTATCAACAACTCTCTTTAAGGTTTTGATGATAACAAAGTGTTAAAAAGAAATTTGGTATTGCTAATGCTTTGTTCAAGTGTGCAGAACCATGTTCTTAATGTGTAGTAATTAATATTGGTTATGGAAGAACAAGCTTAGAGCAAGAAAGAAAGCATAGAAGCCTTTGTTGCAAGTCTGAAGCAAAACTGGGTTTGAAGCAGCTTCTGAAGGCAGAGTCTGAAGACTGCGTCTGAAGGGTGCGTCTGAAGGCAGAGTCTGAAGACTGCCTCTGAAGGGTGCTTCTGAAGGTTGAGTCTGAAGGTCAACGGTTGTCAACGTCTGAAGGCTGAGTCTGAAGGTCAACAGAAGTCAACGTCTGAAGGCTGAGTCTGAAGGTCAACAAAAGTCAACGTCTGAAGAAGTGCGTCTGATGAACAGTGCTTCTGAAGTGTGAGTCTGAAGACCTGAGTCTAAAGCCAGCTTCTGAAGTACTGTTCCTGAAGAAGCTTCTGAAGTCTGAGTTCTTTAAGGAAAAGCAGCTGTCTCTGTCAGCATTTAATGCCTGCAATGCCAGAACAGCTAATTGGAATTTTTGCCTCCTTCTTAGAAACATTCTCCAGCTTTTAAAGGAAAGTTTCAAACTTTGTGTGCTCTGTTTTCACGCACACAAACTCAACTGACCTAGCTTCCAATTGCAACGGCTCTTTGCTAATTTTAATGGCAATCTCAACAGCTCTTTTATTATCTACAAAAGGGTGAAGATTTGAAGAAGATTTGCCAAGACTCTGTACAGAAAAACAACCTGCAACCTGAACTGCAAACTTGCTCTGTTTTACGTTTTCTGTCACAAAACTCTTAGGAATTCTTACAATTTATTTATCTTAGAATTCCTTAAGTGTTAGAGTCTCATTTGAGTTGTATTTTGTGAACACCTCTGATATTTGATCAAGTGTTCAACACAAACTTGTTTTATTTGTAATTCAGTTTGGTTCAAGTCTCACTCTGCGTAATGAGCATTTGAAGTCTCATTACTTTGTGTTCTGAGCAAATTAGAAGTCTCTTAGCTTGTGTGCTTTGAGCAAGGAAGTCTCTTAGCTTGTGTGCTTTGAGCAAGGAAGTCTCTCAGCTTGTGTGCTTTGAGCAAGGAAGTCTCTTGACTGTGTGTCTTGAGCATTAGAAGTCTCTTACTAGGTGTTTGAGCAACTGGAAGTCTCTTCCTTTGTGGTTGAGCAATTGTAATCAGTTTGATTATAGTTCAAATCTCTTGTTAGTAACAAGGGGACTAGACTACTTCCAACTTGTGGAAGGAACTAGTATAAAAACATCTTGTGTCTCTCTTTCCCTCTCTCTTTAAGCTTTATATCCGCTGCTAAACAAACTCTGAAAAGGGTACAGAACTGATCAACATCAGATTCTGAACTTAACTTAAGCTTTTAAGAAAGAAAAAGGAAAAACTGCCCACACACAATTCAACCCCCCCTTCTTGTATGTTTTCTCACCTTCAGTTGGTATCAGAGCTCCGGTTCTGATATTCAATCACTTAACAGTGAGTCAGTATTGATCCTGAGAAAAACATGGCATCTGGTAATTATGGTGAATCTACATCCAGAAGTGGTGGTGGTGGCTATGGTACTGAAAACAAGAAATCTCACTCACACAATAAACCCCCTATGTTTAGTGGTGATGCTGAGAAATTCTCATGGTGGAAAAGCAAGATGTACAACCACATTATTGGTATTGATGACTCCTCATGGGATATAATAGAAGATGGAATCTCTATTCTAGTTGATGAAGAAGGAGTGGCTATCAACAGAAGAGGGCTGACTGATGCTGAGAGGAAGATCTACAGGAAGCATCACAATGTTAGAGGGATCATTGTGGATTCTTTACCCCACAATGAGTATCTCAAAGTGAGTGACAAATCAACAGCAAAGGCTATCTTCACTTCTCTATGCTCCAACTATGAAGGAAATAAAAAGGTCAGAGAAGCAAAGGCAAACCTTCTAGTTCAGCAGTATGAGCTGTTCAGAATGCAGGAGGATGAAAATATTGAGGCTATGTTCTCAAGATTTCAGACTCTAGTTTCTGGACTTCAAATTCTGAAAAAGAGATATACTACTGCTGATCATGTTAACAAGATCCTCAGAAGCTTGCCATCTCAGTGGAGACCTAAGGTGACTGCTATTGAGGAAGCTAAAGATCTAAATACTTTAAGTATTGAAGATCTTATAAGCTCTCTCAAGGTGCATGAACTAGGACTCAATAAAGATGAACCTGTTAGAATATCTGAGTCTTTTAGCACTTAAATCCAAAGGAAAGTTTTCAAAAGCTCTAAAAGCTTCAGAATCTGATGAAGAATTTTCTGAGGAAAGTTCTGAAGAGGATTCAGAAGCTGAGGAGCTAGAGATGCTTTCCAAAAGAATTAAGCTCTTGCTACAAAGACAAAGGAAATCTTCTAACAAGAGCAGCAACTTCAAAGGATCTAGTTCCAAAAAGGATGAACAAGAGGGCTACTCAAACTGCAAGAAAACTGGTCATCACAAACCTGATTGTCCTGAGTTTCAGAAGTACAAATCCAAAAAGATCAGTTCAAGATCAAGCAACTCCCAAGACAGATTCAGAAAAAGTCTTATGGCTACTTGGATTAATCTTGATCAAGAAACAGATTATGAAGTTGAAAATGAAGATGAAGAAGCTAACCTGGGTTTGGTAGCATTAGTATCATTTGATGAGGAATCTGGATCAAAATCTGACAAGGAAAATGAAGCAGAATCCAATTTGAATCTGACTGCAAATGTATCTTCTGATGAAGAATCAGGTTCAGACTCTGACAATGAGGTATTTTCTGAACTCACTAGATCTGATCTTATTGATACAGTTAAGGAACTTATGAACAACCTTAGAAGCAAGTTAAATCAATTTAAATCTTTGAAAAAGAAAAATAACTTGCTGGCTGATGAGAATCTTCAACTTCAGAATCATATCAATGATATTGATGAAGAAATTAAAGAACTCAGAGGAATGGTTCATAAGAAACCTGATAAAGTTCCTAGTGAACATGAAATTGTTCTTCAAGAGTTTATTTTAACTGGTATCAACAAAAGTAAGATAGCTTCTATGATCTATAATATCAGCAAAAACAAAGGAGAAGGAATTGGTTTTAAAAATGATTCATTAATGTTGTCAAATAAAACAAACCTTCCATCTTGTTCTGAAGATATTATGAAAGGCTCTAAAGTATGCTTTGTGCCTGCTTCTGACAGTTCTGAGATAAAGAAGAGTTCAGAACCTGAAACTATCAAGTCTCAGAATCTGATAAATTCAGACTCCAATTTTAAAAAGGTTGTGATTATAAAACCTTCAAGGAATACTAAACCAGCCTATACAAAACATTTTCAATCTTAGAATGTCAGGCAAAGCAAACATAAAAAAGCCAATCAGTCATCTGTTTCTGATTATATTAAGAAAGGTCAAACTAAAGTTTGCCTTGTGTCAGGAGCTGACAAAACTGAGGTTCTTAAGAAAACAGAACCAAAGTCTTCAAAGGTTCAGACTCTAAAGAAATCAGAGCCAAAGACCTTCAAGTCTAAGGTTCTGAAGAAATCTGAGTCAAGTTCTTTGAAAACTCAGGTTCTGAAGAACTCAGTGTCTGATACTAAGACTCATTCAGAATTAAAGGATTCACATCCAAGGTTTCTGAATAAGTCTGAGTATTATAACTCCAGACATAAGGTGCAAAAGACTAAACCTTTCAGGACTAACCCTAGAGGACCCATATGGGTACCCAAGTCAGAAATCATTTCTGTTTCAGATATGATCAAATGCCAAAGAAAAGGTGAAGTCCTAGTGCCTGGACAATGGTTGCTGGCATTGCAGAACAATAGACAAGTCTATGTTCCAAACCCTGAACATGAAAAAGGGAGGAAATGTGGAATCTGGAGGAAACCACAAAGACTTAATCACTGGTACTGAGATTCAGCTCTCAGAGGACACTTCAGAATCTGAACCAGAATCTGCACCAGAACCTGAATCTGAAGTGAGTCAAATAGCTGAAAAGAGCATCTCAGAAGCTGATACTTCTCCTAAAGCATATCAAGAACATTGCTGGAACAAAAATTGGTGTTCAGCAACAAACTTAATAAACAAGGAAAAGTATATCAGAAGCTCTACTGAGGTATGTTTTGTTCTCAGTTATTCTTAATAGATTCTACATGAGTTGGGAAACTATCAGATTCATGTAATCAGCATAATCTTCTTTGTGATAACATTATTCTAATCTGTATATCTAAAAATTCCAATTCTATATTCAAGAGCCAAGCAGTTTTGAACTTAAACATTATTTTATTAAGAGATTTTGTTCAGAAGATAGATTTAAACTTATTAAAAAGAATTTTAATAATGCATTGTATCTCTTTGAAAAATTTGCTTGACCCTGAATAAGAAACTGAGAATCTGAGTTCATCAGAAGCTATTACTTAACAGACACTCACTTTGAGAGTCTGCAGAAAGTTCAGCTTCTGAAGACATCAGAGTCTGAGTCTCAGAATCAGAATTTTTGATATCTGATTAACTCATTAAAAGTGGACATTTTTCACATGACCCACTAATGAGGATGAATCTGAATTGTTGTTTAACTCTTGGTCAGAATCTGATAAGTAATAACAACTGGGCAATGATGATTTAAAGCTTTGAAAGTTATACTTTGTCCCTCCCAAAGTCATCAATATGAAAATGTGTTTTTCTGTTTTCAGTTCTGAAATGTTTAACAAACACAGACACATTTTTTTAATGCTCAAATTAGTTTCAGACATGTTCAGTCTTTCAGAACTTATTTAAAAAATCGGTATCAGTTTTATCTGAAAGAATTCAGAAGCACTGAACCAAATGCTATACTTTTTCAGTTTTCTGAAATGAGTTCAGTAGTGCTAAAACCCTCAGTTGGTATATGATCTGAACAATTTTGTCTAAAATAGTTCAGTAATACTGAACAGATATACTGAACAACTGTGTCTGAACAAAGAATGCTCTGATCAGAATGCTCCAAACTTTTATGCTTCTGAACATCATTCTATTTTTAAAATGCAATGTCATATACTCATGTATGATCAAGTCTGCTCTGATGTTCATCTTTGCTGCTTAATTACCTATATGATTGCATAATTATCTCACATGTTTTCAAACTCTCTTAAAATTTTGGAAATTTTTTCTTTTCTGAATTTTTCTTTTTGTTGATGACAAAAGGGGGAGAAAAAGGAAACAAGTATTAAGGCTCCTGAGCTCAGAATATATAAGTTAATTCTGTCAGTTAATTAACTTATGAGTAGGAGTAAAAGGTATTAAGGCCTGAGCTCAGAACACATGAGTTAATTTCTGATTAAAATTAACTTATGAGAACTGCTTTTAATCTCTGATAAAGGGGAGAAAAAGTTCTGAATTTCATTCTGTGAGATATAAATTACTCTTAGTGAGTTGAAATGAATTTAAATAACAAGGATAAGACTCAGGGAGCTTACAAAACTCATCCTGTGGATTATCAGACTTAGGGGGAGAGCTTACAAACCTTAGAACCTGAAGTCAGCTTGTTATTTACAATTCTGAGTGATAATTTCACCTTATTGTTTTAAGTTAAGTTTAATTAACATCGATAAGAATCAAGGGGAGCTTGCAAACCTAACCTTGAGGATTATCAGACCTAGGGGGAGCTTGCAAACCTCTCCTGAAGTCAGCTTGTTAATTAAACTTAACAACAATTATGAAATTTTCATTTTTTTTATCTGAAATGAACTTAATTAACCTGGATCAGACTCAGGGGGAGCTTGAAAACCTCACACCCTGCAGTCAACTTGTTAATTAAATTAACAACAATTTTCTGATTAATACTTATGTTTGTCATCATCAAAAAGGGGGAGATTGTTGGAACAAAATGTATGAACAACTCTCTTTTGGATAGGGGGAGATTGTTAGAACAAAATGTATCAACAACTCTCTTTAAGGTTTTGATGATAACAAAGTGTTAAAAAGAAAATTGGTATTGCTAATGCTTTGTTCAAGTGTGCAGAACCATGTTCTTAATGTGTAGTAATTAATATTGGTTATGGAAGAACAAGCTTAGAGCAAGAAAGAAAGCATAGAAGCCTTTGTTGCAAGTCTGAAGCAAAACTGGGTTTGAAGCAGCTTCTGAAGGCAGAGTCTGAAGGGTGCGTCTGAAGGCAGAGTCTGAAGACTGCGTCTGAAGGGTGTTGGAACAAAATGTGTTTAAAAAGTCTCTTATAAAATAAAGGCGAGATTGTTGAAACATTTATGTGTAAACATATCTCTCTTTATGGTTTTGATGATAACAAAGTGTTAAAGAGAAAATTGGTTATTTGCTAATGCTTTGTTCAAAGTGTTTCAGAACCACATGCTTAATAAGTATTGATTGATAATGGTTATGAAGAACAAGCTAAAGAGCAAGAAGGAAAGCCAAGAAGCATGGTTTCAAAGCTAAAGGAAAACTGGTCCTGAAGAAATGCTTCTGAAGAAGTACTCCTGAAGAAGTGCTCCTGAAGAAGTGCTCATGTAGTGAAGCTTCTGAAGTGGTCCTGAAGTGGTGCTCCTGAAGTGCAGCTTCTGGGTCTGAAGGCAGCTTCTGAAGACTGGGTGCTTCTGATGAGGTCAACGCAAAGTCAACATCTGAAGACCAGCTTCTGATTCGTACAACTGAAGCAGCTTCTGATCATTGTTCACTGAGAAGCTTCTGAAGCTGATGTGGCATGGATTTTGACCAATACTGTGCGCATTTAATGCCTGGATGTGTCAGAACAACTCAATGGAACAGTTGTCTCCCTGACCGAAACATTCTCCAGTTTTTAAGGTGGGCCAATTCAAAAATGGCACCTGCTCTGTTCTGACTGATAAAGTGTAGCACACATTTGCAGTAACCTAGTCCAATTGCAACGGCTAAATTCCTTAATTCAAGAAAATCTTCAACAGCTCTATTTTCATCTATAAAAGGAAGAAGATTTGAAGAAGAAAAAGTCTAAGACTCTTGAAACAAAGAACTGAACTCTTGCTCTGTTTTGCTGTCAAAAATACGCAAGTTACCCAACCTCTTAGAAATTCTTTCATCTTTGTAATTTAGAATTTCTTAAGGTTAAGAGTCTTAACCTGAGTTGTATTAAGAGAACACCTCTGATATTTGATCAAGTGTTCATCCCAAACTATTTCATTTGTAAACCAGTTTGGTCCCTAAAGTCTTAGTCTGTATACTAAGCATTTGTAACCTCATTCCTTTGTGGTCTGAGTCAGAAGTCTCTTGTCTTAGTGACTTGAGCATTGGGAAGTCTCTTGTCTTAGTGACTTGAGCATTGGAAGCCTCTTCCTTGGTGGTTGAGCATAGAAGTCTCTTTCTTTGTGATTGAGCAACTGGAAGTCTCTTCCTTAGTGGTTGAGCAAATTGTAATCTTCAGATTATAGTGAAACTCTCTTGATTGGATACAAGGGGACAGGACTACTTCTCACATTGAGAAGGAACCTGTATAATTTGCTGTGTTTCTCTTCCCTTACCTCTTTAACTTGTTTAAACCGCTGCATATATTCTGATAACAGTTCAGAACCTGGTTCTAAACTTGTGCTAAGTCTTTGAAAAAGAAAAGAACAAGTTTTAGAGTCACACAATTCAACCCCCCCCCCTTCTTGTGTGTGTGTTTTTCTCACCTTCAGTTGGTATCACAGCTCTGGTTCTGATATTAACACTTAACAGTGTGTCAGTCTTGATCCTGAGAAAAACATGTCTGATAGTGAAGATTCACCTCAACCACAACCCAGAAATCAAAGAGGAGCTGGAACATCTGTTTCATATGATTATGGCACTAATGAAAGAAAATCCAGGTCACACAATAAACCTCCAATGTTTACTGGTGATCCTGAGAAGTTCTCATGGTGGAAAAGCAAAATGTACAGCCATATCATTGGTATAGATGATTCACTATGGGATATTATTCAAGATGGAATCACTATCCCAGTAGATGAAGAAGGTGTTGCTGTCAACAGAAGAGCTCTGAGTGATGATCAAAGAAAAATTTATAGGAAACATCACCATGTGAGAGGAATCATTGTGGATTCATTACCTCACACTGAGTATCAGAAGCTGAGTGACAAGTCAACAGCCAAAGCAATATTCACATCCCTCTGCTCTAACTATGAAGGTAATCAGAAGGTTAGAGAAGCTAAGGCAAACATACTTGTTCAGCAATATGAATTGTTCAGAATGAAAGAGGATGAAAATATTGAGACTATGTTCTCAAGGTTTCAGACTCTGGTTTCTGGACTTCAGATTCTGAAGAAGAGTTATACCATAGCTGACCATGTGAATAAAGTCCTTAGAAGTCTGCCATCCAAATGGAGACCTAAAGTGACTGCCATTGAGGAAGCTAAGGATCTGAATACTTTAAGTATTGAAGACCTTATAAGCTCCCTCAAGGTGCATGAACTAGGACTCAATAAGGATGAGTCTGTTAGAGAGCCAAAAACATTAGCTCTGAAGTCTAAAAGAAAACCTGCTAAAGCCTTGAAAGCAATTGAATCTGAAGAAGAGTTTCCTGAGGGAAATTCTGATGAAGATTCAGATGCTGATGAGCTTGCAATGATTTCTAAAAGACTTCAGTATCTGATGAATAGAAAGAAAAAATTCTCTAACAGAAGCAGTAACTTCAGAGGATCTGGTTCTGGTTGAAAGAGGGATATCCAGAAGGAAAGCTGCTACAACTGCAAAAAGCCTGGCCACTTCATTGTTGATTGTCCTGATTTTCAGAAGGAAAAATCAAAGGAAAAAGCAAAGAAGTCCAGCTCAAAATCCAGTAGTTTCAAAAATAAGCTTAAGAAGAGTCTCATGGCTACATGGGATGATCTGGACAATGAGTCAGAATCTGATGAGGAAGAAGCAAACCTGGCCCTGATGGCAACTGCATCTTCTGATACAGAATCATGCTCAGATTCTGATGAAGAAGATGAGGTATATTCTGAACTTTCTAGATCTGATTTAATTGAAACAGTTAATGATCTTATGAGTCATCTTAAGAGCAAGTTAAAAGAAATTAAATCTTTGAAAAATCAAACTAACTTGCTGTCTGAGGAAAACCTTAAACTTCAGAATCAAATTTTTGAATATGATGAAGAAGTTGAGGAACTCAGAAAAGAGGCTCATAAGAAATCTGAAGAGATTCCTAATGAACAGGAAATAGCTCTTCAGGATTTCATGTTAACTGGATTCAACAGAACTAAAATTGCCTCCATGATGTATAATATGATCAGAAACAAAGGTGAAGGCATTGGCTATGATACATTTAAACCTTCAAATGAATTAAACTCACCTTCATGTTCTGAAAATATTTTAAAAGGCAATGATATATGCTTTGTGCCTGCTTCTGATAACTCTGAGAAGTTGAAAGTATCAGAATCTGAGACTAAGTCTGAAGCTCTGAACAACTCAGACTCTGAAGCTTCTGAACCTAAGGGTAAGATGAAGGCAAATGTTAAAACCTTGCCTAAATCTAAGCCAAAAGGTCCTAAGCCTAAGAGTAAGAGGAAATCAGACTCTGAACTCAAACTTGTTCAGAATCTGAAGTGTTCAGAACCTGGAACTAGTAAGTCTCAGAATCTGAATAAATCTGATTCAAATTTTTCTAAGACTGGGTTTATTAAAACTTCAAAATCTGTTAAACCAGTCAATGTAAAACATTTTCAATCTCAGAATGTTAGGCAAAGCAAGCCAATGCAAACCAATCAGTTTTCTGCTTCAAACTGTTTTAAAAAAGGCAAAACTGAAGCTTGCCTTGTGCTTGAAGTAAACAAAGTAAGAATTCTGAAGAGATCAAAACAAAAGTACTCAAAGGCTCAAACTTTAAAGGATTCAGAACCAAAGACCTTCAAGTCTCAAGTTCTGAAGAAATCTAAGTCCAAACCTTTGAGAACTCAGGTTCTGAAGCACTCAGGTTCTGAAGCTCAGACTTATTCAAGATATAAGGATTCATATCCTAAGTATCAAAACAAGTCTGAACATAATAACTTCAGACACAAGTTCAAAAAGCCAAAACCTTTCAGGACTAACCCCAAAGGACCCATGAAAATCTGGGTACCTAAGTCTGAGATTATTTCTATTGCAGATATGCTTAAAATCCAAAGAAAAGGAAAGGTCCTGGTACCTGGACAGTGGATGCTCGCATCATATGACAGGGGGCAAGTCTATGTTCCAAACCCTGACTCTGAAAGAGGGAGGAACTGTGGGGTTTGGAGGAAGACAGAAAGGAAAGATCATTGGTACTGGTAAGATAGGTAATTCTTCCCTGTACATTGATAATGTTTGGCTGGTAGATGGACTTAGGCATAATTTACTTAGCATAAGTCAATTATGTGACAGTAATTATGAAGTCATGTTTAATAAGAACACTTGCACTGTAATCAATAATGAAAATAAATCTGTAGTGTTCAGAGGCAGTAGGAAAAACAATGTTTACAAAATAAACTTTTCTGATTTGGTTCAGCAGAAGGTAGTTTGCCTTCTGTCTGTGAGTGATGAGAAATGGGTCTGGCACAAAAGGCTGGGACATGCTAACTGGAGACTTATCTCTAAGCTTAGCAAGTTACAGCTGGTCAGAGGCTTACCCCAGATTGATTATCACTCAGATGCACTGTGCTGTGCATGCCAAATTGGAAAGTTTTCTAAAACTTCTTTTAAATCAAAGAACATTGTTTCCACCTCTAAACCTCTAGAACTCCTTCACATTGATTTGTTTGGTCCTGTTGGAACAGCTTCAATCAATGGGAAGAAGTATGGACTTGTGATTGTTGATGATTACAGTAGGTGGACTTGGGTTAAATTCCTCAGAACCAAAAATGAAACATATGATGTGTTTTTCAAATTCTGGAAACAAGTACAAACAGAAACTGATTTGAAAATTTTGAAAATCAGAAGTGATCACGGTGGTGAATTTGAAAATGAACCTTTTGAAAACTTTTGTGAAGACCATGGAATTTTCCATGAGTTCTCATCTCCTAGAACTCCACAACAAAATGGAGTTGTAGAGAGAAAGAACAGGTCTTTACAAGAAATGGCAAGAACCATGATCCATGAATCTAAAATTGCTAAGTACTTTTGGGCAGAAGCTGTAAACACAGCATGTTATATTCAGAACAGGATCTATATCAGACCCATTCTGAATAAAACTTCATATGAATTATTTAAAGGAAGAAAACCAAGTATTTCTTATTTTCATCAGTTTGGTTGTACATGTTACATACTAAACAATAAAATCTACCTAAAGAAATTTGATGCCAAGGCTCAAAAGGGTATCTTTTTAGGATACTCAGAGAGATCTAAGGCATACAGGGTGTATAATTCTGAAACACATGTTGTTGAAGAAGCTATACACATTAGGTTTGATGATAAGAAGCCTGGTAGTGAAATACCAGAGCTGGTTGAGAGTTTTGCAGATGTCAGAATCTCAGAAGAGCCTTCAGAAGCTGAACCCAGTTCAGGTTCTGATGAAGGTTCAGAAGCTGAAAACATTGAAGACTCTGAGAAACTCTCCAGCAATGACACTACTCCTGATGCTAATCAAGACCAGCATGGTTCTGAACAAATCCCTGGTGGCCCTTCAGAAGCTAATCCACCCAGAACCTCATTCAAGTACAAGTCTTCACATCCTGAGGAGTTGATCATTGGAAACAAGAACAGTCCAAGAAAGACAAGATCAGCATTCACTCAGAATGAGTCCATGCTTGGCCTGTTATCCATGATTGAGCCCACAACTGCTGATGAAGCACTTGCTGATGATGGCTGGATTGTAGCAATGCAAGAAGAGCTGAACCAATTTCAAAGAAATGATGTATGGGATCTTGTTGCTAAACCTGATCAGAAGAACATCATTGGAACAAAATGGGTGTTCAGGAACAAGCTCAATGAACAAGGAGAAGTGATCAGAAACAAGGCTAGATTAGTAGCTCAAGGGTACAGCCAGCAAGAAGGAATTGACTACACTGAGACATTTGCTCCAGTTGCAAGACTGGAAGCAATCAGGTTACTTCTTTCTTATGCTATTAATCATGATATCATCTTATATCAAATGGATGTTAAGAGTGCTTTCCTAAATGGTGTAATTTCTGAAGAAGTGTATGTCAAACAACCTCCTGGTTTTGAAGATGTAAAATATCCAAACCATGTTTTTAAACTTAAGAAGTCTTTGTATGGTCTGAAACAAGCTCCCAGAGCTTGGTATGAAAGGCTAAGCAACTTCTTAATTAAAAATAATTTTGTAAGAGGTCAAGTTGATAATACACTTTTCAGAAAAACTGTTAAGAAAGAAATCTTAATTGTGCAAATCTATGTTGATGATATCATATTTGGTTCTACTAATGCCTCCCTTTGCAAGGAATTTTCTAAGTTAATGCAGGATGAATTTGAAATGAGCATGATGGGTGAGCTGAAATTCTTCTTGGGAATTCCAATCAACCAATGCAGAGAAGGTGTTTATGTTCATCAGTCAAAATACACCAAGGAGCTTCTGAAGAAGTTCCAGCTGGATGATTGCAAGCTGATGACAACACCAATGCATCCTACTTGCACATTAAGCAAAGAGGACAATGGCACTAAAGTAGATCAGAAGCTGTACAGAGGTATGATAGGTTCTCTCCTATACTTAACTGCTTCTAGGCCAGATATTTTATTTAGTGTATGTCTGTGTGCTAGGTTCCAATCAGATCCTAGAGAATCTCATATGACTGCTGTCAAGAGAATCTTCAGGTATCTGAAAGGAACAACTAATTTGGGACTTCTGTATAAGAAATCTCTAAATTATAAGCTAGTTGGATTCTGTGATGTTGACTATGCTGGGGACAGGATTGAAAGAAAATCCACCAGTGGAAACTGTCAGTTTCTTGGTGAGAATCTGATATCCTGGGCCAGCAAGAGACAAGCAACCATTGCCTTGTCAACAGCAGAAGCAGAATACATCTCAGCTGCAAGTTGTAGCACACAACTGCTCTGGATGAAACATCAATTAGAGGATTATCAGATTCATGCAGATAATATTCCTATTTATTGTGATAATACTGCTGCTATATGTCTGTCTAAAAATCCAATTCTGCATTCTAGAGCCAAGCACATAGAAATAAAACATCATTTTATAAGAGATTATGTTCAGAAGGGTGTTTTAGATATTCAGTTCATTGATACTGATCATCAATGGGCTGACATATTCACAAAACCCCTAACAGAAGAAAGATTCAATTTTATCAAAAAGAATCTGAACATGCATTTTATCTCTTGAAAAATGTGCTTGAATCTGAATGTATTCCTTGATTCTGAGTTTATCATAAGCTAAGACTTATCAAACACTCATCTTCTGAGAGGTTGAATAAAGTTAAGCCTGAAAAACTTCAGAGTCTAAAGGATCAGAACCTGGATTTTCTGACCTCTGAATCTGATAAAAATCTAATGATGGTCAGAATCTGATAAGTATAGCTATGGGCAATGATGATTAAAGCTTTGAACGTTATACTCAAACCCTCCCAAAGTCATCATGTAAAAAATGTGATTTTCTACTCTGATATTCAATGTTAAAATTGCTTGACAAACAATTTTCAGCTGGTATCAGTTTTCAAAATGTTTAGCACAGACACATTTTAAAAGCCCAAAGTGTATCAGACAATGTTCAGTCTTTAGAAACCTTTTATCTGGTATCAGACTCTGAGATAAACCTTCATTTGGTATCAGGTTCTGATATAAGTTCAGCAGTCTTAAAACTGTATTTTGGTATCAGACTCTGAGATAAAAATCCTCAATTGGTATCAAGCTCTGAGATATATTTTCAGTTGGTCTATACTCTAAACTACTTTGTTTTAACTTGAGTTAGACCTGCTCTGATCTGAACTATTTTCTTTAAACTAGCTCAGATTTGCTCTGATACCTTCTTGAAAAATTTACTCTGATACCTTCTTGAGAAAGTTTTGCTCTGATACTGAACACAACTGGTTGTTTTGCTCTGATGCTGAACCAGTTTGTACTGAACACAGAATGACCTGGTCAGAAGCTCCACACTTTTTCTGCTTCTGAACAGCATTCTATTTTTTTTAATGCAAGTCATATACTCATTGAAAGTCAAATATGCTCTGATACTCATCTTTGCTGCTTGATTATTCATATGATTGCCTAAATATCTCACAAGTTTGCTTGGTTCAACCCCCCCCCCCCCCCCCCCCCCAATTCTGTATCCTTTTGAAATATTTTCAAACTTGGGTCAGAACTGCTTTCAAACTCTTTTAAAAAGGGGGAAACTAAACTGCTTTGATACATGCTTTCAAACTCTTTCAAAATTCTTTCTGCTCTGATCCAGTTATTTTCAAACTCTCTTGAAAAAGGGGGAGAAATTTTCTGTGTTGAGGGGAGAAAGTAAGACTTTTTGTTGATGACAAAAGGGGGAGAAAGTAAAAACAAGTATTAAAACACCTGAGCTCAAAAATAAGTTAAAATTGTCAGAAGATAAGCTTATTAAGCTCTGATACAATTGTTAGAGTTAAGCTCTGATACAATTGTTAAGCTAGCTCTGATACTGATCAGTCAAGCTCTGATACAATTCTGACTAAATTTAACTTATGAGAACAAATTCTAACTCTTAGCCTCTGAAGTGAATTTCTGGCTCTGATACATTCTGTGAGATATAATGAATTTAAAATAACTTGGATAAGACTCAGGGACACTACTACAGAAATGACTTTTTACATCAGCCGAAAATGACTTTTTACATCAGTTGCCAACCGATGTAAGGTGGCTTGATGTAGTATGTGCACTACTTTTTACATCGGGTACGAACTGATGTGAAAACCTATTTTCTACATCAGTTCTATTTTCCACTGTTGTAATAGATGCACTTTAAAATTTGACAACGGGGTTTTCACATCAGGTATAAGTTAAGGACTGATGTAAAATATGTGTTTTTCACATCAGGTATAAGTTAAGGACTGATGCGAAATCTATATTTTTTTTTTAAATTGCTTAATAAATAAGCTTAACACTTGCTCTTTTCTTTTATATTAAAAATATAAAAACAAATATGGATAATTTTAATGCCAAAAAGGAAGTTATATTATCTAATTTGATATTACATAATCAATCCGCAACTTTTCACATCAATATTCCAAAATATTAAAAAAAATACATATCAATACAATATATTAAAGAAAATACATATCGTCAATACAAAATATATTAAAAAAAAATACATATCAATACAATATTCCAACTCCTGACATACATCCAATAAAAGAGCATCCAATTTCTGCAAAGTTCTTCCCAGCCAAACCTACATTGATAATATGATGAATTAAATTAAAACAACAAAATACACAATTCATCATGAATATGTACATTGTGCAATTTCACTATCAAAGTCCTAAAGGAATGTAGTGCGTGACAACAACTAAACTTCATGCCAATTGGATGAATCCTACTAGTTGAATTCATTCTAAAATGGATATGATCAACATCAAACACATGTGTGACATACTTCGTTTAGACAGAAAATCTTCTTAACATGACATAACAGATTCTTAAATGCATGTACAAAATTTACGCAAATGTTCCGCAACCAGAAAAGAATATCAAACATCAACGGCTTGTCATACCCTAGACAATAATCCTAAAGTGATGCAGCTATAGGTCCTATACCAACCAGCTATACCAGAGTTGCATACATTGGAAGAAAGGACATAACCACCACAAACAAAGAGCAACAATTCAAAATGTTTTTGGAATTGTTTCAAAGTTTTCAAATAGTACTCTAGTTTTCACAAAAGAAGATAAACAAACTACATATAAATCAAATCCTGAGCTTTGAAACATACCATATAATCCTAAGCTTTAAACAAGTCAAGAAAACAAGTTGCCCATTGGTTTCGCAAATCGTATAAATCATCATCTGTTAATGACGTTGGATCATTGAATACCTACAATGTGTATAAGTAATTAATACCAATAAGGATATGTTTATTTTTGGCAATACATATAGTCTAAACATTAAGTTATCATAAAATGAAAATACCTCCATCCAAGACTTAGTAATATTACCAGAGATAATATCTAGCATATTCTTCATCACATAGTATCCACAATCATTGCCATTAGGTTGCTTTCTTGGCTACAAACGAATGGACATTTTTATAAGAACAATAGAGGGCAAATTCATAATTATTTGTAACGCAACAATTTTAGCAAATGCCATTGTGAAGGTTCTAAAATTCTATATTGTCAACAATTTTAGCAACATCTTCTACCTTAGTAACCATTATGATATTGTCTTTTTTCTTCTTTGCAAATATTGGTGTCAAAGCTGAACCGTGCAGCTATAAATTCGCGACACTCATCAAACAAAGAAACATAACAAAATGCAAAACATTACGAACTCTAGGAGCCGAATTCGGTTGGAATTACTACAACGAACTCATGGTTTTTACTTTTAATTCTGGTGTGATTGCTATTAATCAGTTTCTGTTTGTTTCTGTTTAAAAGCAATCATGGTACCTATGATTAAAAGCAATCAGGTGTGATTAAAAGCAACCATGGTTTTTACTTTTAATTCAGTTTATGTTTTCTATCACATGCTTGCATCTCTATATAACTTTATGTTTATGTATAAACCTTAACCTATGAGTGAAATGCAGTATAGTACATATATATGTGAATAGATATTAAAAAAAACAACAAATTTCATTGATGAACGTAAAAATGACAGAATATACACCACACTTACTTTAGGACGATACCATCGAGGCTTTTTTTTATTGCCCTGAGCTAACTGATGAACCTCAAAAGCTCTAAGTCAAAAAAATTAAAAAAAGTAAGTTATACATTTTAATGATACATAGGAAATAATATATCAAATGCAACATAAAATATACACTTACTTCGAAACAATCTTAATCATTGCTTCATTAAGATCTTGGTGCAATGAACATAGGACAACTAAAATATTGTCCTTAGGACAAATAATAATTAACTGCCAGTGTCCTCTGCACGCGTGGAATAACAATTATTAAGGTTTAAGCTATCAAAGATAAATAAGAAAAAACACTAATTTATAAAAGCATACTTACGAACATAGATATGGTGCTAAGTAACACACTTTGTTCAATACCTAGCGGACACAATATTTTCTTGGCCTCGTAATGACGATTCGGCATTGTGTTACCTTCAGGAAGCATTTCTTTCAATAATCCAAGCAATTCAGTGAAACTTTTATCACTCCATCCATTTTTTGCCTTCAAATTAAACAATTTTAAAACAGCTGACAAACGTGTAAAATTTGTGCATCCCGGGTACAAAGGTTCTTCTTTGTCTTTACATAAAGTATCATACACATGTGCTCTCTTAAAAGATTCTTCTCCAATATCGTGTATCATGTCTTCCAGTCGATCATCCCTATCTACACTAACGCTCTCTCTTTGGGATACACTTGGCAGTATTGCTTCACCGTGCCATATCCATTGTGTATAATTTTGACAAATCCCGTTCCAAACTAGATGGCCCCTTATTTCTTCCTTAGTAATGTGTGGGTCCCGGTTCGCACAAGAAACACAAGGACACGGGAAAAGTCCATCATTGTTTGGAAGATTTATTTCAGCAAACTGTAGAAATTCTGTCACTCCATTATCAAACTCAACAGTTAATCGATTAGCTCTCATCCAACTACGATCCATAACGACGCACTGAAAATTAACATATACTAAGTCAAAGAATTGTGATGCCTACATACTATTGATTAATGCATCAATCCAGAACAGCCCGAAAAATAATGCATTTTCAAATCATGAAGGTTTAATATATTGTCCATATTTTGTCTGAATTTGCATCAGACAGTGAGGAAAGGGAAAGTTGGCCCTTGCTTAAATTCCTACTTAGCTTACAAGTAGTATTAGAAACCAATATTCACACATGAATAGTAATTTTAGGATGACAGCATTTGATTGGCAGAAGAGGAAGACAAATCCTGGTAAAACTGTATTTGTTGGATGAGTATTTGCCAAAAGCTGAAACTGCTGACTGCTTTGGTATTGCCAAAATCTCTGACTTATGTGGTTTATTGTACAACAAAAATAATGAATCCGTTGAAGGAGGGAGAGAGATGGTTACTAATCATAGGGACAATCTACAGGCAGAGAATGACAGGCCCCATAAGAAGAGAAAGAAATCTCATAGGGAAAAAGCATTCTGGTTACATTGAGCGCGAAGAGGTAAATACTCCTGTGGTCTTTCACAGGATATATTTGTATAAGAGTTTATTTTCAATTACGTTTATAGCAATACTTTTGGTTTCAATTACGTTTTTGAGACGAAATCATGAGACGAAATCCAGCATCTAAGAATAATAATATATGGATATGAAAAAACTTAAGGCCTCTGGTGATTGGTTTAGAAGCCGGGTACAATCAAAAAGGATGAAAGCCAACAATACTTAAGTGTTATCTCAAATATCATGTAAAACACATCATAACAGCTTAGATACATGAAGAAAGAGACTCCGTATATGCAAAAACAGCATCGCACAGTTATCAATAGAACATGTGACAGTTCAAATCATGAGCAGAATAACGCTACCTTTGATACAAGTAGTGCGGCAAGTTGCCTTTGGTGCTGATCAAACTCCTCGTCTTCGTACAAACTCTCACTGTTTAACACATACATACAAAACACATATGTTTAAACCCCAAAAACATTCTCATTCCAACAACACATGGGACATTCAAGAAATTAGATAGCGGTATAGATTAAGCTTGTTTCCATATAGGCTGATTTTAGATAAGTCATTAATTGGGGTATATTTTGAAATAAAATGACACTGTGTGATGTACATTAACATTTTGAAGACTACATCTGATCTGAGCAATGTACCGAGGTTATTAGGATACTGCAGCGAACAATTATTCAATAATAAACCAATAATAACACATGAGTTTTAATAAACTTGCAATGTTTTAAAGGTGTTGGCCTTTCACAATATTCACATCGAATTTCTATGACCATATAATTAGTTTTCCGACATAAGCACATACATATTGTGCCTCATCAACAATATTTCACTTATTATACATGTAGGACGAGAATATAGATTACAGAGCAAAAATGAAAATTGATAAGTGTTTGATTAAATATTTCAAAGCCTCGCATAAATCAAAGAAAAAAGACTAAAGTTGTGGTTTGGAACAGTACATCGAAGAACAGGGTTTTAAATAAAATCGGGGATTTTCTGGTTTGAATAATCAACTGAGAAAACCAGAATCGAATACTAATTGTTGAATGAGACAACAACACAGCTACCGTAAAAGTCCGGCATGATGGTTCTGTAAAAACAAAAATCAATACCTCGATGACTGAATGAAATTATAAGATAATTGATTAACAATTTCTATGAAAAACTCAGTATATATATATGCCACTACATTTGGATCAAAGGTTACACTTCCCCCACCCTGCTAGAAAGACTAATTTTTTATTCTTTGAATTTTGCTTCATCCAAATAATTTTGGTAAATATAAGAACCAAAACCCAATATAGCTAGCAACATAGCCACAATCTTAACACCATCCAATTCTTCATGGTAAATAAAAACAGCAGCAACAGGAACAAGTGGTAAACTCAACATACTCATAACATTAGAAAATAAAGAAGACACAATATAGATCAACCCAACAACTCCAACATTGCAAATTTGCCAAGCCAAACATGTTCCAACCAAAGTCAATATATAAACCACTTTTCCTGCTTTAAAATTCCTCATTTCATCTTTCAAACCATTCACTTCACCACTTGCAAACAAACCAATCAAACTAACACATGATGCAATAAAACATGTCCAAATTTGCATTTCCAACACAATAGAAAAACTTTCCTTCTTTAAAACCTTTTCAAATGATAGTTGCATTAAACATAGTAAAAGTGCATACCCTGCTGATGCACCAAAAGTACACCAAAAACCAATCATGTGCTTTATCTTAGTAAAGTTAATTTCTTTTGGTTTATAATTCTCTGAGGAATCAGAATGAAGTGCTATAAGTGAAGCTGATAAGGTTAAGAGAAACACAGTGTTTAGTAAAAAAAAGTGAGTTTTTGAGAATTGATAAAAAATGAAAATAAATCATTGAAAGCAAGTTGTGACGCACAAATAAGTGAATAAGTTGAAACAGGAAGATATAAAAGTCCTATTGAGTACATGAAATTATCACCAGCTAATAGAATACCTAAGGAGAAATAAATTAAGATGAGACTGTGAATAGAAGAGTGCATAGTGGTTTCAGAAGAGTGCACAAAGAAAGAAAGAAATTATAAATCAATACCGTAAAAATCAATACCGTAAATCAATACCGTAAAAATCAATACCGTAAAACTAATTGTTGAATCTGAAAGAATGGCCAAAAACGATGGCTCCGTGAATGTCCTTACCTCGATGAAGTAGAGGATGACTGAACGACCGTGAACGACCGTGAATGTCCTTATCTCGTCGCGTGGTGGCCGGATCTGGCTAAGAAAGTTGTTGAACGGTGGTGAAATGAGAATGGGAGAGGCAGCAAGCAGCAAAGAAACATTAGCAATAGACAGCCCTGCGAAAATTCCAATATTCAGTGACTGAAAAAATAACCCCGAAGCTTCCTAAAAACCTGCCCGAAAATCACGGCAGCAACAAAAAAGAACTCTCACAAGAGCACAAATCACCAAAATGAATGTGACAACTATACAAAGCAATACAAAATACATGAAACAACTTTTTTTTAGTAAATACAACGTTTAAGTAAATTACATAAATGCTGCAACAGAATCATAAGAAAATGCATATTTAACAGAATATCAAACACTTAGAGAAATTAGTTTATAGCATCAGGTTTCCTATTCCACTGAGAGAAATTCCCTGATACTCCTAAATTTTCAAGAAACCTGTATAAACTAAGTTGTGATGTGACCAACTTTCAACCCTTAACCGCTACATTTAACAAGCCAAAATGTTGATTAGAACCTGAGACCTAGCTGGAACAACCCATTTCGAATGGGTGCTCAAATCATACCCCCCATTTTCATTATACACACACACGCACACCACTATTCCTCAATCTAGGTCTTCACATCACATCACATCACATCGTAGTAATAGTTGATAACCCTAACTAAGAAGTTGTGAAAAATCAATCAAAAGTTGAAGTAGGAATTTACCTGAGATATTAGTCGCACGGTGAACGAAGAAGAAGAAGAAGAAGAAGAAGAAGACGGTGAAATTAGGGTTTAGGGAATCGTGGCGGAATTAGGGATTAGAGAAACTGAATCGTTGGGTTTATGGTTACTTTTTCTCAGGTGAGAGAACAAACAGATTGAATGTAAAAACAAATTGAACGGTGGTGAGCAATTACGAATGGCCAGGTTACGAATGGAGAAGGTTTGCGTGAATGGAGAAGGAAAAGGGATGAGGTTTGCGTGAATGGAGAGGGAAAAGGGATGAGAAGAGGGAAGAGGGAAAAGGGTCACGATTTTCAGAGAAGAGGGAAAAGGGTCACGATTTTCAAAGAAGAGGGAAAAGGGAAAAATGTAATATTGAAAGGTTTTTCCCTACAGGTCATAAGCACCTGATGTAAAATGTAGTTTCTCAGTATTACAAAACTGCCACCGCGTGTATCTTTCCCTACAGGTATTATATCAACTGTTGTGAAAACTTTTTATCATTTACTTTTCCCATCAGTTATTCCTTTCGACTGATGTGAAAACGTTGTTAGTAATTTCAAAAATGCCACCGTGTTAACTATTACATCAGGTATTATTTCAACTGTTGTGAAAACATTTTTGACCATGTTGTAAAATGTATATTTTCCACTAGTGGGAGCTTACAAAACTCATCCTGTGGATTATCAGACTTAGGGGGAGAGCTTACAAACCTCAGAACCTGAAGTCAACAAGTCATTTTGAATTCTGAGTGTAAATTTCACTATATTGTTTTAAGTTAAGCTTAATTAACATGGACAAGAACCAAGGGAAGCTTACAAACCTAACCTTGAGGACTGTCAGACCTAGGGGGAGCTTACAAACCTCTCCTGAAGTCAGATTGTTAATTAAACTTAACAACAATTCTGAAATTTTCACATTTATGTTTTTAACTGAACTTAATTAACTTGGATCAAACTCAGGGGGAGCTTACAAACCTCACACCCTGCAGTTAACTTGTTAATTAAGTTAACAACAATTTTCTGTTTTAATACTTATGTTTGTCATCATTAAAAAGGGGGAGATTGTTGGAACAAAATGTGTTTAACAAGTCTCTTATAAAATAAAGGGGAGATTGTTGAAACATTTATGTGTAAACATATCTCTCTTTTTGGTTTTGATGATAACAAAGTGTTAAAGAGAAAATTGGTTATTTGATAATGCTTTGTTCAAAGTGTTTCAGAACCACATGCTTAATAAGTATTGATTGATAATGGTTATGAAGAACAAGCTAAAGAGCAAGAAGGAAAGCCAAGAAGCATGGTTGCAAAGCTAAAGGAAAACTGGTCCTGAAGAAATGCTTCTGAAGAAGTACTCCTGAAGAAGTGCTCCTGTAGTGAAGCTTCTGAAGTGGTCCTGAAGTGGTGCTCCTGAAGTGCAGCTTCTGGGTCTGAAGGCAGCTTCTGAAGACTGGGTGCTTCTGATGAGGTCAACGCAAAGTCAACATCTGAAGACCAGCTTCTGATCCATACAACTGAAGCAGCTTCTGATCACTGTTCACTGAGAAGCTTCTGAAGCTGATGTGGCATGGATTTTGACCAGTACTGTGCGCATTTAATGCTTGGATGTGTCAGAACAACTCAATGGAACAGTTGTCTCCCTGACCCAAACATTCTCCAGTTTTTAAGGTGGGCCAATTCAAAAATGGCACCTGCTCTGTTCTGACTGATAAAGTGCAGCACACATTTGCAGTAACCTAGTCCAATTGCAACGGCTAAATTCCTTAATTCAAGCAAATCTTCAACAGCTCTATTTTCATCTATAAAAGGAAGAAGATTTGAAGAAGAAAAAGTCTAAGACTCTTGAAACAAAGAACTGAACTCTTTCTCTGTTTTGCTGTCAAAAATACGCAAGTTACCCAACCTCTTAGAAATTCTTTCATCTTTGTAATTTAGAATTTCTTAAGGTTAAGAGTCTTAACCTGAGTTGTATTAAGAGAACACCTCTGATATTTGATCAAGTGTTCATCCCAAACTATTTCATTTGTAAACCAGTTTGGTCCCTAAAGTCTTAGTCTGTATACTAAGCATTTGTAACCTCATTCCTTTGTGGTCTGAGTCAGAAGTCTCTTGTCTTAGTGACTTGAGCATTGGGAAGTCTCTTGTCTTAGTGACTTGAGCATTGGAAGCCTTTTCCTTGGTGGTTGAGCATAGAAGTCTCTTTCTTTGTGATTGAGCAACTGGAAGTCTCTTCCTTAGTGGTTGAGCAAATTGTAATCTTCAGATTATAGTGAAACTCTCTTGATTGGATACAAGGGGACAGGACTACTTCTCACATTGAGAAGGAACCTGTATAATTTGTTGTGTTTCTCTTCCCTTACCTCTTTAACTTGTTTAATCCGCTGCATATATTCTGACAACAATTCAGAACCTGGTTCTGAACTTGTGCTAAGTCTTTGAAAAAGAAAAGAACAAGTTTTAGAGTCACACAATTCAACCCCCCCCCCCCCCCCCTTCTTGTGTGTGTGTTTTTCTCACCTTCAAAGGGTGCTTCTGAAGGCTGAGTCTGAAGGTCAACGTTGGTCAACGTCTGAAGGCTGAGTCTGAAGGTCAACAAAAATCAACGTCTGAAGAAGTGCGTCTGATGAACAGTGCTTCTGAAGTGTGAGTTTGAAGACCTGAGTCTGAAGCCAGCTTCTTAAGTATTGTTCCTGAAGAAGCTTCTGAAGTCTGAGTTCTTTAAGGAAAAGCAGCTGTCTCTGTCAGCATTTAATGCCTGCAATGTCAGAACAGCTAATTGGAATTGTTGCCTCCTTCTCAGGGACATTCTCCAGCTTTTAAGGGAAAGTTTCAAACTTTGTGTACTCTGTTTTCACGCACACAAACTCAGCTGACCTAGCTTCCAATTGCAACGGCTCTTTGCTAATTTTATGGGCAATCTCAACAGCTCTTTTATTATCTATAAAAGGGTGAAGCTTTGAAGAAGATTTGCCAAGACTCTGTACAGAAAAACAACCTGCAACCGGAACTGCAAACTTGCTCTGTTTTACGTTTTTTGTCACAAAACTCTTAGGAATTCTTACAATTTGTTTATCTTAGAATTCCTTAAGTGTTAGAGTCTCATTTGAGTTGTATTTTGTGAACACCTCTGATATTTGATCAAGTGTTCAACACAAACTTGTTTTATTTGTAATTCAGTTTGGTTCAAGTCTCAGTCTGCGTATTGAGCATCTGCAGTCTCATTACTTTGTGTTCTGAGCAAATTAGAAGTCTCTTAGCTTGTGTGCTTTGAGCAAGGAAGTCTCTTAGCTTGTGTGCTTTGAGCAAGGAAGTCTCTCAGCTTGTGTGCTTTGAGCAAGGAAGTCTCTTGACTGTGTGTCTTGAGCTGGGAAGTCTCTTGACTTAGTGTCTTGAGCATTAGAAGTCTCTTACTAGGTGTTTGAGCAACTGGAAGTCTCTTCCTTTGTGGTTGAGCAATTGTAATCAGTTAGATTATAGTTCAAATCTCTTGTTAGTGACAAGGGGACTAGACTACTTCCAACTTGTGGAAGGAACAAGTATAAAAACATCTTGTGTCTCTCTTTCCCTCTATCTTTAAGTTTTATATCCGCTGCTAAACAAACTCTGAAAAGGGTTCAGAACTGATCAACATTAGATTCTGAACATAACTTAAGCTTTTGAGAAAGAAAAAGGAAAAACTGCCCACACACAATTCAATCCCCCCCTTCTTGTGTGTTTTTCTCACCTTCAGTGTTAATTGATGAAATCATGATGTTTTTATATCAAAGTTCATGTTTGGTTATGGTGTTTTGGTAACTTTGTGAATTTTGATGAAATTGATGAAGAACATGATAATTGATGATGATTGTGGTTTAATAAGTTGAATTTGAGAATTCATGAGATTATGTTGGTTTTGTTATGTAGAAGTTGTTGTTGTTGTTGTGTTATATGAGAATTATGAACAAATTGATGAAAATGGTGAAATTATTGTGAAATGGGTTAGTGTAGTGTTGTTGAAAATGAAGGAAGGTTGTTGCTATTGTTAATCACATGTTTGGGTGTTGTGTTAATATGTTAAAATGAATTTTGAGTTGGTAATCGAATTAAGTTGAATTAAGTTGATTAATGTTAGGAAGTGATTATGATTAAGTTGTTTAAGCTATGTTTGAGTTGTAAATGATTGGATAAAATTGGTTTAAGGCTGTGGGACGATTTTGGTGTGAATTGGATCAAAAAACGGTGTTGAAAACGGTATTATTGCGAAAACAGAAAAAATCAGAATTCCCTGTCCTGATGAGCACGCACGACCGTGCGCCCCTGTGGCACGGACCATGCGTGTCATTCAACATTGGGACGCACGACCGTGCACCCATATGGCACGACCGTTCGCCCCTGCTGTGTAGGGAAACTCCAAATTTTGAGACTTTTTAAGGTATCCAATGCATTTGAATGAGTCTCAAACCCCTAAACTTAATTATTAGAAGTATAATGAGGGTGTATATGATTGATTAACTTGGACTTAGGTGTAAGGAAACTTAGAGGCTAAAGTGGTTAGAAGCGAACTTATAGATTATCTTTAAATGAGCGATGAAATGAGTGTAGACTTAGTAATTGAGTAATGAGGTATGAATGATGATGAATGGTAAATGATGATGATGAGTTAATTAGTGATAGGTTAGTGAAACCTTGTTTGATTAAACTTGTGTTGTGAACTATGTGAATGAAGTTAAATGAAGTTGTGATGATATATGATATTTGAAAGTGACGATGAATATATGTATATATGACAATATTGATGATGATAGTGGTTGAGTCGTTGTATGTATGTAATGTCAAGTCATGATGAGTTGTCATGCATCCATGAGTTAAATCCACTGACGATGAAAAGTGATGATGAGATTCCTTAGAGACATACTTATGATATCCAAAGTGACGATGGGATTACTCGGTAACAAACCTCCGATATCCAAAAATTGGTATCACATGCATGTAGAGTCTTTTAGGCGCATTGCATGAACATGATTAGTCGTATGTGGCAATATTTTGGCGTGGACTTGTGTATCTATTGGTAATTGTATAATTGATGATTGTTGATGAGATGAGATTGATATATATATATATATATATATATATATATATATATCAATTTGACGATTAATTGTTGATGAGAATATGTTACATATGCTTTATGGATTTTGTTTTAAAGTATCGTGGTAACCAAGCTTTTAATTGGTTGGTAATGATGTTATGCATTTTTGATAAATATAACCAGGCTTAGTATGATATATGATTATATGATGATGATGATGTTGTTTGTCTGAACTTACATGTGTTTATAATTACTTTATGTTGAACGTATATCTTACCAGGCCTCCAGTGGCTTTTTGGTAGCCTACATCCTTGTGGTGTAGACGTGCAGGTTGAGGACTAGCTTTGCTTGTGAGTATGTTGAGGATGGCGTGATGCCTTCTCGTTTATCTTGCTTTGAGGAGTCTATATTAGGTGCTATGATCTAGGATTTTAGGGTTGTCTTATTTTCTGTTGGATTTGATGTTGATAGATCTATATGATCAAACTGATGATATTATGTATATGTTGAAATTTTTATGTTATGATCCGAGATATGACATTGAGATATGCTGAGATAGATTTTATTTCCATTGTGATCTGTTATATATTGATGAAATTTTTATCATGAGAAATTAGTATGCGATGTTTGACGAATAGTAACACCTTGATGTTTGATAATTGCATGATTTATTATTTAATTATCAGTCTCGGCGTTCTGGGTGTTATAAATCATGCCTACCTAAATATATCAATAATGACATCCCTAAAAAAATCCATGTTTGTATTTAAATTTGGGAAGCTCCTTACAATGAATTGTATGCTCCCCAAAACTATCTAGGCACACCTTAAGGCAAGCAGGGCACACCTCATCGATATGAAATAATGGAATCATAAGGCGATATCTAAGGATATTATGATACTCCACCTATGACATATGTTGACCTAACCCATCAATATGGATAACTAGAAGAAAATCCTGAGCATGTGTTGCTTCCGAACACCCTAAACATGCCTTCTGTCTTGTGGTCATGTCAAACTTAACTTCCATATCTTGAACATTTTTACTAAAAGGGAACTCACCAAAATATGTTCTGCTTAAGGACAGACGATGTTCTTGCAAGTAAAACTACAATCGTCAAAATTTGGAATCGTACCACGAAGAATATCCAAAGCAATTTCACAATCTGAGTCCATCCCACTTATACCAATGTCTCTCAAAAGATGATCTTGCAACATCCAAGACCGTCCCCTGGAAACCACAAAAGCGTATAAGGAAGCCAACCTCCATTGGAGGACCCCCAAAAAAGGGACCTCCACGAACCACAATGTCCTCAACAGCTCCACCCAACTTTATCAAACAACATAGTTGCCTCCTACATGTGAATTGGTTGACACGTCCTTAGGTTAAAGAAAATTTTGATGGCACCCATGCATGATCGAAGTAGAATAAGCTCACTCTGAGGATCCCTTAAATGTTGAAGAATATGCATTACTCAAGAACCCTGGAAGCTCTCTTCATGGTCAACCCCGTCAATAAAACCTCTATCTCGGCTAACAACCCCTTCGACTAATTTCACCCCCAACGTCGGCATCACAATATCCGAAGGGAACAAACCCCCCACGATGCTTATTACCATCACATGGTGCCAGAAGATCTGAGTCTTTACGAATATTCAATTCAAGGCTCAAATTCCTAGATGATGTCCAGTTTTTAGCCACCTCCTCTGAATCCCCTACAACAATTTCATTATCAAGATATAAAACATGAAGAAGAAGCTTGCAACTATCTATGATATGATGAATAAGATGGTGTAACATAGGAGAAAAATGGAGAGGCCCTAACAGGTCGCTTTGTTGCACTCAAGTGGCAGACATAATATGTCCATCACCAAGGTATAATCTCATTGCCTGACCATAAAGAAACTCAACCCATATAGAAATAGATGGACATCTCAATCTCACCTCATGCAACAGTGCCGACCTGTCTACCAAGTTGAAAGCATTTGAAAAATCTATTATGAGCATTGTCACGGAACCATGTCCATGTCGCTGGCTACCCACCTTGTTGGCACTGTGCAAAATGGCATCTTCACCACCTGAAACCCCAACATCAAACTGAAAGTCATTGAGATATTTAGCCATATCTTTACTGAGTCCTTTCATAGCGATATCGGATACCAGGCGCCTCCAAATAGTACCTACTGCAATAGGACGTATTCCACCATCAGGCTTTAACAACGCTGTCAAAGGTGCAGAACCTACAAACTCTTCCAAACTCAAGGGGCATCTTCCTCCTAGCCATAGGTTAACCACTAAAGCGATAACACAAAAAACTCTTGCCACAACTGAACCTTCTCCACACAATGCGTCTAATAGATGTTGGGCCCACAAACCACATCTACCACAAAATGTCCCTTTAGGAAACGATTTAATGCACCTGAGAACGGTGTCAACTTCATCCACAAGGGAAGTTTCAGAAAACATCTCGGCATAGATAGAGGTGACCTATATGGGTGTTTGGCCCTCAATATTTACATGGTATCTTCATTAATCGCATGAGGATAGTTGGGAGTCACAATACTCCCTCAATTTTAAAATAAATTGTTTTCTTTTTAGGAAAATATGCTTATAGCACTTCATTCAAAACATGTTTAATACAATGAGATATACCAACTAAGATTCAAAAACTATTTAAAGATGTGGCCGTTTTTGCAAGAATTTGAGCAACATCAACGGCGTGTTTCGTAGTGAACTTATTACGAAAGTTTCTATAGAAAGAGGAAAATAAACAAACACCTACAAATGTTAATGATAGCGTCAAACTCAGTGACCCCGATCTTGTTTTTTGAATTAAAAGCATCAACAACCGTTTTGGAGTTCAGTTCAAATCCAAAAGACCTAGCTGTAACTCTTGAACTCAATGCTAAGGACTTCACCCATATGAACACACAATTGGGCATAATCCATTCTGTTTCGGCTAGGACAAATTGATCGTATTCATCTCGGATACACATATCAATAAACACTTGGTTACAGTGCAACGACAAAGATACATCAATATCGCATTTTACTTGACCCTCTACTGGTTTTTCCAGTCATATGTGTCACCATCCGCAGTTGCTACTGTTGTCTGAGGCTGAAGCAGTCTAGCAGAGTTCCGTCCAGTTAACAGTTTGATCGCTCAGTCGTAAACATGAGAATGTAGCTCTACAATACTGTTCCAAAAACACGAAATTAAATTTTTCACTTTAAGAGGTCTGCACATCCGTCATATTTATTTCCAATGTCCTTCACTCTAATATCAGATGTATCAATTAATTCTTGCACACACAAACGGTAAGCAATTCTCAAATAATATTCACCATTGTTTGAATCATGCGAAATCCACTTATCATTTGAACTGAGGTGAACAAATTAGGCGTGTGCAGAATTCTACTAAAAGTGTTCGAGTTAAACTGATTCCATATGAGAGGGACATTCCAATATTTACTACTAGAATTTCTAACAATAATTTGCTACTCCCAAACAATTAAATGGCTGGCATAACAATTTTATTTGGTTGAATAAGACAGGAACAATTGTGCAACCAGCGGCCCTAATTCCATAAAGATATGTATGTTCCTGGGCCAATACACCACCTACCACCTATTCGAATAACAAACTTAGCACACTCCAAATGTTTCTCCACACATTACTAGGACTATGACCAATATCAGATCCGAGAAAATAATTGAGGAAAATATTTATGTTTGAACAAATGAGAAATAAGATTATTCGGGTCATAAACAAATCGTGAGAAAATGAACTACTTGCATATTTTATGGTTCATGGTCGCCTTGTTACAAATGTTGAAAGACAATAGAGAAGGATTACCAACAATTCTATGTTTGCAATATATTTGAAGTTTCAACTCTGCTGAAAATATAATGCATCTTTTAAGGGACTATGAGGATGCTAGGAAGCTTTGTGACAGAGTCATCAAACCTTAGACTTGGAACAAGTTTTCTAGTCATGGCTTAGATGCTTCGTTTTATTATATTTTGACTATGGATGGTATTGATGTAAGATGAATGATAATGTTTGCTTTCTTTATTGTTGTGTTGTAGTTTCTTCCTTGTGGAGGGATAGAAATCTCGTGGTTTAGTCTCAGAAGAAGCAATTATCTTATGAAATAGCATCAATAACAAAGTGACTTTGACTCGTTGATAAAAGATTTCGCAACTGGTTTCAAATGTGCTAGCAATTTTGGTCTGAACAAGGTCAGATTTGAAACTGACTCAGTAGCAGTTTTCAACATGGTTCAAAGTGGGTGGATCAAATGTCAGTAACTCCTATCTTAAATATCTCCTTCAAGAGATTCTTTCCTGACTTTGTTTGAATGATTTGGGTAACATTAGTCCAACATATCTTTCGCGCAACCAATCTGTGTTATGATCTTCTTGCATCATTTTCTTGGTAAATTTATTTATATTTTTAAAGTATAATAATAATTATACTAAGCAACATTAACTCTTAAGAGGAACAATAACAATTATATGTAAAAACTGAATAGTCGAAACACATCAACGTTGATAGTTTATTGACAACATTAAGAATTAAATCCACTAGGAGCATGAATTAAAGTCTCGTCGTGTTGAATCAGCACAAGGTTTATCTCTATGTCAACAACACTGAATCAATACGCAAGGCTTGTGTAAACTTGTTTGCAGCAGATTCAGGCAAGCAAATGCAAACAATCATAGAACCACCAGTAGAATCACCTTCCCCTTCAGGTAAAAATACACAAACTTGAGGTGTAGGTGTTAAATCAATAGGACCAGCATAAATTGGCTTACCCCATCCAAAATCAGAACAATTATAAATAGAAAATCTTGTCCATTGAGTAATTGTAAGTTTACCACCAAATTCAAGTTGCTTTGGCCTATCAACTTCAACATAATCAACAGTTGATCTCAAATATTCCTCTGTTACACTTTGTCTAGCTTCACGAACCAAAAGGGTAGTCTCTGGTAATTTTCCATTCACAAGATCAGAAACCTTACTTGTTGTGCAAGCAATACAAACCACATTACCATAAAACCCTTCTTTCAGTGGTGGATTTTTAAGCTTCTGTCTAGCATTAACTGAAAATGTTAACCTTAATTCATAATCTTGTGGCTTCACATCAAGAGCTTTAACCCATGATCTCCAAATATGTGCAGCCATTGCATCAAATGTAGTGCAACCAGCAGAATCAAATGGCTGAGCAAGTGATTTCAAGTGGTTTTGAAACTCGCGTCTTATGCGATAACACTTTTGAACTGGCTTTGTTTTCCATAGTTTCATTGTTAAGTTTGATCCTTCATCAATTCTCATGAACTCCATGTGTGGAAATTTCACTTCTGGTGGATCACGTGGCTTGAAAATCTCTCTGTTCCAACAAGGTTCAGGTTCTGTAACCAATTTTCCTGTTTTTGCTGTTGCAGCCCATGCTCCTAGAAACTGCATAGCTCCCATTCCATCACAGATGCAATGACAAAGTCGTAAACCGAGGCTAAATCCACCACATGTGAAGATTGTTACCTGAGCTATAACAAGTGGCATTTCCAACACTTTGTATTGTTCTTCATTTGGAAATTTGAATATCAATGGTTCCCAAGATGGATTTGGAGCAGCAAAATCACCTAGTTCAGATAAAGCTATGTTTGATCTTGCTTCAACCATTAATGCTCCTTGTTCTTCTTCTCCGAAAAATACTTCCAGTTTACCATTTTTCGTTTCTCTTAACCTTCCTGAGAGAGGGTAATAGGGAACCAAAACGTCAGCTAGAGCGCGGCCAAGTATTTCTGTGACTGGTTTTTGGAAAGAAGTACTTGAGTTGTCTGATTGATAAAAGTAAACCGTCGGTGTGAAGACGCGCGCTCCAATAACGTCATCGAGGTTTGAAAGATATAAACTGTCACCTGGTTTGACAGGAATAGGCTTTGATGGAGTAACGGAGAATGTGTTGATAATGGTGACTGGAATATTCAAAGGATTGAGAGGGAGTTCTTGAACCCATGGAGGAGCCATGATAAAATGTGGTGAGAGTGCTTATGTCTGATGGTTGCATTTGTAGAGACAGAATTTGTTTAATCACGCAAAGATGGGAAAAAGAAAAGATAGAAGATGCAAAGAGGATTGAGATAAATAAGATCAGGTAGTGCCATAAAGATTTGTAGGTTTGATGTTGGTGACTGATAAATAGTATGATCCTTTATTATATGATAAAGTGATTGCTGCATGAATTCAATTATGTTTTCTTCAAGGATTATAAGTGAATATTTCCTAATACAAATAAGAAAATATTATAAAAGGATGATCATCCTTTTTTATAGGTACATACAGAGTGGCTATTCTATTATAGTTTTAGTGCTTCTAACTCCGACCAATTATGAATAAAGTTTTACGCACTATAACTATAATAGAATATTTGTAAAAAAAAAAACTATAATAGAATAGCCACTCGGTATGTACCATAAAAAATATGTATGAACAAAGGAATGACGAATTATATGATACGTATACTTAAAAATATAAGTGTATCCGTACACTAAATCTTTAAATTAATAGTTAAATGAGTTGTGTTTTTGAAAGAAAAAAAATATTTTCTATCATTTATAATTATAATAACTAAATCTTATTCACCAAAAGTATCAACGAAATGAAATATTTTTAGTTTTATTTTTATTACTCATAATAAAGAAAATTGATTATTTTTTACGATCAAAATGTAAAAAATTTAGTATGATTCTTATAAACAATGAAGTGGTATTTTTTTTCTTACGAAATGATATTTCTAAAATATTAATGTCGACAAACAACTCTTTATTTCATAAAATGATCGTTAATTTATAGATGCAAAAAGAAAGAGTATCGGTACCGTAGAATACAGTGTCCTTTTTATATTACTTTTTTTCCTCTCTTCTAATAACATCAACAATTATAAAAGATGTAGAAAAATATTTGACACTACTTGTTTGTTTTTTTATAGAAAGAAGCTTAGTGCATTTCATTTTTTGACACTACTTGTTTTTAAATTACTTTTTTTCGTAGATGTAATTTTGTTGGAATAGTTTCATTCAAGATATGGTTTAGTCTAGTCTATCTTCTACCAGGGCAGGATGTAGCATTGGGCCATGTGTGGCTAAAGCCACACATCCAATTTCACAATTTCTTTATATATATATATATATATATATATATATATATATATATATATATATATATAACACAACTTCACTTAGTATTGTTCTCTTCTCTCCCCCTCACCTTACTCTCTCTCTCTCTCTCTCTCTCTCTCTCTCGCGACATCCCTCTCTCTCTGGCGTCTCAACAACTCTCTCTCGGCTCTTGTTGTTGCTATTTGCTTGTTAATCTACTCAACCCTCTCTCTCTCAGTTCTCATTCACACTCACTCTAAGGTAAGTCAATTGATTCTTCAATTTCTCCTTCATTCTCCAGTTTCTTATTTTGGGGTTTTATAATTAGGAATTGTTTTAGGGTTTCAGAATTCGGGATTGGGAATTGTTAATTGGAAGTTGTTGTTGAATTGGGGATTTTAGAATTGTTTAAGAATTATGATAAGCCAAATTTGAACATTGTTGTTTTGTGAATTGTGATGTGAATGAATGTAGATGATATTTGCTTGGTTTGGTTACTTGAGGATGACTGTGTAAATTTATTGGTGTTGTTTTGTATAATGGTGTCATGTAAAACGTTTGTGACCATGTTCTGTATAATTAATTAAGAAAACTAAGTTCTGATCATGATCTTGTAATCTTTATGTTTTGATCGCTCTAAAAATTTTGCCAAACTACTTTGAAATTGTAAAGATTATTTATATTGATTTTAACTATTATTAACAGATTGAGATTGTATGTTTTACTTCTTAAATCTTTATGTTCTGATCATGCGCACTATATGTAACAAATTGACCCAAATGATTTTGTAGATGTGCCGGAAGAGGCGTTACGCCATCGATTTCGAAATTATGTTATAAATGTTCAATCTGACCCAAAATTTGCTAAGTTGAAAGGGCTTTCAAATCTTTGTGTAAAACTTGTGGAAAGAAATAAGTGCAACATGTTTTCTATGGTTTATAAACTTTTGAAGTTGACTTTGCTCTTGTCGGTAGCAACTGGAAGTGTTGAACGTGTTTTTTCAACTATGAAAGTTTTGAAGAGTCGACTATGTAACAAAATGGATGATCAGTGCCTAAATGACAGTCTTGTAACTTATATAGAAAGAGATGTTCTTTTAACAATTAGCAATGATGTTATTTTAGCTCATTTTCAACAAATGGATAGGGGATGATTTTCATTGTAATTGTATTGCGTCAAACAATGTTATTTCTTATTTTTAATATAGTTTGCATTATTGTTTCTTTGAAATTTTAATCACACATATACCAAATGTCTAGATCCGCCCCAGACTATATATTTATGGGTTAATAGGGTTTTACCCCCTGCCATTTGGGCAAATTTTGGTTTACCCCCTGTAAAAAAAAGTTTGGAGATTCTGTAATAGTCCGATTTTTAGTATTAGAATTGTTTGCTATTGTTTATTATTAATTGTTTGATTATTATATATGTTAAATGATTATTTTGGTGATTTAGTGGATTTTGGATAATTAAGGGTATTTTGGTCATTTGAGGGTAAATTTAGTGGATTTTAGAGAGTTGTGGTAAAATAGTAAAAAGGGAGGTTTAAATGTAGTAAAAGTGTAGAGAAATAATTATATGATGAATTATGACTAAGTCAACTAGTGTAAGTGACTCATACCCATTATATTTAAAGGGAAGTGGTGGTGTTAAGTGAACTAGGTCAAATCATTTGTAAGAATTTTGAGAAGAGGCTAAGGAGAGAGAAGAGAGAAAGAAAAGGCTAGAAGAGGGAAAGCACTAGGAGGTGAAGAATTGAAGCTAGGAAGCACTTTTGGGGAAGAATTGAGGTAAGGGGAAGATTATTTTCATCATTTGGGTATTAACAAACAAATGGGTTGTTTGGGATATTTTTAGCTTATACTTAAATTCATGAACTTATGACTAATTGTGTTAAATTCGTTTTCCTTTTCGATGGTTGAATTGAAACATGTATAAGTTGTTGAATTGATGTTATTGTTTCATCAATACTCATGTTTGATTACGTTGTTTTGTTAACTTTGTAAAATTTGATGAATTTGATGAGAAACATGATATTTGGTGTTGATTATGCTTAATTGAGTTGATTATGAACGTGATTATGTGATCGGTTTATGAATTCATGAGATTATTAAGTTTGGGTTGTGTTTAAGTTGTTGTTGTTGTTTATACGAAAATTGCTTAAGTTGGTGAAAATGATTAAGTTGTTGATGAAATGGATTAAGTTGATTCATGTTGATCATGTTTAATTGAAGGGAATATTTGGATTGTTGTTGTTATGTTTTGTTTGTGAAATTAAGTCATTTTGGAAGAAAATGGATTTTTGAGACGATAATGAATTTTATGAGAATAAGTTGATGTTAAGTGATTTTGATTAAGTTGTTTTAAGCTATATTAAGTAGGTAATAAATGGTGATTACTGGTTTAAGGATTTGGAAATGTTTATGTGCGAATTGGGTTGAAAAACGATGTTGAAAACGGTATTTTTACGCGAAAACGCAAAATTCGGAAAATCCTGTACTGGTGACCACGCACGACCGTGCGCCCCTGTGGCATGGTACATGCATGATCCTCGTACTTAGGGGACACGACTGTGCGCCCTGTGCTGATGTGTGAAACCCTAATTTTGTGACTTTTGAGGTACCCAATGCACTTGAATGACTTCCAAACCCTTAAATATGATTAATAGGTGTTTAATGGTGATGCTTATGATTGATTAACTTGGACATAAGTATAGTAAGACTTATAGGTTAATTAATTAGAGACGAACTTTGATAATGAAGTAAAACGGAGATGTTGTGCTTTATGTTTATGCTATGTGGATGAATGAATGAATATGATGATGATGCGATGTTTGATTACCTGATTTGTTGATGTGTGACCTATTTGATTTGACAATGCGATTGGTGATGAATTGTGATGTATGTTATATGATGGTGTAAATTGTATAACGATGATGAGTATGTTGGTATGCATTGTCGAGTCAATATGTGGGTCCATGCATTCATAGTCAGTTATTGGTACTCGGTTTAAGATCGAGAATAAACTTTGGTGCTCGGTTTAAGATCGAGAATAAACTTTGCTGCTTGATTTAAGATCAAGAATAAATTGGTGGGTGATTTAAGATCACTATGGTACCACATGCATGTAGAGTCCTTAGGCGCATTGCATACACATAAAGCGTCGTATGTGGCAATGTTATGGTGTGAGTTTCTGCTTCTAATTGGTAATTGGATACTTGGTGATTGTGATGAGATTGAATTGATTTAACTTGAGTTTATGATTATATACGAACATGTTTTGGGTTGAGCATTTGATATGTATATAACTGTGGGGTAACCCGTATGATGATTGTATGCTAATATGTTATGAATATATGTAAGACGTAACCAGGCTTTTGTGATGTATATGGATGTATTGATATTGATGTTATTGTTGCCTGAACTTACATGCGTTTATTAATCTTTTATGTTGAATGTATATCTTACCCCCCAGTGACTTTTGTCGCCTCACCCTTGTGGTGTAGACGTCGTGCAGGTTGAGGGTAGCATCTTGCTTGTGAGTTGATGAGGACGGCTTGAGGCCTACTCATATTTATCTGCTTTTTCTCGAGGAGTCTAGATTTAGGTGCTCTGATCTAGGATATCGGGATTTTCTTTTGTTGGATTTTATGCTATGAGATCTTATGATCAAACAAATGTTGTTATATTCTGTTGAGTTGTATGATTTTATTCTGCTGCGATATGAATATGTTTGGTGAAATTTTTATATTGATCAATTGATATGAGATGTATGTTGAAGTAGTAAGACCCTAATGTATGATAAATGTGTGATTTATCTTTTATATATGTTCTCGGAGATTGGGGCCATACAGATTCCCCTTGTAATGTAAAGATTCTTTGGTTTTAAACCCTTAAATCATTTGACTGTATAAATTGATTACATGGCATGCTGAGTGTCTGAAAAATTGAAAAGAAAAAAACGTCATAAAAGGGTTCCATATTTTCCCCCTTATCTTCATCCTCTCTATCCTTCATCTTCTCTCTTCTCACACATAATTTTCCCTCTGTTACCCCCCTTTCTGTCTTCTGGTCTCTAATGAACCATGTCCTTGTTTACTCTTTGACACAATCGTTGAATCCGACACATACATCCACCTCTATCACCACCATTGCCATCTTTACCGACTCATACCTTGTTTTCCCTGTTACTCATCCACCACCATGCTCGAATCCAACCCAAACTCCCTCGTTTTCTCGCTGAATCCCTCAGTTTCTCTCTTGTTGAATCTGACCCAGACGTTCAAATTTCAGTCTGTGAAATGGATTTGATGTGAAGAAAGAGGGAAAATCGATGGATAGAGAGGATGAAGTTATTATTGTTGTTGTAGTCCTGATTAAAGAGGGAAAATTGATGGGGTTGTAATTCCATATCTGAGAGGGATTTAGGATTTTTTTTTCTTACTTGAATTGGAAGGGAGTCTAATGTTTTTCATGAATTTGGGATTCTGGATTGAAGTTGGTGTTTTATGTTGATGAATAACCAATAGGGTGAGAATTTTTAGATTTTAAAATTTCGGGGTTGGATGAATTTAATTGTTGGGTTTTGTGTTTTGTTGATGTTGGATGATGTTTATTGAATGAGTTTTGGATGAAGATTTAAGTTGGGATGATGAAGATCAAGACGAACCTTGATGAATATTTAACTTGTGATATGAACACTCATGCATTCTTTCCAATAGTCGTAGTTTTCGTCGTAAAAAATTAGTGCTCTATTGTACGCCTCCATAGACTCTTTGTTTGCCTATCGACTCTTCCAGTAGTTAACCATTACTGAAGAGGCCAGGCTCTTGATACCACTTGTTGGTCTATACAGCAAACAAGAGTATGCGCTAGAGGGGGGACGAATAGCGTTTTTGAAAATTCAAAATAGTTTAGCGAAAGCGTAATTAGAAAATGTATGACTTTTTGGATTTTGTGCACAATAACGATAAAAAAAATCAAGACAATGAATAAAGCACTAAGATTCACTACTGAATTGAGATGTTCAGTAGAATTTTAATAAGCACAATCAAATATCAATATTCAACAATACAATTTAGAAAAGCTCAAACCAAACCTAATTGCAATATAACAAACTAACACTAAGGAACACGAAATATATGAATTAACGACTTGAAACCTAATTTAAGTTCAATTGTGATGAAATTGAATTTAAAAAGGATCTTAATTCAATGAATTAAGATTATGTTAAGTCTTAAAAAGAATCACAATTAAATCAACTAGCAAAAAACATTAAAATTCATATACAACAATTAAAGCAAGATTAAAGAGGAAAGGGAAGTGAAGAACACCAAAAAATTTATAGTAGTTCCCCCACGAGAATCGCGTTCCTCAATTCAACTTCAGCAAGATCGAACAATTCTAGTTCGTAAACTGGTGAATCAAGAAGAGCATGTGAATGCTGCTACTCTCAACGCGACAACCGGTATTCTTTCTTCCGCAGCGATAGAGGAGACGATCCTCCTAACACCTACTCCACGCAAGGAAAACGCCGATTTGTTCCCTCCATTTTTCGAATACGCTCCTCTACCTCCTCCACAGGAGACGAACGAAACTGCTGAATCTGCTCAAGCATTCTGCGGAGAATCAAGAAAAACCCCCGACAGAAACCGTTAAGCAGATCGAAACAGACTGTCAGATTCGCCGCTACGAATGCCAGCAGTCACCGACGACACCACTCCCGCACAACACTTCCAAGGTGGAGGAAAGCTACCAGATAATTTGGACAAGAACATTCGTAACCGCTCTCCCCACCATTCTTGCCGCAGAAAGTCGCCGGAACAACGTAAAAAGGAGAAGCCCCCCATGTTCAAGGATCGTAGGAGGAAGCGTAGTCATTCTCCAACGGACCATCATGGAACACGCCTTAAGAGTCCATCCGCTTGGAATGTTGATGTTGGTGTAAGCCCTAGAGGCCAATAGTTTATGTTAAACTTATCATATGTATCGTGATTTTTATTATTAAATAAAATATGGCGTTCTTTATTACACTTATATGAGATTAATAAAGTCCCTAGATTAGTTGGTTCATGTGATGGAATATTATGTGTGACTTAATCATGAGATTACATCAACAGAAAGAACATTATTCTTAAAAGTATCCGTAGTCAAGCTTTAATATAAATCAGGATAATAATAAAGTGTGGAGACTATTATGTATGTAGACTGATGACCATATCTCATGGGTCATGAATATGAGATATTAAGTCTATACATAGGTATGAGTATTAGGAGTAATATTTATATTGGATTGACCCACTGTGAGAATACTATATAGTATGTTATGAAATCGTCATAAGTTATTCTCATAATGATAATGGTGTATACCACTCTTAGATGTAGACTCAAGTGTTTTATTGCCATTCAAATGTTATCTGTAACAAGATAACCATAACGTTGGTTAATGGGCACTTGACGAATCATGCTAAGGGACATGAGTGTCCTAGATGGGATTTGTCCCTCCTTCATAACAGGAGATATATCTTTAGGCCTCTTGATAAAATATGACTGTAAAAATGCATGGCCATGCCGAATTAAGTCAATATGAGATATTGGACGTATTCGTTATTCAGTATATTTCGGGATCAAGAAATATAAATATTGAGCTATACAAGGGTGACACAATCTATGCCTTGTGTTCAATAAAGATATTAGGACAAAGGAGTAATAGTACACATATACATTATCATGGAAAAAGGTTTCGTCCGATCACTTGACATTCTTGTCACTTGGGTAGCAGTGATGTGTTGCTAGATACCGCTCACTGTTTATAATATTAAATATAAGATTTAATATTATTGTCATCGTTACAAGAACCTATAGGGTCACACACAATAGAACGGTCAAAAGGAGAAATATAAGTAAGACTTATAAGATGGGGTGCGTTTAGCAATTGACGCTAATTAGTTAGCGAAAGCTGATGGGTTAATGGGCTTACGGAAGCCCAATGGTAATTGTTGATTTCGTAACACACAAGGAGCTGTATAAATAGAACTCTTGTGCTGAAATTAGTTACACTTTTTGAGAAACCCTAAAGGCTAAAATTGAAACCCTAGTTTTCTCTCAAACCTCTGATCACTTTGCTAGCACCGGGAATCAGAGGAGAACTGTTCGTCTAGACAAGTAGAGGTTTTGCTTTCTTGCTTGGCTGTGATCGGAGAAATCGTTTTTGCACTTCAAGAGGTAACAATTCCATCACTGATTCATGTCAAATTCGTAATGATCCAAGGAAAGAAAATCGAAAAATTTAATTCTGCTGCCTTTAACCATGTCGATTTTCCTTCACTGGTGTCAGAGCCAATTATGAAACCATGAATCGGATTTTTTGTTTACTGTTTTATGTTTTAATCGGATCAAACATATTGAATAAAATTAAATAATAAAGAAGAATTAAAATTGGCATGGCATTATGTTTTCTGTGCATGGCTTTTCGATTTGTTTGAAGCTTCAAAAACCGTATCTGGTGAAGCATCAATATATCGATTATCCATATCGACGGAAACATGTTGCTCGATCATATATGCATATAATAATATCATATCACGTTTCTGTGCTTGGCTTTTTGATTTGTTTGAAGCTTCAGAAACCGTTTCTGGAGAAGCATCAATATATCGATTATCCATATCGACAGAAATATGATTGATAAATTCTGTGTAATAAAGATATATATGATATACTTGTCTTGATCGTTCACTAATTAAGTCAGATGATATTTGTTCATATTGAATGATTGTAAACTGAAGCTTCAGAACCGATACAGGTGAAGCATTCTAAATTTGATCTTCATATTGAATAAACAATCAGAGTACTTTGTTTGATGTGCTCATATTGTTACAACAGATTTCGTAAAGCCGCAAGTGTTCTGCCGTTATGAATAGGGTTAGGGTTCTCTGAATCGTATCAAATGTTGATGTGAAACACATCATTAATTCAAAGTGAATCGTTCGTATTGAATTAGCTTCTGGGGCGCTGCCCCGAAACCCCCGGCTAATATGCGTAGTGTGTAACGCCTAGAATTTAATTTTATTATTTTATTGAATTATAATGAATTAATATAATTTAATAGATTAAATAGAATTAAAATGGCATTAAGGGCATTATGGGAAATTAAGAAAGAGGGAAGTGGAATAGAAAAAGAGGTATACGCGTGAAGAGGTTTCATTTGTTGTGTTTTCACGTGAAACAGAGAAGAGAAAAGAGGAGAAGCAGAGCCAAGGAAGAAGGTGAAGAACTTGAGAAGAGGAAAAGCTGAAGGGGGCGATTTCTTCATAACAAGGTAAGGGTGGGACTAGCTTCTATAAATCTAAGTTTCATAATCCCTAAATTTTGATTTAACATGTTGATGTTGGTGAATTTGGGAATTAGGGTTGTTTGATTATGATAAACTAATGATGGAATGTTAAATTGATGATTTCTATGTTGAGATGTTGATTTTGTTGTGATTCTATGGTGTTGTTACTGATTGGTGCCATGCTTATGCATAAATTGATGAAGTGTTGAATGTTCATAAACATGTGTCAGATGATTGTTGTTGATTGTGATGATTTTGAATGAATGAGAAGTTTGAATAATATAAGTTGCTTTTCCTGAGTTTTCTTATCTCTGCCCCGAATTTTGAAATAAAAACTGGTATTGATCGGTACAGAATTGGTCTTAGGTGTAAACACAAAAGTCGTAGGTATGGATGTTAGTTTTCTAATGCCGTTGGTCTGACGTCAAAACGATTTATAGAACTTGAGTTATGGTCAAATTACTGCACGTAGGTCACAGTGAATTTTTATGGACTTTCTGCACAACTTTTCCGAATTTGAAACGAAAACTGGTATTGATCGGTACAGAATTGGCCTTGGGTGTAAACATGAAGGTTTTAGATAATTTTGTTAGCTTTCCAGTGGCTTTGGTTTGACGTGAAAATGACTTTTAGTTTTTGAGTTATGATGAAAATACTCCAAGGAGGTCTTAGTGAAAATACTCCAAGGAGGTTTTAGATGATTGTTTATGATAATGATGTGTTGTGATAATGATGTGTGATGATAACGATGTGCTGTGATGATGCTTTGTTGTGATGATGATAATACACGATGATGATGTTAAACGATGATAATGATAACGATGATGATGTATATGATAATGAAGTTGTTGTTGACGCTGTATTTGTTGTAAATGTTGCATTGTCGAGTCCAGTACATATGCATTAAGTGATGGGGGTGTATGCCCGACATGTCTATTATGACATTATGAATTAAGTGATGGGGGTGTATGCCCGACATGTCTATATGACATTTACGATGGGGGTGTATGCCCGACATGTCTTATTATGACATATTTTGCGATGAATTGGTACCACATGCATGTTGCATACTTGAGTCAGTGATGTTGCATTGTTGAGTCGGTCGATGTTATTGTGTTTGATGTTGCATTGAGAGGTGAGATTATGACGTGTATGTGTGATGTATGTATAAGGTCTGATGGTGTTGTTTGATGATGTTTATGGGAAATGTTAGATTCATCTTTATGAATTATGTACTTATGTTTATTGAATGTGAATCTCACCCCTTCTGTTTGAATGTTGCCTCTACGTGGGTAACGTGCAGATAACCAGGAGTAATCGCTAAAGTGAGTTGATTCCTCGTGTCATTAGGAGTCGCTCTGATATGTAACGGGATGGGAAACTTTTTGATGAATTCATGTGCTATGTATTTTAATTTCAAACTGATGTTGAACCACATTTAGTGGAGTTTTAAACTACGTCGTTTTTGATGTGGCCTTGTGCCTAATGATGTTTAGATTTAATTATGAAGTAGAATTTCCGCTGCGATGGTTTTGACGTTATTGAAAAGTCTGTTTTGAAATAAATAGCAAATTATCCTATTTATAAATTGTAAACGAAGTGCGACATCCCGTCAAGGTTGAAACTCTGATTTATTTTAAATGAAATTTTCAAGTTGGGAAAACGGGGTGTTACAATTGGTATCAGAGCAGGTCGGTCTGTCCGGCCAATGTTGTCTAATGCTGTTTGTCCCTTAGTACTCGACATGTGTGTGAAACACTGTCGGTACTTGTTTGTTAGCTCATAGTCGTTGTCTGCAGGAGTTGGTTTGGAATAAGTGGGGGAGAAGCTTGCCTCCCGGACGTGTTGATAGTATGTAGAAGTTGGTTCGAGGTGATGTTGATTGTAAGAGTGCAAACGTTATTGAAGCGATGTTGTTGGGAACCGGCGAGAGTATGGACTCATGAATTCGTATCAGTCGAGTTTGAGATGTGTGTAGATTATGGATGGTGAATTAATTGAGAATGAGGAATTATTCCAATGGAAGTGATAGTTGATGGATTAATTCGGTAGATGGTATGTCTTGAGTGTAGTTGGATTAAATTCGGGTGATTTTCGTAGTTGGATGAAAAGAAAGGATGTTGGTAGATCTTGGAAGCGAGAGGGAGAGATGGAACTTATGTTCATCAACCTCAAATTCTGATTTTTTACAATTATGGAGCAGCTGTCAGTAAAAGGGGCATAACTTTTTACTCGTGTTTCTGATGGAAGCGATTCTGGACTTTTTGGAAAGCTCAAGAAATTCCCTACAGTTTGCATATAAGATTTGTCTTCAGGAAGTTTGTGAAGAGGAAGAAAAGTGCATTTTAATGTTTGGGTCTGATGCTGATTTTGGAAAAATTCTGCATACGGGAATTCTGGACCAGTCCCATTGCAAGGATGATAACTTTTTACTCGTAACTCGGATTTGGGAGATTCTTGAAGTTCTGGAATCTACACGAAATTCCCTTCATTTTGGAATATAATTTTGTGCTTGGGAGGTCTGTATTGGAAGATATAATTGTGTTTGACGTTGGGTGATTCTTGCTGAAAATTGAAAAGGTGAAGAAGGGTGTAAGATATGGATAAGGAATGAAACGTTGGTATTTGTAAGAATGCGAAGGTATCGGAAAATGCATGGAGATGCAATTTATGTTGAATAAGAATGATTATAGTGACGGATTGTGGTAGACTTCATTGTGGAATATTAGTGAGTAATTATAATGAGTTGCTGAAGTTGTTGGAAATGCGAAGAATGAGATTTCAAGGATAGGAAGTGTTGGTAATGACCTAAAAGAAATGATGTCTGATGTTATCGTCAGAGGTGTATTAGTATGTAGCTGCAAGACGTCGGTGTTAGCATGTTCAGATGATTTTGGGAATTGTTGAAGTATGGTGCTTTTGGGTGACGTGAGTATAAGTTGGAAAAGAACTCTATTGTAGTTAGTAACGATAGTTTATGCTCCATTACGGTTGTCGGATATCTCTTGACAAATTGAGGACTTGATCACCCTTAATCTCTTGTTGATAGTAGACGAGATCGTGTTGGATGGTGTAGATTTGACTTGCTATCTTGATAGTGCATGAAGTGAATAATGTTATATCGTGTTTGTGTGAATTAATAAGGGAGTGGATAGGAAAGAGTCGAGAAGTATTGAACGATTCAGAGTAGAGGATTTATATGCGAGCTAACGTCGCAAAGTGAAAGATTGAGGATATTAAGTTAACGATGATGTTATGATGGATGTTAAAGGAAGTCCGAACTTAAATTAAGACTTGTAACCCATGTAGTTGATGGAAATTTTAATGAGTACGATGACTTATGATAGATTATCAGAGTTGCGCAGCAAAAGTGTGAATTTTGGTTGAAAGAGGTGAGTTTTCTTGGCCACATTATTTCAGGTAGTGGTATTGCGGTTGACCCATCTAAAGTGGAAGCAGTATCACAATGGGAGACCCCTAAGTCGGTGACTGAGATTAGAAGTTTCCTTGGTTTGGCTGGATATTATCGCAGATTTATAGAAGGATTTTCGAGGATTGCACTTCCGTTGACGCAGTTGACTTGTAAAGGTAAAGCTTTTGTGTGGGATGTTCATTGTGAAACCAGTTTTAATGAATTGAAGCAGCGTTTGACGACGGCTCCAATCTTGATTTTGCCGAAGCCAGATGAGCCTTTTGTGGTGTATTGTGACGCGTCCAAGTTGGGATTAGGTGGTGTGCTTATGCAAGATGGTAAAGTAGTGGCTTATGCATCAAGACAGTTGAGAATTCATGAACGGAACTATCCTACGCATGATCTTGAGTTGGCCGCAGTGGTATTTGTGCTGAAGATTTGGAGACACTATTTATATGGTTCAAGATTTGAGGTGTTTAGTGATCATAAAAGTTTGAAGTATCTATTTGATCAGAAGGAGCTAAATATGAGGCAGCGAAGATGGCTTGAACTGTTGAAGGATTATGATTTTGGACTGAATTATCATCCAGGTAAAGCTAACGTTGTTGCTGATGCTTTGAGCAGGAAAACCTTGCATATGTCTGCTATGATGGTTAAAGAGTTTGAGTTGCTTGAACAATTCAGAGATATGAGTTTGGTTTGTGAATTGGCACCTCAGAGTGTGAAGTTGGGTATGTTGAAGATTAACAATGAATTTTTGAGTAATATCAGAGAAGCTCAGAAAGTAGATGTGAAGTTGGTGGATTTGATGAATGAGGCTGAGGGTAGTGATTTCAAAATTGATGATCAAGGAGTATTGAGGTTTAGAGGCAGAATTTGTATACCTGATAACGATGAGATGAAGAAGATGATTCTTGAGGAAAGTCACAGAAGTAGCTTGAGTATTCATCCGGGAGCTACAAAAATGTATCATGATTTGAAGAAGCTGTTTTGGTGGTCTGGTTTGAAGCGAGATGTGGCTCAATTTGTGTATTCATGTTTGACTTGTCAGAAGTCGAAGGTTGGGCATCAGAAACCTGCTGGGTTGTTGACACCGTTGGATGTGCCAGAGTGGAAGTGGGATAGTATATCCATGGATTTTGTGACGAGTTTGCCGAATACTCAGAGAGGACATGATTCAATTTGGGTGATTGTGGATAGGTTGACGAAGTCTGCGCATTTCCTTCCGATAAATATTAGTTATCCTGTGTCGCAGTTGGCAGAGATTTACATTCGAGAGATTGTGAAGTTGCATGGTGTTCCGTCGAGTATTGTGTCAGACAGAGATCCAAGATTTACTTCTAGATTTTGGAAGAGTTTGCAGGAAGCATTGGGTTCTAAATTGAGGTTGAGCTCGGCTTATCATCCGCAAACAGATGGTCAGTCGGAAAGGACGATTCAATCACTCGAAGATTTGTTGAGAATATGTGTTCTTGAGCAGGGTGGAGCTTGGGATAGTCATCTACCGTTGATAGAGTTCACTTATAACAACAGTTACCATTCTAGCATTGGAATGGCACCTTTTGAGGCATTGTATGGTAGGAGGTGCAGAACTCCTTTGTGTTGGTTCGAGGCTGGTGAGAGTGCAATTGTGGGACCGGAAATTATTCAGCAAACTACTGAGAAGGTCAAATTGATACAAGAGAAGATGAAAGCATCGCAGAGTCGGCAGAAAAGTTATCATGATAAGCGAAGAAAAGACCTTGAGTTCCAAGAAGGTGATCATGTGTTTTTGAGAGTCACTCCGATGACTGGTGTTGGACGTGCATTGAAATCGAAGAAGCTGACTCCGAAGTTCATTGGTCCTTATCAGATATCAGAAAGGATAGGAACAGTTGCTTATAGAGTGGGATTACCACCGCATCTTTCAAATTTGCATGATGTGTTTCACGTGTCGCAACTTCGGAAGTATGTTGCAGATCCCTCTCATGTGATTCCGAGAGATGATGTGCAGGTTAGAGACAATCTTACGGTGGAGACATTACCACTGAGGATTGAAGGCCGTGAGATGAAGAGGTTGAGGGGCAAAGAGATTCCTCTCGTGAAAGTTGTTTGGGGAGGACCAACTGGTGAAAGCTTGACGTGGGAGCTGGAAAGCAAGATGTTGGAGTCTTATCCAGAGTTATTTGCATGAGGTACATTTTCGAGGACGAAAATTTTATAAGTTGGGGAGAGTTGTAACGCCTAGAATTTAATTTTATTATTTTATTGAATTATAATGAATTAATATAATTTAATAGATTAAATAGAATTAAAATGGCATTAAGGGCATTATGGGAAATTAAGAAAGAGGGAAGTGGAATAGAAAAAGAGGTATACGCGTGAAGAGGTTTCATTTGTTGTGTTTTCACGTGAAACAGAGAAGAGAAAAGAGGAGAAGCAGAGCCAAGGAAGAAGGTGAAGAACTTGAGAAGAGGAAAAGCTGAAGGGGGCGATTTCTTCATAACAAGGTAAGGGTGGGACTAGCTTCTATAAATCTAAGTTTCATAATCCCTAAATTTTGATTTAACATGTTGATGTTGGTGAATTTGGGAATTAGGGTTGTTTGATTATGATAAACTAATGATGGAATGTTAAATTGATGATTTCTATGTTGAGATGTTGATTTTGTTGTGATTCTATGGTGTTGTTACTGATTGGTGCCATGCTTATGCATAAATTGATGAAGTGTTGAATGTTCATAAACATGTGTCAGATGATTGTTGTTGATTGTGATGATTTTGAATGAATGAGAAGTTTGAATAATATAAGTTGCTTTTCCTGAGTTTTCTTATCTCTGCCCCGAATTTTGAAATAAAAACTGGTATTGATCGGTACAGAATTGGTCTTAGGTGTAAACACAAAAGTCGTAGGTATGGATGTTAGTTTTCTAATGCCGTTGGTCTGACGTCAAAACGATTTATAGAACTTGAGTTATGGTCAAATTACTGCACGTAGGTCACAGTGAATTTTTATGGACTTTCTGCACAACTTTTCCGAATTTGAAACGAAAACTGGTATTGATCGGTACAGAATTGGCCTTGGGTGTAAACATGAAGGTTTTAGATAATTTTGTTAGCTTTCCAGTGGCTTTGGTTTGACGTGAAAATGACTTTTAGTTTTTGAGTTATGATGAAAATACTCCAAGGAGGTCTTAGTGAAAATACTCCAAGGAGGTTTTAGATGATTGTTTATGATAATGATGTGTTGTGATAATGATGTGTGATGATAACGATGTGCTGTGATGATGCTTTGTTGTGATGATGATAATACACGATGATGATGTTAAACGATGATAATGATAACGATGATGATGTATATGATAATGAAGTTGTTGTTGACGCTGTATTTGTTGTAAATGTTGCATTGTCGAGTCCAGTACATATGCATTAAGTGATGGGGGTGTATGCCCGACATGTCTATTATGACATTATGAATTAAGTGATGGGGGTGTATGCCCGACATGTCTATATGACATTTACGATGGGGGTGTATGCCCGACATGTCTTATTATGACATATTTTGCGATGAATTGGTACCACATGCATGTTGCATACTTGAGTCAGTGATGTTGCATTGTTGAGTCGGTCGATGTTATTGTGTTTGATGTTGCATTGAGAGGTGAGATTATGACGTGTATGTGTGATGTATGTATAAGGTCTGATGGTGTTGTTTGATGATGTTTATGGGAAATGTTAGATTCATCTTTATGAATTATGTACTTATGTTTATTGAATGTGAATCTCACCCCTTCTGTTTGAATGTTGCCTCTACGTGGGTAACGTGCAGATAACCAGGAGTAATCGCTAAAGTGAGTTGATTCCTCGTGTCATTAGGAGTCGCTCTGATATGTAACGGGATGGGAAACTTTTTGATGAATTCATGTGCTATGTATTTTAATTTCAAACTGATGTTGAACCACATTTAGTGGAGTTTTAAACTACGTCGTTTTTGATGTGGCCTTGTGCCTAATGATGTTTAGATTTAATTATGAAGTAGAATTTCCGCTGCGATGGTTTTGACGTTATTGAAAAGTCTGTTTTGAAATAAATAGCAAATTATCCTATTTATAAATTGTAAACGAAGTGCGACATCCCGTCAAGGTTGAAACTCTGATTTATTTTAAATGAAATTTTCAAGTTGGGAAAACGGGGTGTTACATAGTGTGATTAATTGGCAAATTTTAATATAATTTATTTAATTGTGAGGTGTTAATAATAATAAAAGGTGTGTTTATTATTGTTTTGTGAATGATTGTGGCCTTAGTCTCTTTTTTTTTTACTTTGGAATTTTGAAATACGGCCTGCGTGTCGTGCCTCTCTCTTGAATTCTATATGTACATTCTCTTCTCATCCACTCCCTCGTATGTAAAACGAGTTTCTCTTATATGTAATGTAATTAGAATACAAGGAGGTAATAGGACTATTGACGTTGGATTAGCCCTGGAAGTCTAGCTTGGAGAAGCAAGGTCGTTTCTATGATTAGTTTAGATTCTCTTATTGGCTTGAGAGAATCATAGCATTAAGAGGCCATAATCATGTCACTTTTAATTTGTATAATTGTTATGCATGCTTGAATGATTGGAGTGCGAATATATATGATATATAAGCCGTGGTGAGGTGAGATCAAACTAAATAAAATCCTTCAAAGTAGTATATTAAGTTTAATTCTTTCCAAAAGAATAACACCCTTCAAGACTAATATCGAATGTGTGGGTTTGCTTAGTGAAGCACATATTCTATATTTGTAAGTCGCGGTGCGGTAATCTCATTTACCCGATTGTTATTCTATTGGGTTTAACTTAACTAAATTAATTTTAATAAGATTAGAATAAATTTAGAAGCAAGAATTGAGAAATATCTATATGATAGATTCGAGTATGAGTTACTCGCCCAATTAATGTGAAAGTTGTATAAGATACAATTGGAAATGGTCCTACCTAAATAACTGAGTTTTGGGGGATCAGCCCTCGCTGACTCAAAACAAGGTGAAATAAGGATTTCAACCCGCTAGAAAATCTTCCAACGGGATTTTTCGAATTAAATGCTTGAAGGTCATTTGATTTGAATAAAATAGTGAGAGCGTATTTAATTAAAGGCCAAATTAAATATGTTATTTTAAAATTGTAGATGGCATCTAACACTTCAAACAACATTTTGGGATCAATCCTTGATAAGGAAAAGCTGAATGAAACAAATTTTTTAGACTGGCACCGAAACTTGAGGATTGTCCTCACACATGAGAAAAAGCTATATGTGCTTGATGAACCTCTTCCTGAGGAGGAACCAGCTGCAAATGCTCCCAGGGCTGAGAGAGATGCTTATAGTAAGCATCTCAATGATGTCGTGGAAGTCTCTTGCATCATGCTTTCAACTATGACCTCTGAGCTTCAGAAGCAACACGAGAACATGGCTGCGTACGATATGATCGAACGCCTTAAGACTCTTTATGAAAAGCAGGCTAGGCATGAAAGGTTTGATGTCTCCAAGGCCCTTTATGGAACTAAGCTGTCAGAAGGAAGTCCTATAGGAGCTCATGTACTCAAGAAGATTGGGTACGTTGAGAACCTCGCACGATTGGGATTACCCCTTGAGCAGGAACTTGCTATTGATCTTATCTTGCAATTGTTGCCAGAAAGCTTTAGCCATTTTGTCATGAATTTCCTCATGAATGACATGGACAAAACTCTTCCATAGCTTGCAGCTATGTTAAGAGCTACTGAAAAGAACATGAAAGGAAAGGGAAAGACCATCTTGATGGTCAACAATGGAAAATTCAAAAAGCATAACAAGAAGCCTAAAAAGTTTAAGGGAACTGGCAAAGGCAAAGCAGTTGCTAAGCCATCAACCAAAGCTTTGAAGCCTACTGGAGGTGTGGCTAAGGAGGGCAAGTGCTTCTACTGCGGTAAGACCGGGCACTGGAAGCGAAACTGCCCAGAATATCTGGAAGACAAAAAGAATGGAACGGTTGCTTCTACTTCTTCAGGTATTTTTGTTATAGAAATTAATATGTCTACTTCTACATCATGGGTATTAGATACTGGATGTGGTTCTCATATTTGTACTGATGTGCAGGGGCTGAGAACGAGTAGAGCATTGGCAAAAGGGGAGGTCGATCTACGAGTTGGCAACGGCGCAAAGGTTGCTGCTTTAGTTGTTGGAACTTATGAATTGACTTTACCTCGTGGTCTTTTAATTCAGTTGGAGAACTGTTATTTTGTACCTGCAATTAGCAGGAATATTATTTTCGTTTCTTGTTTGAACAAGTTTGGTTTTTCGTTTACAATAAAAGACAAATGTTGCTCTATTTATTTGGATAATATTCATTATGCTAATGCCATTATGAGTAATGGACTTTATATTCTTGATCTCGATATGCCAATCTATAACATAAATATGAAAAGGATGAAACCTAATGAGTTGAATCCAACTAATCTTTAGCATTGTCGTTTAGGCCATATAAATGAAAATCGCATTTCCAAACTCCATAAAGATGGAATTTTGGACTCTTTTGATTTTGAATCATATGAGACATGTCGATCTTGTTTATTTGGAAAGATGACAAAGACCCCATTCACCGGAACAGGTGAAAGATCTAGTGATCTCTTGGGTCTCAAACATACTGATGTATGTGGACCACTAAACATACCTGCTAGAGGAGGTTTTTATTACTTCATTACATTCACTAATGACTTTAGTAGATTCAGATATGTGTATCTAATGAAACATAAATCTGAATCATTTACTTTCTTCAAGGAATTTCAAAATGAAGTTGAAAACCAACTTGGCAAGAAAATTAAAATGCTTCGATCTGATCGAGGTGGCGAATATTTGAGCCAAGAGTTTGACAATCATCTAAAAGAGTGTATCTTATGCAAACTCACACCTCCTGGAACGCCACAATGGAATGGTGTTTCCGAAAGAAGAAATCGAACCTTCTTAGATATGGTCCGATCAATGATGAGTCATGTTGATCTTCCAAACTCCTTTTGGGACACGCCTTATTAACTGCAGCTTATACACTTAACCAAGTTCCATTCAAAGCGATAGAAAAGACACCATATGAGATATGGAGTGGTCAAAAACCCAATGTGAAACATTTAAAGATTTGGGGTTGTGAAGTTTATGTGAAACGACAAATGTCCACTAAACTTGAACATAGATCTGACAAATGTTTCTTTGTGGGATATCCTAAAGAAACTAAAGGATACTACTTTTACAATCCTTCTGAGGGCAAAGTTTTTGTCGCTGGAAATGGAGTATTCCTTGAAAAGGAATTTGTTTCCAAAGAAATCAGTGGGAAAAAGGTAGATCTTGAAGAAGTTCAAGACCCACAAAGTAGTGGTACGCCAATGGAGGAACAAGAGCAGGATACACAAACTGTTGTGATAGAAAATCCTACTGCAATAACACAAGAACCACGTAGGTCAAATAGGATACGTCAAGAACCTGAAAGATATGGGTATCTCATATTAGAAGAATGTGACGTTTCAATATGTATGAATCCAAGAAAGGGCTCATACTTATGTCATCGGGTATAAGTTTGTCAAAGGCACAATCCCCTTCAACTGATGAAGAAATGGATCGAATGATCAATGTTCCATATGCATCAGCAATTGGATCTATCATGTATGATATGTTATGTACTCGACCAGATGTCTCGTATGCTTTAAGTGCTATGAGCAGGTACCGGTCTAATCTAGGCAACAGTCATTGGATTGCTGTCAAGAACATCCTTAAGTACTTGAGAAGAACTAAGGATACTTTCTTGATCTATGGAGGTCAAGAACAACTCTCTATAATTGGTTACACAGATGCTAGTTTTCAAACAGATCATGATGATTTCAAATCGCAATCTGGATACATGTTTTGCTTAAATGGCGGTGCTTTGATCTCGAAAAGTTCAAAGCATGAAACATTCGCTGATTCTACAACTGAGGCCGAGTATATTGTTGCATCTAATGCCGCAAAAGAAGCTGTTTGGATCAATAAATTCATTTCTGATCTTGGAATAGTTCCAAGAATTGCGGATCCCATTGAATTACTATGTGATAACAATGGAGCAATCGCACAAGCTAAAGAACCTAGATCTCACCAAAGATCCAAACACATACGTAGACGATATCATCTCATTCTAGAAATCATTGATAGAGGAGATGTGAAAATATGCAGAGTACCAACATCAGACAATGTTGTTGATCCACTGACTAAAGCTCTGACTCAGCAGAAGCATGATGGTTACTAGATCAATGGGTATTAGGTTTATGCCTAATTGGCTCTAGTGCTAGTGGGAGATTGTTGGTGTAAGCCTTAGATGCCAATAGTTTATGTTAAACTTATCATATGTATCGTGACTTTTATTATTAACTAAAATATGGCGCTCTTTATTACACTTGTTATAAGATTAATAAAGTCCCTAGAATAGTTGGTTCATGTGATGGAATATTAAGTGTGACTTAATCATGAGATTACATCAACAAAAAGAACATTATTCTTAAAAGTATCCGTAGTCAAACTTTAATATAAATCGGGATAATAATAAAGTGTGGAGACTATTATGTATGTAGACTGATGACCATATCTCATGGGTCATGAATATGTCATATTAAGTCTATACATAGGTATGAGTATTACGAGTAATATTTATACTGGATTGACCCACCGTGAGAATACTACATAGTATGTTATGAAATCGTCATAAGTTATTCTCATAATGATAATGGTGTATACTGTAGTACCCTAATTTTGTCCTACGCATTTTAAAATCAAAAAAATCAAAAAAGAATCAAAAGAGGGGAAAAAAGTCAAAAGTCAACAAAAGTCAACAGAAAAGTCAACATTTCAAAATTGAGGACTTCGCACTGCGAAGTCTGCGATTTTTCTGCAGATTTTTGGTTTCTTTGATTTAATTCCAGAATTTGTTGCATATCATTTCCACATTTATTTTAAGTAGCATTCATGGCTAATTGGGTCAAGCAAAGCCAGAGTTGAAGGACTTGCCATTAATGCCAAGGTTGGAAGCTTTTTCTTCCAACCTAGCATGTGACAAGCAAGTGGGCTTGCCCTTGGGCAGCTCTAGTCCCTCCCATGTGACCTGTTAACCACCACAAGGTTGCCAGCCACCTGCTTGAGGACTTTCCTCCTGCTTGCTCCCCCCAAAACCAGTCAAACCAGCTGGGTTTTTTTCACTTGAAAAAACCATGATTGCCTACTCTGTTTTGCAGCAGCTTTTCACCCTCTCACACCAGCCATAAGTAGCCTTTTCATCCCTCAATCTCTGCACCTTACAGTGCACGTTTTCATTGATCAACCATTGAGATTGCAAGGATTGATCCCCAAGCATAAGCCAATTGCAAATCAGCTTTGTTCTTCATCATTACCTTCTAGAATTAGTTGAATTTGTGGCTGAAATCAAGCTGGATCTTGCCCCTTGGTACAAGGCAAGGTTGCCTCTATCCATTGGCATTTAATGCAAAGGGATTCAGCTTAATCTTGGCCACAAATCAGCTGAATTTTGGGATTGTGTAATGATGACAAAGATTTGGTTTTGGGCCTATAAATAGAAGGCAATGCCCAAGGATACAAACACAGTTAACACAGCATTTCAAGAGCAGAAACTCTACTCATTTTAGCCTACAAAACTCCACAAAATAACCAGAAACAATCCATCCAACACAAAGCTTTCCAAAGTTCCAAAACCTTCACCAATATTCAAACCTCTTGTGAAAGCCTTTAACCAAATCAAATCAAGTGCAGCTGGAGCTTTGCTAAGGAGTTCTGTAAGTTTCTAAGCACTTATCTTGCATTTATAATTGTGTTTGCATAGCTATTTTGGTCCAAAACCATTTGATTCCAAAAAACCCCTTTTGAATTTCAAAGAAATCCCAAGGTTTTCAAAACATCAAAACTGGTTTGTCCAACCTTTTTCACCCCAAAAACTCAAAGTTTTTCACCCACCTATAAGGTCCTGAGTGTGTTCAGAAGTTGTTTCTGAACAAAAGTTCAGAAACAGCTTCTGAACCCAAAATTTCGCATGCTTCGCAGTGCGAAGTCATGGTCGCAGTGCGACCATGACAGAACTCAGAACCTGAGTTTTTGTGCCAAAATGACCAATTTTTGAGGTTTTAGCCCCAGAGCTCAGAACCTAAGAGTTTTTAAACCCATGTTCTTCAAACCACAACAAGGATTTTGCATAATTTTGACAAAATCACAAGTTCGTATGACCATTTTGTGGATAACTTGCAAAACAAGTTATCTTCCCAAACTCTCAAACCACATGAACAAACAAGATATGTTCATCATTTCAATCTAAACTTGAACAATAAATATTGTTCATGATGTTCAAAACTCAAAGATGAACATACACCGTTTACGTTCGCATTTTCGCAAAATGAGACGAACTTGCGCGTTTTTTAGCAAATTTGCTAAACCTTCCCATTTTGGGTTTTCAAACCAAATGTTTTGACATACCTTGGGATTTCTAAAGGATTCAACCCAAAAACATGAATGAAAAAGGGATGGTGTGACGTATGTCTCTCCATCGCCCCGATTGTACGAATGCGTGACGTATGTCTCGTCGCTCAGACAATCGTCATTCCCTTTTTTTTCAATATGTACAACCCTAACCAAACCAAATCTTGGCCCCTTGTGGTCAATCCGAACCTTTTGGTCCCCCGACTCGTTTGAGTCCACTCGGTCAATGTTCGACTCGTCCGAGTCCATTGTACCCGTTCTTGATCTCAGTGGATCAATCGAACAATCGCCCGACTCATTTGAGTCCACTCGGTCAATGTTTGACTCGTTTTAGTCCATTGTACCTCCCTTGGTCCCATAGCGACCAATTCAACCCTTTACTCTAACGGACGTACCTTTTAACAATTCTAATGTGATTCACGAACAAACGCTTAATAAGTCTCCAAGTGCGAGCATACAAGCTACGTTCTAATCGCAAGAATTCGGTTAAAACATCGTCCATTTAAAATCAACCAACACATGTACGTTTTTCTACCAAAGAACTACGTACGCTTTGAATTCTCCGACTACCGGGAGATACGTAGGAGCAATATCGACATCTTGTCAAGCGCAATAAATAAAAAACTTTTTTTCCCTTCTTTTCTTTCGTTTGTTTTTATCTCTTTCTTCCCCCCTTTATTATATTTTTTTTTAACATAAATGAACATGCGCGCAAAGTATTTAAAAAAACAATTCAAGCTTTAACCAAATAGAAGGTTCCCGTTGAGTACAACGGACGTGAGGGGTGCTAATACCTTCCCCTTGCGTAATCGACTCCCGAACCCGACAATGGTTGCGATGACCAAATCCTTATCCTCATCTTCTAAAGGGTTTTATTATCGTTTCCCTTTACAACAAAAAAAAACTTAAGGGTTTATCAACGTTCCCGTTACACAAAAACTTTGGTGGCGGCTTCACAAAGGCCCCTCCGAGCGTTTGCGGACGACCTCGGAGGATTTGCGCGTCTTTTTCCCGAGGAAAAAAACGAGGTGCGCACAGCTGGCGACTTCACTGGGGACCCTGTTCCCACTAATGAGTCAAGCCTAACCTATTTGGTTTAAAGTCAATTGTTTTATTTTCTTTGCGTGTCATGTTTATTTACTTTATTTATACATGTTATATTATGTTTATATTTGCTTTATCTGCTTTATATTCATATCCTATATATCAAATGCGGGGTTACTTGAGTGATGTTACTCCACATTGTTCGGGTTAATGCCGGACGTGTGAGGCTCTCTACCCGAGCTTGAGAAAAAAACTAAGTTAGAAGGAGGTTGTGTGCGGAAGCCCGCGTTGACGTATGTCCGTGAGGTAGGATGTCCAACCCCGCTTAGATGAGATTTTCACGTGGAATTAATTGAAGTCATGTCGACGTATGTCCATAGACAACCCTAATTCCATGTGAGGTCTATGACTCTAAGGACCTCTTCTTAGGATATTTCACCATTTAGAGCCTACATGTGAGGATGGGGGGAAGTTCCGAACCTTCATAAACCATACCCTTGCATAACATTTGCATTCATGAAAGTAATTTTCGCATCGTTTTGCTTTATAGGAGTTTAAAAAGAACGAACAAATATTAGCAAAAAAAGAAATATGGATTCCGGGAACAAGAATACGCTCGCCTTCAAAATTAAAGCTCCTAGGGTGGAAAGTTTATTAGCTCTAAGCAAGAGTCTCTCTTCGGTCCACAAGAACATCTTCGAGGCAAGCTATGGGCTAATCCTTGATCTTTTACCTGTGAGAATAGATTCAACCGCCTTAGCCACTTTGGCGCAATTCTTCGACCCACCTCTACGGTGCTTCACGTTTCAAGACTTCCAACTAGCACCAACATTGGAAGAGTTTGAGAAGATTTTGGGTTGTAGCATGAAAGGTCATGAACTCTATCTCGGTCCGGGAAGGGATCCCACATTTGAAGCCATCGCCGAATCCTTATACCTCGACGCCCAAGAAGTGGTATCTAACTTGGAAGTTAGAGGAAACCTCAAGGGATTTTCAAGAAAGTTTTTGGAAGCCAAAGCTCGGGATTTACTAGCCAACAAAGAGGTAATGGCATTCAACGCCATCTTAGCCCTCTTAATCTACGGGATTGTCTTATTCCCCAACATGGATGATTTCGTAGACTTTCCGGCTCTAGAGGTGTTTATGACTAAAAATCCAGTTCCTACAATCTTAGCGGATTTTTATCATACCCTCTACTCAAGGCATGAACAAGCAAGGGGACGCAAAATTACTTGTTGCACTCCCGTGGTGCAAATTTGGATGATGTCCCACATGCCAAGAAACCGAGACTTTGTGGAAAACCGGGCCAAGCTCAAATGGTCGCAACGGATGACAACCCTCGCCGAGAAGGACATCCATTGGTTTTCACCAAACTTAGAGGACCCGGAAATTATCCTCAGCTGCGGGGACTTCCCCAACGTACCCCTCATTGGTACTAAGGGATGTATTAATTACAATCCGGTCCTCTCTCTCCGACAACTAGGTTTTTCAATGGAAGATAAACCTAACGACCTTTTGTTGGAGGCTTTCTACTTAAGGGAAGGCGATCAAGACTTGGCATTGCTAGAAAGAATCCGGGGAGCATGGAGCCAAGTACGCAAGGGAAAGGTCGGCAAGAGAAACTGTGTCGCCAAACCCCTTTATACTCAATGGGTGAAGGAGAGGGTCAAAGCAATCAAGTTACCCTTCGTGGTCATAAACCCTCCAAAACCTCCTACACCTAAACCTATTGCAATCATTCCCAACAAAGAAGTGGAGGACCTCAAGGCTAAAATTCAAGAACTCCAAAACAAAAACGGAGACTTAGAATTGAAGCACCTCCAAGCTTTAGGAGAAATTACTAGGACGAAGAGAGATCGTGATGAAGTATCACATTCTCTCCTAGTATGCCAAAAACGGCTAAGAACCTCCGAAGGGAAAAGGGATTGGATAGGAGGCGGCTTGGTTAGTGCGGATGCCAACCTTGTGGCCAAGGACGAAGAGTTGGAAAGAATCTTACATTCCAACTAAGAGCTCAAGAAGTTTGGCGAACTAGCCATCGAAGCTCAACGGAAATGGAGGTTGAAATTCCAAGAGAAAAATCAACAGCTCCAAGAAGTAGTGAAAGACTACAAAGAGCAGCTTCAAGCCGAACGCGTCCAGCGGCAAAGACATGAGAGTCTCTCTCATCAAGGGAGGTTAAAGTGCAATCTTCTCGAAGAAGACATCAAGAAATTCGAAGAGTACTTCGACAAGATTGCAAGAGCTCATGGGGACCACATTGCACAACTACACGATGAAATTAGAAGTGCAAGAGTCAAGCTAGACCAGCGCAAGGAAGTGATTGAGTATGTATGGCAAGACGCCACCCGATTAAGTGAGGATTTCACTAAATTGGTCGCATTCTCAAATTTGGTGATCACCCAACTTCCAAAGAAGCTAGCGGAGGCCGAGATGGTCATGCCCTACTTTGTCATCCCTATGGAGATCCGGAAGTTTATGAAGTTCTGCAAGGACACCATAGATTTCTATAGGGAGGAGATGAGCAAAGCCGAGAAGCGAGCGGCTATTTGATTTGTAATAGCATTAGTTACACTTTGTAAACAAATGTTATTTAATCAAATATATTTTGAAGTATAATCAATTTCCCGGTTTAATATTTTGAATTGCTAATATTAATCGTGCACCTTTAAACTCCGTAAAGCAAAATAAAAAAAACGCATATTTTGCATACATACATCCACATGCATCTTCATGCATTTTTTCAAAAAAGAAACTCATTCATTCCCATTCAAACAGTTCAAAGCAATCATACCCCGAAAACCCCGAAAGCCCTCGGTCCAAGAACCTTTGAGAGAAGAGGTTGATGGAATGAAGGGAAAGATGGATCAGATGCTAGAGTTAATGCAAGCTCTATCGGCACGAGAAAGCCACCCTCGCCCAACAACGGATGCATCCAATGTGCAATGGCCTCCTTATGGTTTACCTGTGAATTATACCCCACCCTTCGAAAATGAGGGTCAAGGACCACCTCCACCACCGCTCACAATCCCCGTAAGGAATGAAGAGTGTCGTCCTCAAGGAACCTCCACTACTCAGCATGAAGTAATTCCCCACGATGTGGAAAATAGCCAGCTAAGGCAATCTGCTCCCGACACCACCCACCAAGACAATGATACCACCCAAATGTATCGAGTTTTGGAAGAAAGGTTGAAAGCTGTCGAAGGGTTCAGCTCATACGGTGCCCACAACGCCTTGGACATGTGCCTAGTGCCCGACGTGGTAATTCCTCCGAAGTTCAAAGTACCGGACTTCGAGAAATACAAAGGAATTCAATGCCCTCGGAACCATCTAAGGATGTTCTGTAGGAAGATGGCAGCCTACGCAATGAACGAGAAACTCATGGTGCATGTGTTTCAAGATAGCTTAAGCGGAGCATCCTTGGATTGGTACATGCAGCTCGAGCGTACCCATGTCCAAACTTGGAAGGATCTAGCCGATGCCTTCCTAAAGCAATACAAATATAATTTGGACATGGCTCCAAATAGGATGCAACTACAAAACCTCCTGCAAAGAAGCAATGAGTCATTTAAGGAGTACGCTCAGCGGTGGAGAGAACTAGCTTCTCGTGTGCAACCACCACTATTGGAAAGAGAACTTGTCGACACCTTTATGGGCACACTTCAAGGCCCATATTACGACAAGATGATTGGAAGCACGTCTGCCGGTTTCTCCGATCTAGTCATGGTTGGTGAAAGAATAGAGGACGGAGTGAAGAGAGGAAAAATCCAAGGCTCTTCAGAAGCTCAAGGTGGAGCTAGAAAGCCCCCCAGCAACTTTCACAAAAAGAAAGAGGGGGAGACAAATGCCGTTCTAATGGGACCATCCTACCCACCACCGAATCAAATGCCTCACTACCACTATCCTTATGTGGCAGCAACAACGGCTCAAGGGCGTTACTCACCTCAAGTAATTCCCGCAACACCACCTCGACAACCAGTAGTGTTGCCGCAGCAAAATCAACAGCAACAGCAACAAGGCGGGTACCCACCAAGGAATCAAGCGAGCTCGAGGAACAGTTATTTTAATAGGCAGTTTGATTCTGTACCCATGTCTTATGGTCAAATCCTGCCATACCTAATCCAAAAGGGTATGGTCGAGACAAGACTATTACCACCAATGTCGCCACCATATCCACAGTGGTACGACGCAAATGCCAAGTGCGATTTCCACGCAGGGTCCGTGGGGCACAATGTCGAAAACTGTAGAGTTTTCAAACACAAGGTACAGGATCTTATTGACAAGAAGCTGTTATCCTTCAAAGAGGAAAGCCCCAATGTGAAGAACAACCCATTGCCGGGGCATGCGGGTCCCTCTGTAAATGCGGTGGAGGAACAAGAGGACTTTGGTCCAGTCAAAAGGGTATCCAATGTTAAAACTCCCCTGTCAACCATAAGGGAGCGTTTAACCGGCTTTGGACTGTTCGAGGAAATGCACGCCAACTGTGAAGCCTGCAAGGTCAACCCGAATGAGTGCGAAGAGTTGAGGAGCTGTCTTCAAGAGTTAATGGACCAAGGTTGGATCCAAATTGGTTATATAAAGGATGGCACGGACATTGCTACCTTAGAGTCTAACAGCCCAAAACCTCTCGAGATTCCATACCAAAGGAGAGAGGTACCAATGCCAATACAACCCATAACATTCCACGTACCTGCACCCTTCTCTTTTGAAAGCACAAAGAGGGTACCATGGAATTACCAACCTGTGGCCTATGTGGAAGGAAAACCACTAGCCAAAATTGAGCCCAGCATCACTAACATTACCGGTGTTGGAGGAATGACTAGAAGTGGTAGAGTCTTCGCTCCGAAAGAACTCGGGAAGACGCCAGCTGTACTACCAAAGGAGCCGCTCAAAGAAAAGAGCGTGGAGGAAAAAGAGAACCAAGCGGGGCCTTCTCAAAAGACAATCCCGCAAAAAGAGGCCGAAGAGTTCCTAAGGATAATCCAAAAGAGCGAGTACAAGATCATTGACCAGCTAGGTCAAACTCCCTCCAAGATCTCCATGCTATCCTTACTACTCAGCTCGGAAGCACACCGAGAAGCACTACTGCGGATCCTCAGTGAGGCACATGTCACCAAGGACATTCCGGTGGACCAATTCGACGGGATAGTCGGAAATATCACCTCAAGTAGGTACTTGGGCTTCAATGGCGATGAGCTACCCGACGAGGGGCACATTCATAACCGCGCCTTACATATCTCCGTAAAATGCATGGACCACATCCTCTCAAGAGTGTTAGTGGACACGGGGTCATCATTGAATGTCATGCCCAAGACTACCCTTCTCAAACTATCATGTGAAGGAACCGTAATGAAGCCTAGCGCCTTGGTCGTAAAAGCTTTCGATGGGTCAAGAAGAGCCGTCATAGAGGAGATCGACTTACCGGTCCAAATCGGACCTAAGGTTTTCACCATAACCTTCCAAGTCATGGATATTAATCCAACATACAGTTGTCTTCTCGGACGACCATGGATCCATGCAGCCGGAGCCATTACCTCTACCCTGCACCAGAAGCTGAAATTCATCATTGATAACCAAATGATTGTAGTTTCCGGGCAAGAGGACATGATGGTAAGCCATCTTTCATCTTTCCGTTATATAGAAACGGATGAAGAAGCTGTGGACGTCCCATTCCAATCTTTGGAAGTGGCGAATGTTGTGACATCGAGCTCGAAGCCCAAGGGAGAGGCTAGGACAGCCATGTCATCATGGAGGGCGATAAGAGAGGCCCTAGAAGAAAGCCGACCCTCCGGATGGGGCAAGTTAGTGGACATACCGGAGAAGAAAAATCGCTTCAGGTTGGGGTATCATCCATCAGCCAAAACTTTCTCAAAGCCTCCAAACCAAGGGATCCTCCCCATCTCGGAAACATTCATCAGTGCGGGGTTTATCCATGAAGATCAAGTGGCTCTACTCGAAGATGTAGACGAAGACGTGCCTGATTTGGTGTATCGTTGCGCTTCGGATGAAGCTTTGAACAATTGGAGGGCTATCGCAATTCCCGAGATCATTACCAGGATCAAGTAATAAACCATGTTTGTTTGTTTTTACTTTTAAATAAAAAAAATCATTTAGCTCTGCCCAAGGCAAATGATTAGTCGTGTGGGGCCCCCATGTTTTAAAAGTTGTTTACAATCATGAATAAAAGCAATCTTTTATGTTCATTTGAGTCTTTTTCTTTTTGCATTTGTTTTAAAAAAAAATTTTTACAAAAAGCCTAAAAAAAAAAATCATACTCATGCAGATCTACAAATCCACCCTCCAAAAACAACACTACCTTAAACCCTTATGACTTCGATTGCCCGATTAATCAAACGGAAGATGATGAAGAGGACGATTATGAACCGCCTGAAGAATTGTCTAGACTTGCAAATCAAGGGGATAGGGTAATACAACCTCACCAAGAATCAGTTGAAAAGGTCAACTTGGCGACCGAAGAGGATAAGAAAGAGGTCAAGATAGGAGCCTCCCTGCACGAGGGTGTGAAAGGAAAGTTGATCAAGCTTCTGCAAGAGTACGTGGACGTATTCGCTTGGTCGTATCAAGACATGCCGGGTTTAGACCCTAACATCGTTGTACACAAGCTGCCACTCAAGCCGGAATGCCCGCCAGTAAAGCAGAAATTGAGAAGAACTCGACCCGATATGGCTCTCAAGATCAGAGAGGAGGTCAAAAAGCAATTCGATGCCGGTTTCTTAGCCGTAACCAAGTATCCGACATGGGTTGCCAACATTGTGCCAGTTCCGAAGAAGGATGGCAAGGTGAGAATGTGTGTGGATTATCGGGACTTGAATAAAGCAAGCCCAAAGGATGATTTCCCGCTACCACACATCGACATATTGGTGGACAACACAGCCCAATTCTCAGTCTTTTCCTTTATGGATGGTTTCTCGGGATATAACCAAATCAAGATGGCTCCAGAGGACATGGAGAAAACTACATTCATCACCCCATGGGGAACATTCTGCTATAAGGTAATGCCTTTCGGATTAACAAATGCCGGGGCAACATACCAAAGAGCAATGGTGACTCTTTTCCATGACATGATCCATAAAGAAATTGAGGTCTACGTCGACGATATGATTGCCAAATCCCAAACGGAGGAGGATCATCTAGTCCATCTACAAAAGCTTTTCGAACGCCTAAGAAAGTTCAAGCTGCGCTTAAATCCTAACAAGTGCACATTTGGCGTTAGATCCGGGAAGTTATTGGGCTTCATCGTCAGCCAAAGAGGTATTGAAGTGGATCCCGATAAGGTGAAGGCCATCCAAGAAATGCCAGCGCCAAATACCGAGAAAGAAGTCCGGGGTTTCTTAGGAAGATTGAACTACATCGCCAGGTTCATCTCACACATGACAGCTACCTGCGAACCAATCTTCAAGCTGCTAAGGAAAAACCAAGCCGTTCATTGGAATGAGGATTGCCAAGAAGCGTTTGACAAGATCAAACAATACCTGCAAGAACCACCGATCTTAATACCTCCGGTTCCGGGTAAACCCCTCATCTTATACCTAACCGTACTTGAAGGATCAATGGGTTGTGTGTTAGGACAACAAGATGAAACGGGAAGAAAAGAGCACGCAATCTACTACCTAAGCAAGAAGTTTACCGACTGTGAAACAAGGTATACTTCACTTGAAAAGACTTGCTGCGCTTTAGCATGGGCTGCTCGACGTCTAAGGCAATACATGTTGACCCATACAACTTGGTTGATATCGAAGATGGATCCCATTAAGTACATCTTCGAAAAGCCTGCCCTCACAGGGAAGATAGCCCGTTGGCAAATGTTGCTGTCTGAGTATGACATCCAATATGTTGCTCAAAAAGCCATCAAAGGGAGTGTTTTATCCGAGCACCTTGCTCACCAACCATTGGAGGATTATCAACCCATACAATTCGACTTCCCAGACGAGGATGTCGTAGCTTTGAATGACGAAGAAGTCACAAGCGATGATGAAGGACCAGAACCAGGAGCTCGATGGAAGCTCGCTTTCGACGGCGCTTCAAATGCCATGGGGCACGGTATCGGAGCAGTTTTAATCTCCCCAAGAAATGGATACCAACCCTTCACAGCAAGGTTGTGCTTTGACTGCACCAATAACATGGCAGAATATGAAGCATGTATCCTAGGCCTCGAAGCAGCAATTGATCTAAGGATCAAAAACCTTGAAGTATACGGTGACTCAGCCTTAGTCATCTATCAGGTCAAAGGAGAATGGGAAACGAGACATGTAACATCCCGCCTAAAACTCGAATATTTATTAATATTGGGACGATGTATCAGAGAAGTTTTAAGCAAAGGGCAATTTGGTAAATTGTCAGTCAATGGGTTATTTATATGACAAGAGTAATATTCCGCTTAAATGTGATGGTTAACAGTGTTAGAAACTTATGAAACAAGCAAGGCATTTTTCTAATTAAGAGGAATGGCAAATTGGTAATTATTTTATAAAATGAGGATTATAAGAAAAGGAAAAGGGGAGATATTTTCCCATTTTCTTTCTTCTCTTTCACTCTTCCATTAACCAGCCCTCTCCCTCCTTCTCTCCCTCAACCACACGCCTCACCCTCCTTCCTTCACTCATCAAGATTTTCATTTCAATTCATGTGAGAAAGAGCTAGCAAGCTTGTGTGGAAAGCTAGAACAAGAGAAGAAACAAGGAAATTTGAAGAAGAATCAAGAGAAGAGAATAGAGGAGCAAGCTTGGATTTATGATTAGAAGCTTGGCAAGGAAGCTTGTAATCAAAGTGAGTTCCCTTGGGGTTAGAACCCACCTTGAAGTTTTGAAGAGTTTTGTTTATTTTGAGCTAGTATAGAAATTTACCCTAATCTCCTACGTTTGCCAATTCCTTGATTATTCATGTTTTAAATTGTTAATTTGTGTTGGAAATTCATTCCTTATACTGTTGGAATGCCTGGGTAACCTTAAATGTGTCAAAATGGTGGAAAATCATACTTTTAGCAGGTTTTTGAACTGATATTTTCGCCGGGCGAGCTCGGGGCGAACGTGAAGTTACTGTTTGGCAGGTGCTCACTGCCTATTTTCGCCTCCACCTCGCCTCCACATCGCCTAGCGATTTTAGACAGACAGCATTTGTCTGTTCTGTTTCGTTCTGGGTGCTGTGTACGTGTCCGGCGAGGCTTTTTAATAACTGTTTTCAAGTGAACATTAGTTTTCCAAGATAAACACCATTCTTGACATGTTCAAAGGATTACACAACATTTAAGGAATGAATGATTGGACAAGGAATTTGGTAAAGCATTAGGAATTGCAAAGTAAAGTTATTTAAGTTATGGAATGTTCCCAATAACCAAGCAACGGCTTATGAGAACGATAAGCCCAGGACATAATGATGGAACTTAGAACCTTTATAGGTTAAGTATTAGAGATTCAATACTTTAAAGAATGAGAATTATGAGAGAGATTTAATACTCTAAGTTAAGAACCTTTTTAGGTTAAGAGTTCAAGAAATAGAAAGATTAAGCCGTGGCCTTCGTTGTTCACGCCAGTGGAACACGAATGGTACACGTAGAGTAAAGACTAAGATTACTACCTTAAGTCGTGACTTTCATCGTTCACGCCAGTGGGACATGAAAAGTTCACGCATCAGTTACAGATTATTAATTCGCGTCTTCCGTTGTTCACGCCAGTGGGACACGGGAGGTATACGCATCAGTTAATATTAATATTAAGCCATGACTTTCATTGTTCACGCCAGTGGGGCACGAAAGATTCATGTATAAGTTAAGATTAATAAGAAAGAATATTAATTCGCGTCTTCCGTCGTTCACGCCAGTGGGACACGGGGGGTATACGCGTAAGTTAAGTCGTGTCTTCTGCTGTTCACGCCAGTGGGACACAGGAGGTTCACGCCAGTGGGACGTGTTATTCCGCAAGGATGACCGCACGACGACAAGAGGAGTCCGGTGTTAGCCTGATATGATAGGAATTTTCACCGGTTATCAGGGGAATGTGCTTCGGGGTTACTCCACCCGGGGGCATTCCGTAAAATGAACCCAGATAATAATGTTTGTTCAACGCTAACAGCTAACATAAGACATTTATCAGTTAATTATTTTATTATGTTATCAGACAGAGAATAATTATCAGACAAGTATCAGATAATCAGTTATCAGGTGGTGATCCTAGATTCCCCTCGATCACCCAGTTATCAGGATATAGTATAGACTTCAGGACTATTCAGTATCAGATTCAGACAGTGATCCTAGGTTTCCCCTTGATCACTAGTTTAGCAGGATGTAGTCCAGTTTATGACTACACAGTCTAGCAGGATCAGTCAGATAGCCCAATATGGGTAAGGTTAAGACTTGGCGATCATAGGTATCCCCAAGATTGCCGAGGTAGGCATGGCGACCCTAGGTTCCCTGTGGTTGCCAACAGTAGGTAGGGTAGGAGCTCACTGAGACATTATGTCTCATCCCTATCCTTCTGGTGCAGGTTTTCAGGTAGCCAGTGGTTTGCAGATGAAGATCTTCAGGAAGACGCTGGATGGAGTGCAGTTGCTCGTCAAGGATGTAACGACCAGATTTTCGTAAATTATATTTTTATATATTTTATTTTATTGTTTGGCTTTTAAAAATATTTTCTCGTAATCGAAATATAATTATTTAGCGCGAAGATAAGTTCGTAACCGAGTTTTTGGAGTTTTGGGCGAATTGGGCCAAGAGGATGAATAGTGTTGGGCTTTAGTTTATGAGTATTAGTAATGATCATGTGCATATGATAGTAGTGAGCTTGGATTGGATTGAAGGGCTAGGATTGGTCCTTGAGAGTTAGTAAGGATGGATGGTCAAGATTGATTGGATTGGATTATAAGAGTTTAACACAAGACTTTTTGGAATCACTATTCACTATCTTTTGAGAAGAGGAAAACGTGAGAAGAGAAGGAGAAGGAAAGCAAGAGAGCTAGGGCAAGAGCAAGTGAAACAAGAGGAAGAGCTTGAGTTTAGAATCATCATTCCAAGGTAAAAGAGTTAGTATTGCTTGATTACAAGTGATTGAGAAGGGGAGAATGTCTATTTCTCCATCCCAAACTTCTCCTCACTTTGTCTAGGTTTTGTTAGAAAGTTTTTATGGTTTAAAGATGTTAAATGATCATGTTATGCTTGCTTGAATGCTAAGTGATGTGGCTTGTATGTTTAGTTGAAATTTTGTGAGTGTTATAGTGTTTTGAATTCATAGAAAAAGTTATGAAAAGTTTAGTGTTTTTAAACCCTAATTTCTTTGCTAGATGCAAGCCTTGCTTGTGATTGTTTTTAAATGATGTTTTATGATGGAAAGTTGTTTTTAACAAGTTCTGGAACTTGGGTAACCATGAATGGGCTAAAATGGTGGAAAAATCACATTTTTTTTTTATGACTGTATACTGATACGGTCGCTTGTAGCGACGGAACATCGCTTGTAGCGACCAGGCAGGATAATTCCCTGCCTATCCGCGCTTGTAGCGACCAAGCCAGAATATCACACTCATTTGGGCTGTTCTGGGGGTCTTGGTGCGCGCGGGGATGGCTTTTTGCTACTGCATTCTCATAATATGTTTTGGAAACCTTGCCCACCATTTTAACTCATTCCTAATGCTTCCTAAAGAGTAATTGTTCAAGAAAACGGCACTTTTGTATATCAAATTATTTAATTATTTTGAAAGGGGTTTTGAGTTTGATAATAGTATAAATTGATGTGTGGGAATTGATGAATATAATTGAATTGATATGGTATCCAAAGGATTGGATTTACCTTAGAAACATTTATGTTGATTTGGAGTTTTAGTTTAGTATGATGTTGTTGATGATGTTGTGAACCGTGTTTGATGATTTATGCGTGTTTGTATTATGATTGGCCATGAGTGCCTATTTGTTGAAGTTAGCATGAGTATTGGTAGTGTACACACATATTTGAGCATATGTAGGTGTAAATATCAATAATTGCTAAGTGAACATACATGCATTTCATGATGGTATGTATGCTCTTTATGGGTAAGAATGAAATCCAATTATTATTGGTCATATGCACGACTGTCTTTTATGGCGAACGAGAGGTGCAGAAGTAATCCAGCTTCGGTTGGTCAAGTGTACGACTGTCTTTTATGGCGAATGAGAGGTACACAAGGGATATAAGTTTATCCAACAGTCCGCCATGACTCTAAATGCTGAGCAGGAATTGGTACCACATGCATTAGAGTGCATTTTAGGAACATACATTCTACTTGACATTAGTGTGCACTTTAGGAATTATGTGTGCATAATGGTTGTTAAGTGGTAATTGCTATTGATGAGTTTTGCGTTTGAGGAATTATGTGTGCATGGTAATTGATGACTGATAATTTCCGTCAGTTGACTTAATTGCTTAAAGTGTTAATATGTTTTGAGTACTTGTGAATTAATGAATAAATGTTTGACGATAATTGATGATGCATGTGCGTGAGTTAGAATATGCATGATGGGTAAAGTGTAAGTACCCTACTTATTCTTGTGTTGTTTATATTGTGTTGATTATGCTTTACTAACACTCTCTGTTTCATGTTATGTGCTGGATCTTTGGGGATCCAGATTTTCAGGAAGACGAGCATATCGTCGAGGATTAGCTGTTGTCGTATAGAACTCATGTAGTGGCGAGGGTTTAGCTTGGCTACCCTTTATCTTTTGAGTTTAGATATGTATCCTAGGTAGAGTCTAGTGCTCTGATGGTTGTAACACTACGTTTTGGGGTAATCTTTTGTTGTGTATTAACTTGACATTTGTCTCTGATGTAGACAGTGCCACTTTTGAAAACTATGTATATATTTTTGTATCTTATATGCATGCTTGGTTATAAGTTGTGTTTGTTATTCTTCCGCTGCTGTGTTTGTGAATCAAATGTCTTTTGATTTCTGTTGATGTTTCTTAAAATTGTTCTTTATTAAATGTTGTAACTTCCTATGTCCTTAACGTTTTCTTTATTAAAGTTAATAATCGGCGGTTAAGGGTTAGGGTGTTACAATAGTGGTATCAGAGCAGGTCGATCCATTGGATCAATTAGGTGTAGATTACCCTTTGTATAACATGTGTTAGGAACACACTGTTTATACTGTTTTGGAGAAACGAAGTGTATCCTCACTCGTGGTGCGTGGTGTTGGTTCAGGTTATGACGCAAAAAGCATTTGCCGATGCGATGGAATTGATGGCGAATGCTATGGTTCAGAAGGCTGTGAGTAGGACGGCTGATAGAGCAGCACAGGAAGCCAAGACTAACTACTACAAGGCTGTGAATGAGGAGAGGAGGAGAGCCTTCAGAAGAGGAAAGCCTTATGATAACCGAGGAAAGAAGCCGGATGAAGGTGGAAGCAGTGGTGGTAAAACTGGAGGTGGTAAGAATTGTTTTAAGTGTGGACAGCTGGGACATCGTTTCTATGAGTGCCCGGAGAATGATGGGAAATGTTTCAAGTGTGGTGATCCTAACCACAAAGCTGATCGGTGCAAGAAGGGTATTGTGTGCTTCAACTGCAAGGAAGCGGGTCACAAGAGCAATGTGTGCAAGAAACCAAGAGCGGCTGGGGGAAAAGTGTTCGCTTTGGATGGTGGTGATGCAGAGGCTGACAACTTGATCAGAGGTACATGCTTTATCAATAATACTCCTTTGTCTGCTATTATTGATACGGGTGCTACCCATTCGTTTATTTCTGTGGATTGCGTTAAGAGGTTGGGTCTTAGAGTAGAAAATATGATGGGACGCATGGTTATAGAAACGCCTGCAAGTGGTCCGGTATCGACTACTCAAGTCTGTGTTGACTGTCCAGTCACTATGTATGGTCGACACTTTGGTATGGATTTAGTCTGCATTCCGTTGAGCGGAATAGACGTTATCTTTGGTATGAACTGGTTAGAATTTAATCGGGTTCATATCAACTGCGGTAAGAAGACGGTTACGTTTCCAAGACCGGAGCCAGAGTTGTGTTCGAAGCTCATGTGTTGTCGAGAAGTGGCAAGATCAGTGAAGGCTCAAGAGGATGTGTTTGCTATGTTTGCTTCGTTGAGAGTGGAAGAGAAGATGGAGGTTGATGCGTTGCCGGTGGTGCGTGATTTCCCAGATGTTTTTCCAGATGACATTTTGGATTTACCACCCGAGAGAGAGGTTGAATTCGCAATTGACATCGTACCTGGCACTAGTCCAATATCAATGGCGCCGTATCGTATGTCAGCTGCTGAGCTAGAAAAGTTGAAGGAACAATTGGAGGAATTGTTAGAGAAAAGGTTTGTAAGACCAAGTGTATCGCCATGGGGTGCGCCGGTTCTGTTGGTGAAGAAGAAAGATGGTAGTATGCGTCTGTGCATTGATTATCGTCAGTTGAATAAAGCAACTATCAAGAACAAGTATCCACTTCCGAGGATAGATGATTTGATGGATCAGTTAGTGGGAGCCTGTGTGTTCAGCAAGATTGATTTGAGATCGGGGATATCACCAGATAAGAGTTAAGACGGAGGATATACCGAAGACTGTTTTCAGGACAAGGTATGGTCACTACGAGTATGCTGTTATGCCTTTTGGAGTTACGAATGCACCTGGAGTGTTTATGGAATATATGAATCGTATATTTCATTCCTTTTTGGATCGATTCGTGGTGGTCTTCATAGACGATATTTTGGTATACTCGAAGACGGAAGAGGAACATGCCGAGCATTTGAAGATTGCGTTGGAGGTGTTGCGCGAGAAGAAGCTTTATGCAAAATTTTCTAAGTGTGAATTTTGGTTGCATGAAGTTAGCTTTTGGGTCACGTCATTTCAAGTGGTGGTATAGCAGTGGATCCTGCTAAGGTAGAAGCCGTGCAAGATTGGGGAACACCGGAGTCTGTTACTGAGATCCGACGTTTTCTTGGTTTGGCCGGTTACTATCGGAGGTTCATCGAAGGATTTTCAAAGTTGGCGTTGCCGCTGACACAGTTGACTAGGAAGGGTCAAGCTTTCATTTGGGATGATAAGTGTGAGCAGAGTTTCCAAGAGCTGAAGAGAAGGTTGACATCTGCACCTGTGTTAATTCTGCCAAATCCGAAGGAACCGTTCGTGGTTTATTGTGATGCGTCGAAGATGGGTTTAGGTGGTGTGTTGATGCAGAAGGGACAAGTCGTTGCTTATGCATCAAGACAGCTGAAGATTCATGAGAGGAACTATCCTACGCATGATTTGGAGCTAGCTGCTGTTGTGTTTGTTCTCAAGATTTGGAGGCACTACTTGTATGGGTCAAGATTTGAGGTTTTCAGCGATCACAAGAGTCTGAAATACTTGTTTGATCAGAAGGGGCTCAATATGAGGCAAAGAAGATGGTTAGAATTTCTTAAGGATTATGATTTCGAGTTGAGTTATCATCCGGTAAGGCTAATGTGGTAGCCGATGCGTTGAGTAGGAAGTCTTTGCATATGTCGTCTCTGATGGCGAAGGAACTAAGATTGATTGAAGAGTTTAGAGACCTCAGTTTGGTTTTTGAAAGGACAACCAGAAGCGTGAAGCTAGGAATGTTGAAGTTGACGAATGATTTTCTTGAAGAGGTTGTGGAGAAGCAAAAGTCGAATGTGAGATTGACGAAACTTAAAACACTCATCGAGCAAGGGAAAAAGGTAAACGTTGAGATCGATGAGAAAGGCGTGATGAGATGTCAAGGAAGGTTATGTGTACCTGATGTGCCTGAGTTGAAGCGGATGATCTTGGAGGAAGGTCACAGAAGCAACTTAAGTATTCATCCTGGTGTTACTAAGATGTATCAAGATCTGAGGAAAATGTTTTGGTGGCAAGGGATGAAGAAAGAGATCGCCGAGTTTGTTTTCGCGTGTTTGACTTGTCAGAAGTCCAAGGTGGAGCATCAGAAGCCGTCGGGGCTATTGCAACCTATGTTCATTCCAGAGTGGAAATGGGATAGTATTGCGATGGATTTTGTAAGCGGTTTGCCGAAGACGTCGAAAGGTAACAATATGATTTGGGTAGTTGTCGACAGGTTAACAAAGTCTGCTCATTTCATAGCCATCAAGACCGGTATGTTAGTACCGAAGTTAGCTGAGATTTATGTCGAGCAAATCGTGAGATTGCATGGAATTCCGTCAAGTATTGTATCAGATCGAGATCCCCGTTTTACTTCAAGGTTTTGGGAGAGTTTACAAGAGGCGTTGGGGACTAAGTTGCGGATGAGTTCTGCTTATCACCCGCAGACGGATGGTCAGTCGGAAATGACGATTCAATCATTGGAGGATTTATTAAGATCGTGTACTTTGGAACAAGGAGTGAGTTGGGAAGCTTGCTTACCATTGATTGAGTTTACGTATAACAACAGTTTTCATTCGAGCATTGGTATGGCACCTTTTGAAGCGTTGTATGGGAGAAGATGTAGAACACCTTTGTGTTGGTTTGAATCGAGAGCAAGATGCGGGACTCCTATCCAGAGTTGTTTTCAGGTATTTTCGAGGGCGAAAATTCTTTTTAGGGGGGTAGAGTTGTAACGACCAGATTTTCGTAAATTATATTTTTATATATTTTATTTTATTGTTTGGCTTTTAAAAATATTTTCTCGTAATCGAAATATAATTATTTAGCGCGAAGATAAGTTCGTAACCGAGTTTTTGGAGTTTTGGGCGAATTGGGCCAAGAGGATGAATAGTGTTGGGCTTTAGTTTATGAGTATTAGTAATGATCATGTGCATATGATAGTAGTGAGCTTGGATTGGATTGAAGGGCTAGGATTGGTCCTTGAGAGTTAGTAAGGATGGATGGTCAAGATTGATTGGATTGGATTATAAGAGTTTAACACAAGACTTTTTGGAATCACTATTCACTATCTTTTGAGAAGAGGAAAACGTGAGAAGAGAAGGAGAAGGAAAGCAAGAGAGCTAGGGCAAGAGCAAGTGAAACAAGAGGAAGAGCTTGAGTTTAGAATCATCATTCCAAGGTAAGAGAGTTAGTATTGCTTGATTACAAGTGATTGAGAAGGGGAGAATGTCTATTTCTCCATCCCAAACTTCTCCTCACTTTGTCTAGGTTTTGTTAGAAAGTTTTTATGGTTTAAAGATGTTAAATGATCATGTTATGCTTGCTTGAATGCTAAGTGATGTGGCTTGTATGTTTAGTTGAAATTTTGTGAGTGTTATAGTGTTTTGAATTCATAGAAAAAGTTATGAAAAGTTTAGTGTTTTTAAACCCTAATTTCTTTGCTAGATGCAAGCCTTGCTTGTGATTGTTTTTAAATGATGTTTTATGATGGAAAGTTGTTTTTAACAAGTTCTGGAACTTGGGTAACCATGAATGGGCTAAAATGGTGGAAAAATCACATTTTTTTTATGACTGTATACTGATACGGTCGCTTGTAGCGACGGAACATCGCTTGTAGCGACCAGGCAGGATAATTCCCTGCCTATCCGCGCTTGTAGCGACCAGGCTCGCTTGTAGCGACCAAGCCAGAATATCACACTCATTTGGGCTGTTCTGGGGGTCTTGGTGCGCGCGGGGATGGCTTTTTGCTACTGCATTCTCATAATATGTTTTGGAAACCTTGCCCACCATTTTAACTCATTCCTAATGCTTCCTAAAGAGTAATTGTTCAAGAAAACGGCACTTTTGTATATCAAATTATTTAATTATTTTGAAAGGGGTTTTGAGTTTGATAATAGTATAAATTGATGTGTGGGAATTGATGAATATAATTGAATTGATATGGTATCCAAAGGATTGGATTTACCTTAGAAACATTTATGTTGATTTGGAGTTTTAGTTTAGTATGATGTTGTTGATGATGTTGTGAACCGTGTTTGATGATTTATGCGTGTTTGTATTATGATTGGCCATGAGTGCCTATTTGTTGAAGTTAGCATGAGTATTGGTAGTGTACACACATATTTGAGCATATGTAGGTGTAAATATCAATAATTGCTAAGTGAACATACATGCATTTCATGATGGTATGTATGCTCTTTATGGGTAAGAATGAAATCCAATTATTATTGGTCATATGCACGACTGTCTTTTATGGCGAACGAGAGGTGCAGAAGTAATCCAGCTTCGGTTGGTCAAGTGTACGACTGTCTTTTATGGCGAATGAGAGGTACACAAGGGATATAAGTTTATCCAACAGTCCGCCATGACTCTAAATGCTGAGCAGGAATTGGTACCACATGCATTAGAGTGCATTTTAGGAACATACATTCTACTTGACATTAGTGTGCACTTTAGGAATTATGTGTGCATAATGGTTGTTAAGTGGTAATTGCTATTGATGAGTTTTGCGTTTGAGGAATTATGTGTGCATGGTAATTGATGACTGATAATTTCCGTCTGTTGACTTAATTGCTTAAAGTGTTAATATGTTTTGAGTACTTGTGAATTAATGAATAAATGTTTGACGATAATTGATGATGCATGTGCGTGAGTTAGAATATGCATGATGGGTAAAGTGTAAGTACCCTACTTATTCTTGTGTTGTTTATATTGTGTTGATTATGCTTTACTAACACTCTCTGTTTCATGTTATGTGCTGGATCTTTGGGGATCCAGATTTTCAGGAAGACGAGCATATCGTCGAGGATTAGCTGTTGTCGTATAGAACTCATGTAGTGGCGAGGGTTTAGCTTGGCTACCCTTTATCTTTTGAGTTTAGATATGTACCCTAGGTAGAGTCTAGTGCTCTGATGGTTGTAACACTACGTTTTGGGGTAATCTTTTGTTGTGTATTAACTTGACATTTGTCTCTGATGTAGACAGTGCCACTTTTGAAAACTATGTATATATTTTTGTATCTTATATGCATGCTTGGTTATAAGTTGTGTTTGTTATTCTTCCGCTGCTGTGTTTGTGAATCAAATGTCTTTTGATTTCTGTTGATGTTTCTTAAAATTGTTCTTTATTAAATGTTGTAACTTCCTATGTCCTTAACGTTTTCTTTATTAAAGTTAATAATCGGCGGTTAAGGGTTAGGGTGTTACAAAGGACACGCTCAGGAGGCTGCAGATTATATATGTATATAGAAATGTATGTTATGATATTTGGATAATTGTAAAACGAGCCAACTTGTACTCATTCGGTTATATGTATTATTGTTATTATTATTGAAAATTTTACTGTACCCAGTATCAGATTAATACACATGCTAAATATTCTAGATAATTTAGTATGGGTGTTACAAGACATCCCAATTTAATTCCCTACCAAGCCCGGGTTGTAGAATTGATCAAGCATTTTGATAAAATCAATTTCCACCACATACCTCGAGAAGAAAATCAGGTAGCAGATGCTTTGGCTACATTATCATCAATGTACCAAGTAAATTCCTACAACGAAGCACCAATCATAAGGATGGATCGTAGAGACAAACCAGTTGTATGCGCGTCAGTCGAAGAAGGACTTGACAACAAACCTTGGTTCTACGACATCAAGCGATACCTCGAAGAGCAAGAGTATCCAGAAAGTATCTCGCACACCGACAAGAGGACCCTCAGAAGATTGGCATCCCAGTTCTTCATCAGTGGAAATACCCTCTACAAAAGAAATTATGACATGGTCCTGCTCAGATGTGTGGATAAACATGAAGCGGACATGCTCATCAAAGAAATCCACGAGGGATCTTTTGGAACCCATGCTAATGGGCATGCAATGGCAAAGAAAATCTTAAGGGCGGGCTACTATTGGTTAACCATGGAAGCTGACTGTTTCCACTATGCCAAGACTTGTCACAAGTGCCAGATTTACGCCGACAAGGTGCATGTACCACCAACTCCACTGAACGTCATGACTTCACCTTGGCCTTTCTCTATGTGGGGCATAGACATGATTGGAATGATCGAGCCCAAAGCGTCAAATGGACATCGCTTCATCCTCGTTGCCATCGACTACTTCACCAAATGGGTAGAAGCAGCTTCGTATGCAAGCGTAACCAAACAAGTGGTAGCCCGATTTATCAAGAAGGAAATCATTTGCCGTTATGGTACTCCCCACAAAATCATCATCGATAATGGGGCAAACCTAAACAACAAGACAATGAAGGAGTTGTGCAAAGATTTCAAGATTGAGCACCATAATTCCTCCCCTTACCGACCAAAGATGAATGGTGCGGTAGAAGCAGCCAATAAGAACATGAAGAAGATCATCCAAAAGATGGTGACAACATATAAGGATTGGCATGAGATGCTTCCCTTTGCGCTACATGGCTACAGAACAGCCATTCGCACTTCAACTGGGGCAACCCCCTTCTCCTTAGTATACGGTATGGAAGCTGTTCTCCCCGTAGAGGTGGAAATTCCTTCGCTAAGGGTCTCGATGGAAACCAAGCTAGAAGAAGCTGAATGGGTCCAAACAAGGTTCGACCAACTGAATCTCATAGAGGAGAAGCGTCTGACGGCAATATGTCATGGCCAACTCTATCAAAGGAGGCTCAAGAGAGCATTCGACAAGAAGGTCCGTCCTCGAGAGTTCAAAGAAGGAGACCTAGTGCTCAAGAAGATATTACCTATCCACAAAGATCCCCGAGGGAAGTGGACTCCCAGCTATGATGGGCCGTACGTGGTAAAGAAAGCTTTCTCAGGCGGAGCCCTGATCATCACCACTATGGACGGAGAGGAGTTCCCACTCTCAATAAACTCCGATGCAGTCAAGAGGTATTATGCCTAAAGAAAAAAAAAAGAAGAAGAAAGCTCGCTAAATCGAAAACCTGAAAGGGCGGTTTAGGCAATAGAGAGCGTCCTGCTAGATTGAAAACCTGAAAAGGCGGTCTAGGCAAAAATTAAGGACATCAAAAAAGGAAATACACCCCGGTGGATTGAAAAACTCGAAAGAGCGATCCAGGCAAAAGTTAGGGGTTAACAAAAAAGAAAGGCAATGACTGCAGCATCCAAGCTCCGGACAAGATTCAAGAGGAGAGGAATCGGTCTCGTCAGCATCTTCCAACAAACGAAAATCTCGAAGTCATAAGGAAATAGCATGTGTTGTGCCAAAACCAACATTCTCTTTTTGCTTTTTCTTGTCTTTCTCTATCTCACTTCTCACTTTGTGTATTTTTTACCCATTCAAGAGGTCAAATCTGCATTGAATAAATTTCTTTTTTTGTTATTTTATGTTCTCAGTAGCGCATAAAATTTTGTTTTATTCATGATGAAAAATGCTTTAAAACATGGGAAATAAACAAAAGAATTTTCTTCCAAAAAGAGAAAAACAAACAAACTTTGCTTTATTTTGAATCTTCGTGAATTCTGAAAGAATTGCGGTAATTCCCACCAAAATATTGCACCAAAGGACTTATGCTCCTTAGCAAAGGCAAGTGTGTAGCTCGCGGCACGCGGAGCGCAAGAACCCCAAGGGTCAAGAGGAGCAAAATTCCCCAGTAAACACCCTAAAGCATCCAAACACCAACAAAGGCTGGATATCGATCGTGCTTCCAAAATGATCCTTTATCCCCATAAGCCAAACCTCATTGATACTCCCCAGGGAGTCTCAACCCCAAACAAAAGTCCAATCATTATTGGCAAACCCACACAAATCTTCGGGCTTAGGCTCGAACTACACCGGTTTTGATCCCATTTGGGTATGTAGGCAAAGGACCTCGTCCTTCCAAACCGACCAACCAAAAAACAAACAAAACACAAAAAGAAAGCACAACTGTCATGAACACAACCACAAAGACCGATTCTGCTCGGCACCCAACCAACATTATTTCATTTCATGCATGCATATTTAAAACCATTCATACACATGCATTTCATTTCATAAAACATGCATCCTCAACAAGGATCCTCCAGTGAGTATCACATATTCACCAACATCCATCAACATTCAACCAGGGGCACCTATTTAGGGTAAGACCGCAGCTCGTTAGGAATCGATATTCAGAAGCAGTGCCTGAATAAGATCACCTAGTTTAGGTATCGATCTCTAGAAGCAGTACCTAGAGTAGATCACCTCCCCCAGTGTATCGACCTTCAGTGTTAGCGGCTGAATAAGATCACAGCTCGTTAGGAATCGATATTCAGAAGCAGTGCCTGAATAAGATCACCTAGCTTAGGTATCCACCTCTAGAAGCAGTACCTAGAGTAAACCTCCATCTTAGGTATCGACCTCTAGAAGCAGTACCTAGATAAGATCACCTACCTCAACGTTCCACCTCTAGTGACATCCTAGAGTAAATCACCATCCTCAGGAATCGACCTCTAGAAGCAGTGCCTAGATAAGATTACCTTCATTCCCCCAGTGGATCTACCTCCAGTGTTAGCGGCTGGATACGATCAACCTTTACCAACCATTGCATTTGCATTTCGCGAAGGACAAAATTCGGGTCCTTTCTTTTTTACTTAATTGATCTTCGCAAAGAGTTCATGAGATGCCCTCGGCACTCACGCACTCTATGCGAAGACACAATTAAGTAGGGGCAGCTGTAGTACCCTAATTTTGTCCTACGCATTTTAAAATCAAAAAAATCAAAAAAGAATCAAAAGAGGGGAAAAAAGTCAAAAGTCAACAAAAGTCAACAGAAAAGTCAACATTTCAAAATTGAGGACTTCGCACTGCGAAGCTCACTTCGCACTGCGAAGTCTGCGATTTTTCTGCAGATTTTTGGTTTCTTTGATTTAATTCCAGAATTTGTTGCATATCATTTCCACATTTATTTTAAGTAGCATTCATGGCTAATTGGGTCAAGCAAAGCCAGAGTTGAAGGACTTGCCATTAATGCCAAGGTTGGAAGCTTTTTCTTCCAACCTAGCATGTGACAAGCAAGTGGGCTTGCCCTTGGGCAGCTCTAGTCCCTCCCATGTGACCTGTTAACCACCACAAGGTTGCCAGCCACCTGCTTGAGGACTTTCCTCCTGCTTGCTCCCCCCAAAACCAGTCAAACCAGCTGGGTTTTTTTCACTTGAAAAAACCATGATTGCCTACTCTGTTTTGCAGCAGCTTTTCACCCTCTCACACCAGCCATAAGTAGCCTTTTCATCCCTCAATCTCTGCACCTTACAGTGCACGTTTTCATTGATCAACCATTGAGATTGCAAGGATTGATCCCCAAGCATAAGCCAATTGCAAATCAGCTTTGTTCTTCATCATTACCTTCTAGAATTAGTTGAATTTGTGGCTGAAATCAAGCTAGATCTTGCCCCTTGGTACAAGGCAAGGTTGCCTCTATCCATTGGCATTTAATGCAAAGGGATTCAGCTTAATCTTGGCCACAAATCAGCTGAATTTTGGGATTGTGTAATGATGACAAAGATTTGGTTTTAGGCCTATAAATAGAAGGCAATGCCCAAGGATACAAACACAGTTAACACAGCATTTCAAGAGCAGAAACTCTACTCATTTTAGCCTACAAAACTCCACAAAATAACCAGAAACAATCCATCCAACACAAAGCTTTCCAAAGTTCCAAAACCTTCACCAATATTCAAACCTCTTGTGAAAGCCTTTAACCAAATCAAATCAAGTGCAGCTGGAGCTTTGCTAAGGAGTTCTGTAAGTTTCTAAGCACTTATCTTGCATTTATAATTGTGTTTGCATAGCTATTTTGGTCCAAAACCATTTGATTCCAAAAAACCCCTTTTGAATTTCAAAGAAATCCCAAGGTTTTCAAAACATCAAAACTGGTTTGTCCAACCTTTTTCACCCCAAAAACTCAAAGTTTTTCACCCACCTATAAGGTCCTGAGTGTGTTCAGAAGTTGTTTCTGAACAAAAGTTCAGAAACAGCTTCTGAACCCAAAATTTCGCATGCTTCGCAGTGCGAAGTCATGGTCGCAGTGCGACCATGACAGAACTCAACCTGAGTTTTTGTGCCAAAATGACCAATTTTTGAGGTTCTAGCCCCAGAGCTCAGAACCTAAGAGTTTTTAAACCCATGTTCTTCAAACCACAACAAGGATTTTGCATAATTTTGACAAAATCACAAGTTCGTATGACCATTTTGTGGATAACTTGCAAAACAAGTTATCTTCCCAAACTCTCAAACCACATGAACAAACAAGATATGTTCATCATTTCAATCTAAACTTGAACAATAAATATTGTTCATGATGTTCAAAACTCAAAGATGAACATACACCGTTTACGTTCACATTTTCGCAAAATGAGACGAACTTGCGCGTTTTTTAGCAAATTTGCTAAACCTTCCCATTTTGGGTTTTCAAACCAAATGTTTTGACATACCTTGGGATTTCTAAAGGATTCAACCCAAAAACATGAATGAAAAAGGGATGGTGTGACGTATGTCTCTCCATCGCCCCGATTGTACGAATGCGTGACGTATGTCTCGTCGCTCAGACAATCGTCATTCCCTTTTTTTTCAATATGTACAACCCTAACCAAACCAAATCTTGGCCCCTTGTGGTCAATCCGAACCTTTTGGTCCCCCGACTCGTTTGAGTCCACTCGGTCAATGTTCGACTCGTCCGAGTCCATTGTACCCGTTCTTGATCTCAGTGGATCAATCGAACAATCGCCCGACTCGTTTGAGTCCACTCGGTCAATGTTTGACTCGTTTGAGTCCATTGTACCTCCCTTGGTCCCATAGCGACCAATTCAACCCTTTACTCTAACGGACGTACCTTTTAACAATTCTAATGTGATTCACGAACAAACGCTTAATAAGTCTCCAAGTGCGAGCATACAAGCTACGTTCTAATCGCAAGAATTCGGTTAAAACATCGTCCATTTAAAATCAACCAACACATGTACGTTTTTCTACCAAAGAACTACGTACGCTTTGAATTCTCCGACTACCGGGAGATACGTAGGAGCAATATCGACATCTTGTCAAGCGCAATAAATAAAAAACTTTTTTTCCCTTCTTTTCTTTCGTTTGTTTTTATCTCTTTCTTCCCCCCTTTATTATATTTTTTTTTAACATAAATGAACATGCGCGCAAAGTATTTAAAAAAACAATTCAAGCTTTAACCAAATAGAAGGTTCCCGTTGAGTACAACGGACGTGAGGGGTGCTAATACCTTCCCCTTGCGTAATCGACTCCCGAACCCGACAATGGTTGCGATGACCAAATCCTTATCCTCATCGTCTAAAGGGTTTTATTATCGTTTCCCTTTACAACAAAAAAAAAACTTAAGGGTTTATCAACGTTCCCTTTACACAAAAACTTTGGTGGCGGCTTCACAAAGGCCCCTCCGAGCGTTTGCGGACGACCTCGGAGGATTTGCGCGTCTTTTTCCCGAGGAAAAAAACGAGGTGCGCACATATACCACTCTTAGACCTGAAACCAATGTGATCCCTTGATGTAGACTCAAGTGTTTTATTGCCATTCAAACGTTATCTGTAACAAATAACCATAACGTTGGTTAATGAACACTTGACGAATCATGCTAAGGGACATGAGTGTCCTAGATGGGATTTGTCCCTCCTTCATAACAGGAGATATGTCTTTAGGCCTCTTGATAAAATATGACTGTAAAAATGCATGGCCATGCCGAATTAAGTCAATATGAGATATTGGACGTATTCGTTATTCAATATATTTCACGATCAAGAAATATAAATATTGAGCTATACAAGGGTGACACAATCTATGCCTTGTGTTCAATAAAGATATTAGGACAAAGGAGTAATAGTACACATAGACATTATCATGGAAAAAGGTTTCGTCAGATCATTTGACATTCTTGTCACTTGGGTAGCAGTGATGTGTTGCTAGATACCGCTCACTGTTTATAATATTAAATATAAGATTTAATATTATTGCCAACTGAAATTCCTGGCAGGACTGGTTCTGAACCGTAAAACAGAGTAGAACAGAGTACAATAGTTCAGAAGCAGAATAACAAAAATAAAGGACAGAAAGTAAAATGGCACAGATGATTTGTTAACCCAGTTTGGTGACAACCACACCTACATCTCGAGGCTACCAAGCCAGGAAGGAAATCCACTAAATAGTATCAATTCAAAGACCTATGACAACAGCCCCTATTTCACAGCCTTCTCACTTAATCACTACCCGTATAGATTTCAACCTAGGAACTCCTAGACCTGAGACCCCTCTCACTTCCCTCAGTCAATCACTGCCCCAGTGATTTATCAGACTCTAACAAATCAAACAAAGATGGATACACTCTCCTAAAAACTCAAAACGTCACTTTTGCTTAAAAGCTTCAAGTGATTACAACTCAATAAAAACAACCAACTCTAAACACTTTAGTGGTGTACAAAAACAAAGCACAAAGCTTACAGACTCAAAACCTAAGACTTAATCTCTCAATGATAACTTTGGTTGAGTTAAATTCCTTCAATGATAGCGTCCTCTATTTATAGCTTCAGCAGCAACATAATTCTTGAACCAAATCCTTCAAAGATATATTCACAGACAATAAGTAAGACTTCAGAAGCAGCATAATTCTTATAAGATGGGGTGCGTTTAGCAATTGACGCTAGCGAAAGCTGATGGGTTAATGGGCTTACGGAAGCCCAATGGTGATTGTTGATTTCATAGCACACAAGGAGCTCTATAAATAGAACTCTTGTGCTAAAATTAATTACACTTTTTGAGAAATCCTAAAGGCTAAAATTGAAACCCTAGTTTTCTCTCAAACCTCTGATCACTTGGCTAGCACCGGGAATCAAAGGAGAACTGTTCGTGTGGACAAGTAGAGGCTTTGCTTTCTTGCTTGCCTGTGATTGGAGAAATCATTTCTGCACTTCAAGATGTAACAATTCCATCACTGATTCATGTCAAATTCGTAATGATCCAAGGAAAGAAAATCGAAAAATTTTAATTCAGCTGCCTTTAATCATGTCTATTTTCCTTCAGTTGAGAGGCGGCCTTCTCCCCCAGAAGCATTGACATGTAGGCTGTTGGTTATAACCTTAGAAGACGAGGTCGGCGCATGCACCACCATAAGCCAAAAAGGACAAAAAGTCACGACTGTTTCGGACACCGGATCACGAAAGAAGAAAGGAATGTCAAGAAGCCGCGCCCAGGGGCCCGCACACGGCAGTATAGATGTTCGTACAGCCCCAGGCTTCCTATAATACGATGACTTCGCAAACAACCTCTTCGACGAATACAAAATTAAAGAAGAACTTGGTCACGAGACAGCAGAGAGTATTTGTGGCCTCCTTGTCCATGCTCTGCCATACTTCACTCCCAACAGGGAAAAATCAGTTGGTGAAGCGCCCAAGGACAAAGACAGGCGGCATAGATTTGACGAGAGAGCAGAGAAGGAGCGCTCTCGTTCCTCCAGCTACACCCATTTGAATGCTTCACTAGAAACCATCCTCAGTGAATGCTTCAGCACGGAGTTCAAAACAGCAGGCATCGAGCTACCCGAACCGCTGAAAGTGTCCAAAAGGATGAATAGATCATGGTACTGTTGTTTCCATAAATGTCATGGACACGACACCAATGAATGTTATCAACTCCGAGATGCAATCAAGGTACTGGTCAAGCAAGGGAGGCTCAGTTGTTTCACTTCTGAGGAGGCCTGCTTCACGAAGCCTCGCGGAAGGACAAAAACACCAAAGAGAATGATGAAGGACGTGTCCTTTTGGACACCTCCAAAGTGATGACCAAGAGGGAAGAGACCGAGACTATGGCGACAGACGCCAAAGCACGAACCTCCAAAAAGGCAAGAGTCAGACGCATCCTAGGGTTCACTGATGACGAGAAGGTTGAGGGGGAGCCCAATGAGATCCTCCCACTTGTTGTCACCACTAGTATTCTTGGGTGAAACATTGATAGTTGTCTGATAGATGAAGGCAGCCCCATGGACATTCTATATCAGAACACCTTCGAGAAGTTGGGGTTAAGGAGAGAGGATCTAAAATATTGTTATTGATCTGTCCAGTAAAGATGTTATCCAGACGAAGATAGATCATCTCACAGTTGACGATGGATTGATGAAGATGATGCTTCGTTGTTGAAGATCTCGCCAGAATCCATGGAAGAAACCCCGTTGTCGGTGAGACGGAAGGGGGTGGTACCTGCACATGCGCTCCGACGCCCAAGTCAGGTGGGAAACAAGGAGAATGTGAGGTTTTTCGGGATAGAATGAACTTGCCTTGATTTTTAGTGGAGTCTCCTTTATATAGGCATAAGGGAGTGTGATGGGCTTGGAGCCTTATTGGGCCTTCCCATGCAATTGGGCCTTGTTAAGTGGAATTGGCCTTCTGGCCGGTCCATAACCCTTGCCCCCAAGCCATTGATGCTTTTATGGCGCAATGGCTTAATCATGCTAGGTGTTCTATTGAGGCACTCTTGGGACGCCATAAGTCATGCAGAAAGGAGAAGTACTTGTGACCGGCTACACCTGCAAGGTTGGCTAAAGTTTGGATGTATGTAAAGGCAATGAAAGAAAACTAAGGTATACCCAATTTTCTGCGCGCCACGCCCTATTTGTATGCCCCCGGGCGTGGAAGAGTTGGACTTGGTGGTTGTAATTTGGCGTTTGCTCGCCTTACTTTAACTCACCGACGTATGATTTGTTTTTCATCCTGCGAAATGGTTAAGTAAAACCGGTAAACCATAGAAATATATTTGTCAGTCACTTAAAATGGGTTGTTTACCCCCCAATGGAGAGCCATTGCCGGCCTTGTGCCCGGCCTCGTTGTATCCATCGAGGCACTTTGGACTCCTTGTGAAGCCGATTGATATATATGCAAGTGGTGCTGCTCACATAACTTATACGGGAATGAGTGGTCCTGGCCGCGCTGGGAACTTTAGTCGTTGAAAGCGCCCATTTTTCTTTTTTGCATCATCAGAGTTACTATAGCTTTCCCTGCCAAAGATCATTAATTTTCCTTGATAAGTTATACATGAAAAGCAAGTTGATTAAAATCATTCTTTTCAATCTATACGAGAGTTGGCATTTAAGGCCGCATCGTAAGCCTTATTTTTAATCATGGTTTTTCAACATGCCTAAAATAGCTTTACGTGAAGAGATAGATGAATATAAAGTAGTTGTAACTTATCTTTTAATTGGCGCCCCATTATTCTGCGGAGGGTGGCGTTGTGCGTTTCGTTCCATGTTGCCGCTTCTTTTCCCACTTTGGGCTTTCTTTAGTGCCCGGGGGAACATGATCGGCCAAGGCGTAGTGTCTGTAACACCCCGATTTTTAAATATTAATTTATTGGTATTATTGTTATATAATACTAGTAATATTAATACTATTAGAAATTATTTGTTTGAGGTTTCAATATAAGTTGTTGGATTGTGGATATTGAGCGAATAGATGAGTTAGTCAATTGTTGAAAAATATGAGATTAAGAGAAATTAAAGAGAAAGAGATGTTTTTAGAAAGAAAAAAAATAAGAGTAGTGGTGTAATAGTAAAGAGGGGGGTTTGAATGAAGGAATTAATTAGTGTTTTAATTAAATAGGATAGAAGGAAATGTAAATAGTTGAGAGTAAACCTGTTAGAAAGTGGTTTCTTAGTCCTCAAGTTTTGCTAAAATAATTTTGGAATGCAATCTAAAATATTTTTATGCACAATCTAATATATTTTGGTTTGTGATCTGAAATATATTTTGATACTCAATAATATGTTTTTATACTGAATATGATATATTTTGTTACTCAATTAGAGATATTTTGGTACTAAATCTAATATATTATTTTTATACTGAATATGATATATTTTGGTACTCAATTTGAGATATTTTTGTACTAAATCTACTATATTTTTGTACTCAATAATATATTTTAATAATGAAGAGTAAACCTGTCAAATAGTTAGGAGAGAAACATAGTTCATTTAAAAGGTTATAAATAGAGGAGAGCATTAGAGAATTAGGGTTACAACAAACAGAGAAAAGATTAGGGATCAAAGAAAAACTAGGGTTGTGGAGAGAAGAGGCAAGGAGGCATAGCGAGAAGAACTAGAGAAAGATTTCACAGTAGGAATTCATTCAAATTCTGAAACCAGAGGTAAGGGGAGTCTCTATTCACCATAAGTGTTGTTTGAACATATGGGTAGTGAAGAGCTTTTGTTTTACATTGTTTTTCATGATCTTTTAGTGAATTCATGTTATATTTGTGCTCTAATTTGCTGCTGTAATTTTGGATATATTATTGTCTCTGAACTCATTATTTTCAAAATTCATGGTGTATGCATCTATTTGATTAAATTGTTTAATCATTGTAATAACCGCTTTGAGTGCATAATGAATTTTATATAGTGTTATACTCATGACATTCTACTTGTATGTTGTGCGACCGCTGGTTTAACAAATTAAAAGTAGCGTGATGTATTGAAAGCGCATCTAAAGGAAATTGAAATCTATTTCTTGGCGATTAAAAGATATGGCCTTTATATGCAATCGTCGGTATCATAAAAAAATAATTGGTTTGTTTTTGTAATCGCCTACTTTGTTTTAAGTTTGATTTAATTGATTTAAAAGGGTATACCTGTACCACTGTTACCGAAACCAAATTTTATTGATACCTTTTTAATTGATGAAGTATTTGTTTTCATATCTTGAATTCTTGTTGCTATATTTAAATGCATAGAGTATGCATAAATTTTGGCATATGAATTTTATATCTTAATAAGTATTAATAATAAGGCGTTATTATTATTATTTATTAATTTTATGAATTGAATCATTTAAGTTTTAATAAAATTTAATTGCGAGGGAATGAATAATCAAGAGACTTAGTTCTTATTATGTGGAATTGATGTGTTATTTAACTATGTGAAATTGATGTATTATTTAGCGATGTGTAAATGATGAGATATTTGAAGATGTGTCATATAAAAATGTGTTATATAAAGATGTGTTATATAAAGATGTGCTATTTAAAGATGTGTTATATAAAGATGTGTTATATAAAGATGTGATATTTGAAGATGTGTGATTTAAAGATGTGTTATGTAAAGATGTGTTATTTGAAGATGTGTGATTTAAAGATGTGTTATATAAAAATGTGATATTTGAAGATGTGATATTTGACGATGGTGCTATTTAAATATGTGTAATTGTTGAGTCATACAAAGATGTGCATTGTTGAGTCATTATTTGATGTTCATGCATTCATGGTCGAGTCTATTTAACGATGTTGTATTTGACGATGGTGTGGACAAAATCAGTAACATACCTCTGATGTCCAAAATATTTGACGATGGTGTGGACAAAATCAGTAACATACCTCTGATGTCCAAAATATTTGACGATGGTGATAGGTTTGATACCACATGCATATAAGGTCGAGTTTAGGAGCATTGCATACATTATTGTATTTCGTTGATGAGTTGCTAATTCCTTAATTGATGATTGACTTTGTTTAAGTGATACTTGTTCATTGTGATTTATAAAATGATGTGAATGTTGATTATCTAACAATGTGAAGATGATTATCTAACAATGTGAAAATATGATTATCTAACGATGTGAATAATTTATATGTGAATATATGATTGATGTTGCTTATGTATTTTTTTGTCTTGTTTCTATTCATTATGATTATGCGATTCTTATTTTGAATATATTCTCACCCTCTAGTGGCGGGTTGGGCGCCTACGCCTAAATTTGTGGTGTAGATTTGCAGGAAGAAGAATATTAGTAGCAGTGAGTCTCTAAGGATAGTGTTGGAGCCTCCTATTTACTTTTACCGCTTTTGGGAGTTTTATCGAGTCATCGCTCTGATTAGTAACACTAGGGAATGGAGATTTATTTTATTTCAGACTTTGTTTCAGAATTCAGTTTTGATTTCGTTTTAATGAAGTGACAATTACTTTGAATGCTTTGAAATTTATTCCGTTGCGACGTTTTTAATATTAAATGAAGTATTTTTGGATTGATTAAAAAGTGTGACACCCTTGCGTGTTTAATTATTTATTTAATTTTATTAGAAAATAAAATGTGGGTTTTAGGGTGTTACAGTGTCCCCCCTTTATAGGGCATTTAGGGGGAAAGACGCTCTACCGTGGGGTGGCTAGCCCCATCAGCGGGTCTACCATGGTCGCTTTAGGCTTTTACTGCCTCTTAAGAGCAGAAGCCTTAGGCTTTTACAGCTCCTTAAGAGCAGAAGCCACGCTAGTCGTTCTCCTTTGAAGATGTTGCTTTTATACGTGAAACAAAAGTGAACAAACGCACAAACATAAGTTAGCTCTACCACTGCCTCTTACGAGGATGAGAGGTGTTAGCCTCGTTGGGCGTTGACACTACTCATCTTCAGCATAAGAGAGGGACACGTTTATGAGCTGCTGGAGAGCAAGTCCTCCAATCTGAATGGGGTGCTAAAAAAGATAATTCGGCTCAAATAACATGATGTCGGGGAGAATGATTCCGTATAATAAGATGTTGGGAAATCATAATCTGCGTCGAAGGGCTAGATGGAGAGCACGGTAAACCTCAATAACCCGCCAATCAAATATAAACTTAATAATAAGATTGCCAGTTCTGATTATCTGGACCATGTGATAAGATGATCGTGTCAGAAATAATGTCGCAAGTCTCTCATTAAAGCTGAAAAGCTGTGAGTGGAATCTGAATGAATGAACATAGGGTCGAGGGATAACTTCAAGACTAAGCAATATGAAGATACCGGGGAAGATCGTCCGGACTTAGCAATATGAAGATGGGATGACTCTCATCCAAACAGAATAGCCGTGTAGAGAATGTAGAGAATCCATCTTGTATAGTAATTGATTCTTGGTCATTTAGCGCCTTTACAATCATAGGGGCTTTGAGGGATGGCTCCCTTATCATGTCCTACGTCCAAGAAATAGAAACGGAAGCAAGTACATCTGTTGTTTGGTAATGAGTGTGAACATGACCCAGCTAGGGTGTCCGGTATCATTTTTGAGACATAAAATGTATAGGTCCTCCCCGTTTGAACTTAGAAGTTAGGTGGAGGACTAACTTGTTATCGTCGAGGCTATTATTATTCCTCTTTACCTGTAAAATCTTTAATGCAACATGTGATATATTCACAATCCACAATATAAAATAAAGTATCATCAGATAATTAAGGATATGGATCCGTGGCTTTGATATGTTTCTTCCACCTAGAGAATTATGTATGAGAGAGAGAAAGAGAGAGTAAGGTCCTTTACTTGGAATTCCAGAGCTCTATGTGTGAGAATGTTGTATTTCCCTTTTGCCTCCAATCCTTTGGTTGGATTAGATTGGACGCCTTGTGTTGAAGTTATGAGTATCCGCTCCCTTTGCTTTGGACATACGCCATCGTTTGCCATGTGGCTTACCTTCTTCCCCTAGTACAAATTCAAATAATTAAAGAGCATTTATTAAGATTGATCATCCTTGCTTTGGAGTCATTATGCGACTTTATGAATAATTTGACGTTTTGATAAATCTTTAGATTTTCAACAGTAATTATGTCTGGAGGAACAATAATTAAATAAAAACATCTAACATCAATAAGAGAGACATTTCATAGGATATCATTGATCCAGAGAGAAAATAGAAAGTGATTTGCACTTATCTTATGAGTGTGGAGTTTGCGTGATCTTCCACTTCTTAATTGGTGTGAGCACCAAAGCTAGATTATGGAAACTGTCAGCTCTCATATCAAACTAGGCAATGACTGCATGTTGTTGTTGTAAACGGGAACTGTTGCCACGTTCCGCGCTCATAAGCTTCGGAATTGTTCCGCACACAACACGGTTGATACCTTCACCGGGCTGGTGGTCCTTCTCGGATTCGGTATCATTGCCGGGATGACTTTTGTCCCCAAAATGGGTCTTTCTATTTGACCAATTTGTTGCCTAACCTGTGTGGACAATTAAGCAAACACAATGCAAAATATACACAAAGTAATGATATTAGGAGAATTACCATTGCTTCGATATCACAATATCACACGTTGCTTGCTGTGTGATGTAATTTTTCACACCATGTCCTTACTTTGACCTCTATGTGGGCCTACTTGTCTTGAACAAATACATAGCTACCTAATCACTTAATTATGTTGATACCATATGGGCCAGACTTTTTGCAATTCAACATTGTATTGTTAAAAGTATATGGTATGATAATGTATTATATCATATTGTTGGAAACTAAAAGGAGTTAGCAAGAGAGTAATACTATGCCCCATCACCTGAGATTTTAAAATGAAGCATTCGAACGAGATTGCTAAGTGGAGTTCTTTTACACGAAGGAGATTACTTTGTGTATTGCTTGTTTCCTTGCTTAGATCATTACCATGAGCTCATCTTCCACATTCAAGCAATTGACCATTAAATATATCAATAAGATGGATGAGGAATTGGAATGCCGCCTTCTCCTCCCCTTCTTTACATGATGACTCAAACGGGTGCGGGAGAGAAAGGAATGTTGTTAAGAAAAGATAAAAATTGTCCCTCGTTGCGGAGCTCGCATGTGTTCTTGTCGGGCTTGGTACGAAGGCGGACAACCTTATGGCCGTGCATGAGAACGCCTTCAGACTAAGTGTTGGGCGTCCTTGGGTGTCCTTACCTTGGCGGCAACAACACCTTGGGTGTCCTTACCTTGGCGGCAACAACTCCATGGGCGTACAACTGAGACTCCCCATCTAACGACGCCTCCACTTGACTTGCAGTCAAAAACTTATTCCCAACGCGCTCCACCGGATTAGAGAAAGTTACACTCTTGGTTAAACAATTAATGTTAACACCAAAAGTTAACAACCAATCCATCCCAAAAATAACATCCATATGCTCCAAAGGCAAACAAACCAAATCTAATCTAAAATTTATGTCACCAAAATTCACAGGACAACCAACACACACCAAGAAAGTGGTCACTGAGCCATTAGCTGGTGTATCAATGACTATTCCCCTCAACATAGGAGACGACACAAGATTCAAACGCTTAGCATAATCAAGAGAAATAAACGAATCAGTCGCACCAGTATCAACGATAGCAAGCAAAGGTGTGTTGTTAATAAAACATATACCTCTGATCAGGTTGTCTGGCTCCGCTCCCTCCTCCATACTCAAGGCAAAAACATTTCCACTAGCTTTCTCTTTCTTCGGCTTGTTACACTTGGTACTAATGTGACCCACCTCTCCACAGTTGAAACAAATAATCTCTTTATTCTTACACTCAAAAGGACGATGTCCAGATTTACCGCACTTATAGCAAACCACAACAGCACTCTTGGAATCAGTTGCCTTATGTCCAGGTCCTCCACACTTGTAACACTTCAAGTCACCTCCACCACTAGCACTCCTCTTACTCTTATCTCCTCCATAAGGCTTTTCGCGGTCAATCCATTTTCCTTTCTTCTCATTCAAACTCTTGTAGTAACTTGACTTAGCTTTGTTGTCTTCATCAAGAATATGACACTTGTTCACCAAGACAGAAAACACTCTAATCTCCTGAACCAATCAGCATCTTGATCTCGGGACGAAGACCACTCTCAAACTTAATGCACTTCGACGCCTCCGCTCCAAAAGCATTATAATGCAGACAGAAACGAGAAAGGTTCTCAAATTTTGCCGCATAATTTGCAACAAACATGTTCCCTTGCTTAAGCTCCAAAAACTCTATCTCCTTCTTGCTTCTGTCATCTCCCAGAAAGTACTTCCCAAGAAACTCCTCCTTGAAGACCCCCTAAGAGATCTATACTCCACTAGCCTCCATCCTCTGCTTGGCGTTCAACCACCAAAACTTTGCTTCCTCAGCAAGCATGTGTGTAGTCAACTGCACCTTCTTTGCATCATTCGTGACCATAGCTCTGAAAATGCGCTCAATCTCCATCAACCATGACCGAGCTCCCTCCGGGTCGTGCCTACCCTTGAACTTCGGTGGCTGATTCCTCAAGAATCGGTCTAAACGTAACTCGTCGGCTCCTCCCTGATGGTTCTAATGAGCGTGAGCCGCGTCATTAGCTTGAACTAGTGCTTAAACCATGGCCGTCATCGCCTCCGCAATCGCAGCATCGTTCTTACCGGCCATCTCTCCACTACACAACAAGCACCACCTAGTTAGACAAGAAAAGAATCGACAATATATACACATACATGTCGCATACAACAGGACAATAACCAAGTGTTGGCCCATACTAGACCGACCTGCTCTGATACCACATTGTAAGGCCCAGATCCCCGAGAACATTTATAAAAGATAATTCACACATTATCATACATCAAGGTCTCACTACTCAACATACATCTCATATAAAATATGTCAATATAAAATTTTCATCAATTATAATCATCGCAGAGCGGAAATAAAAGCATAACTCAAATGTCATGTCTCGGATCATAACATAATATCTCAACATAATAATAATAACATCAGTTTGATCATAAAGATCTTATAGCATCAAAACAACAAAAATGTAAAAACTCCAAGTCCTAGATCAAAGCTCCTAAATCTAGACTCTTCGAGAAAATAATAAACATGAGTAGGCATCAAGTCGTCCTCATCATACTCACAAGCAATGAGCTACTCCTCAACTTGCACGTCTACATCACAAGGATGAGACAACAAAAAGCCACTAGGGGGTAAGATATACGTTCAACATAAATGATTAACAAACGCATGTAAGTTCAGGCAAAACAACAACATCATCATCACATAGACATACAACATATTTAAGCCTGGTTTTCATCTTACAATCATGCATATTATAATCACGTTCAATTACAAGCTTGGTTATTTTTATGCTTCATAACAAGTTCATAAGGTATACATAACATATCGTGAACAATAATCAATTACCAAGTAAATCATCAAGGTTAATCATATCAATATCTCCAAAAAAATCATCATAGTGTACATAACACATTCTCATCAATAAGTCATCATCAATTCAAGTCATAACAATCTCATTACATCACAATCATCAATTATGCAATTACCACTTAGATGCAAAAGTTCATACCAATACATTGCCACATACGACTCATTAGGTATATGTAATGTGCATAACGACTCTACATGCATGTGGTACCGGGTTGGATATCAAAGCTCTTTTACCGAGGGATCCCATCGTCACTTTCATCGTCATTGGACTTGACTCATGAATGAATGCATGTACATATATGATGACTCGACAGCACATACATACATGTAACTCAACACCAACATCATCAACATTATCATATATTTTTTCATATGAACATCGTCACTTCATCGTCACTTGTAATATATCATATATTATATATTCATCATCACTTATCACATAACATTGTCATTTATCACATAACATCGTCATTTATCACATAACATGCACATAATTCAAATATGCATCCAATCAATCAAGGTTACTCTAACCTATTAACTCGTCATCATTCTTAATCATTCATCATCATTCATAACTCATCTCTTAATTACTAAGTCCACACTCACATCATGACTCATTTTAGACAATTCTTAAGTTCGTCTCTTAACTAATTAACTTCTAAACTTTCCCATACTTAAGTCCAAGTTAATCCATCAATTACATCGTCATTAAACACCTATTAATCAAGTTTAAGGGTTTGAAAACCATTCGAGTGCATTGGATACCTCAAAAAGTCACAAAAATAGGAGTTTTCCCACCCAGCAGGGGTGCATGGTCGTGCCACATGGGCGCACGGTCGTGCTTCCCTATGTCGAACAAACCGCACGGTCCGTGCCACAGGGGCACACGGTCGTGTTGTCCTGACAGGACAACAAACTTCTGATTTTCGCTTTTTTTGCGAAAACACCGTTTTTTACATCATTTTTCGATCCAGTTCGCACCAAAATCATTTCAAAACCTTAAACCATTTTATTCAAATAAATTACACCTCAGGTTAGCTTAAACAACTTATCCATAACCACTTAATTCCATCTTAATCAATTTAATCCAAAGTTCGTCTCAAAACTCATTTCTTTCCAAAATAGCTTAATCCACCAAACATAACTTAACAACAGCAAATCCAACTTTCTTTTCAACTTAACATAATCAAAATCACTTAATTCAACTAACAAGAATCAACTTAAATCATTTCATCAACAACTCATTTATTTTCACCAATTTAATCAAAATGCTCATAATCAACAACAACAACAACAACAACTCCAATATGACCCAAACATCATAATCACATGAATTCACAAACTGAACACATACTCATGTTCAAACTCAACTTAATTAAGCATAATCATCATCAATCATCATGTTCTTCATCAAATTCACAAAGTTACCAACTTAACATAATTAACACATGACTTTTGGTAAAACAACAACATTGAATTCATCAACTTATCACATGCTTAATTTAATCATCAAAAAGGAACACAAATTTAACACATAATCATAAGTTCATGAATTTAAGCATAAGCTAAAAGCACCCAACTATCCAATTGCTTATTAACAACCCATATGATGAAAATAATCTTCTCCCTTAGCTCAATTCTCTTCAAAACTGGCTTCCTAGCTTCAATTCTCCCTTTCCCTTAGTGCACTTGAGTTCATCTTCTCTTCCTCTCCAAAGTTATTCCTTTCCTCTATTCTCTCTCTAGCCTTCTTTCTCTAGGTTATGAAAATGTTTTGACCTAGCTCTACTAACACTTACTCATCTTTTTAAATACTATTGGGCTAGGGTTACTGTCTAATGGCTTAGTCATATTTCATCACATAATTACTTCTCTACACTTTTACTTCACTTAAACCTCCCCTTTTACTAATTCACCACCATTCTCTAAATTCAAATTTTTAACTTCTAACATACTACAAAAATGCCACTCACCCTCAAAATTACCAAAATACCCTTAATCACCCAAAATCTACTTAGATCAAAATAAACATATAATAAATATAATAAACATATAATAATAATAATAATAAATAAATAAATCTAATACTAAAAATCGGGCTGTTACACCTATCCCTCAGAGATAGTTGTCCAGGTGAAGGCTTAACAGCCAAAAACCCTACTTATCCCGAATATATACCATTGATTAGCATTGGGTGAGTTAACATACTTCTTACCATATTTTAACTGCACTCTCTCTTGAACCCTTACTGACTTGTGCGACGGAACACGTGTAGGTACACCACTACCCTTCAGGTGGATGACGAAAAGATCAATCATTCTACACAACATATCTCAATCTAGCTAACCATCTTCCTAGATCCAACCTGATCACTTTTCATTCTCTATGCACTCTAGAACTTTTGAGCTCCAAATTTTTGTTCCCATGGCATAAATGACCTCAAATCAATACGGAATGTAAAAGAAGAGATAGTCAATTAATAGTTTGTTAAAAAGAAACAGTAATTTTTTTTTAAAAAAAAAAACAGTAATTTCATTTTAAGAATACTCTGCTTGCACCATGCACCGAATTAAGGGACGATTCTTAATTTCATTTTTTGTAACCCAAAAAATTCTTAATTCCATTTTCTACTACTTTTTTCCAAATAAAAAATAAAAACCAATTTTCTATTTTCTGACATGTAAAGAATTTTTAAAAAAAAACTATGTATAAAAAATTTATAAAAAAAACTTTTGGTTCACCTCCAGTGTTAAGGCACGAAATACACGCACTAACAAACCAATCTACATAAACCCGCGGGTATAAATTCAGCTACATTCCCATTTCCCAATTTTATTTTCTCATTTTCAAATCATTCTGTTATATTTCAACATTCTAGAATCTTCCTAAAACCCACAAACACACTTTGCAACAAAAATGGCGCAAGAAAATGCATCATATTGCATATACCTAGCAACATTCCTCATCATCTTCCTAACCATAATCTCATCTTCCTCTGCTTGGGTTGGTGTAAACTGGGGAACTATGACAACCCACCAGCTTCCACCTAAGAAAGTTGTGAAGATGCTTAAGGACAACGGGTTTCGAAAATTGAAGCTTTTTGATGCTGATGATACCATTTTGACAGCTCTAATGGGTACTGATATCGAAGTTATGGTTGCGATTCCGAATGTCATGTTGAGCAAGATTAGTAACAGTCCTAAGGATGCTGATTCTTGGGTTTATGAGAATGTTACTGCTTACTTGTTCAGAGGTGGTGTCAATATCAAGTTAGTTCAGTACTCCTTCAACTTTTTAATCTCTGTTTTTTATTTTCAGTTAGTGCATGTTTGCTTCTGCTGTGATTGATATTCATTTTATTTAAAAGTGATTTGAACGTAAAGTGGTTTATGTTTGTTTACATTTACTTTGAACAAAATAAACTTCCGTGTAAAAATCATGTTTAGACTCAGAAACTACAAATCCTAACTTTCAGTTAGAATCAATTATGAAGTCCATATCAATTCTATTCGAAAACAATCAGGCGTGTCAAAATCAATTTTACACTTCTATAATCAATTATGGAGAATCCAAAGTGGAACAAAACATAAGCAAGTATTCGGTTTTCAGTTATTTTACTCTGTGCTTTTATTTTGGTGAAGTGATGCTAGTCTACTATTTGGAATTCTTCGGTGTCCCATATTCTTGGAAGTGATTATTATTCTCTTTGTTGAAATGTGTATTTTGTTTCTTTTAATGAAATTGAAAGCATGAATCTTCCACGTCATGTTTAGTCAAAAATGGGTCCATCGGGAAACCGAATCCACTGCAGTTGCAATCCTGAGCATTGATATGGTTTGTGTAGTTTATAATATGAATTGTACGATCTCGCATGAATAGTGTTGATTTTACTGACTGTGTGAGTGCATGGATTGCTTACTACACGCAATTTGGGTTGGTCCATGTATGTGGCCGTTATTAGTGTTTCATTTAATGGGTAGAATAACATCTCTTATGTTATTTTAATAATATTGTGATTATATGCAATCGTCCTCGTTGTTATAGTCTAATGGTTGGTTGTGAAGACGTTTTATGCGGGTATTTGGGTTCAATCCCAGGTTTCCATCTTTTCCCCTCCCTATGTGCGTTTGTGTGTGTCCACTAGGTCAATCATCCATAAAATAAATTATATGCAATGTAATTATAATATTAACTTGTTGAATGTTTAAAGCCATGTTTTGACTGTTCCTGATTCTGCATGATTCTGTTTGCTATGCATGATACCATTGCAGGTTATAAACTGATTAAGTAGCTTGGTTTGAATTAAGTAGCTAGAATGGTATCTCTTATTTTATTCAATTTCAATAATCTATGTCTTGATTATATGCAATGTAATTATAAACTGAATTTGTTGAACGTTTAAAGCCATACTTTGACTGTTCCTCACTTTGCATGCTACCATTGCAGGTATGTTGCTGTGGGTAATGAGCCTTTCCTCAAAGCATACAATGGTAGCTATCTAAATAAAACCCTTCCAGCTCTCAAGAATATACAGACCTCACTCAAAAATGCAGGGTTGGAATCAAAGGTCAAAGTAACTGTTCCATTCAATGCTGACATTTACTATTCACCAGACTCAAATCCAGTGCCATCAGCAGGTGACTTCAGACCTGAATTAAGAGACATCACTATTGAAATAATCCAGTTTCTATATTCAACCAACTCAACTTTCACAGTTAATATCTACCCTTTCCTTAGCCTTTACTATGGACATGATAATTTCCCATTTGATTTTGCATTTTTTGATGGAAAGAATGAACCTCTTCGAGACGGAAAAGCAGTTTACAACAATGTGTTTGATGCAAATCTGGATACCCTTATGTGGGCTTTAGAAAAAGCAGGTTATCCTGACTTGCATGTTACAGTTGGTGAAGTTGGGTGGCCAACTGATGGTGATAAGAATGCTAATGTAAAAAATGCAAAGAGGTTCAACCAAGGTTTCATTAAACATGCTCTGAGTGGTAATGGTACACCAAAGAGAAAGCGCATGATAGATTTTTATCTATTCAGTCTCATTGATGAGAATGATAAAAGTGTTGCTCCAGGAAACTTTGAGAGGCATTGGGGGATCTATGAGTTTGATGGAAAACCAAAGTATGAATTAGACATGAGAGGAAAACATAAGGAAAAGGGTCTTGTTTCTGTTGAAGGAATTAAGTACCTTGAAAAAAGATGGTGTGTTTTGGATCCAGAAGCTACTAATTTGGATGATTTGGGTAAAAATGTTGACTATGCTTGTAGCCATTCTGATTGTACAGCACTTGGATATGGCTGTAGCTGTAGTAATCTAAATGTTCAAGGGAATGCTTCATATGCTTTCAATATGTATTATCAAGTTAATAACCAGATGGATTGGGACTGTGATTTCTCTGGTTTGGCTATGGTTACACATGAGGATCCTTCAGAGAATGGCTGCAATTTCCCTTTGATGGTCTCTAGTGGTTCGCGTGCAGGGCTTTCCCAGATCCTGATGAAAGCAAAGGAGGTATATTTTTTTGCTATGCTTTTGCTATAGCTGAAAGATTAAGGAAGACATGGAATATTGAACAGTTTGTTGTGACAGATACACTTTTCTGTTGGGAATCCTGGGGGACCAACTATATAGTTTTAGACACTTTCCTGGTGATTTTTTTTAAGTATATGTCACTTAATCTGGTCAAGGATTGAAGCATCAGTTTACTGACTGCTGCATTTAATGTAACTATTAGCTTCTATGATCAAATATAGTATACTCATCACCTTCACTTAATCAATTATAGCTCACGTCCTAGTCAATTTATAAATGTTTGTCAGACACAAAATCCGACATCAACACCATCAACACCGTATACATACTACTCTAACCTCTAGCACAATAGAAAATTCACTTTCTATATTTATTCAATAAATGATGTATTTAGTTTACATTAGGGACTAAATACCTTGTTTATTGAATGAATCTAAAAAGTGAATTTTATCTTGTAATAGAGACCGAGCAGAATATATGGTTTCCAAGTTTCATATTGTTTATTCGCTTTCGACTTTTATATTGTTTTTTATATTATGTTGTATATGGTGTCTGACTTTTGTGTATCTAAATAAAAAACACTTGTAATCGATTATGGTGACCAGTGGCGTTGTCAAGACACTAAATCAAGGGGTTCAATATTTTTTTGGGCCTATAAATTTTGAACTTTAAATATTAATTATAAGACCATATTAAAAAAATTACAATGTACTCAAATCATTTAAGGTAGTAGTAATAATAATAGCAACAACTAGACAAACTTAAACGTTTTTATCAATTTAACGATTGTAAATAACTAACAATGTAAAATATCTTCACAATTCCGGTGCATATGGAATTAAATCAAAAAATTATACACTACTATCTTAGGAATTTACAAAATAAGTATCATATATATTTGTATTATATATAGAGAGATAAATAACTTGCATTGTACCAAAAGTAACAAGGAGTGAAGTTTATATCAAAAAATAAAAGTTTTAATTGCAATTTTGATCCCTATGTTTCACAATTAGGCGATTTTGACCCCTATAAAAAACAATATCAATTTGACCCCTTAAGTTTGCTACCTTTTGACCCAGTCAATACACACCTGACACCTTACTTAAGTGATTGAGATGTCATGTGTATAATTTTTTAATTAAAAAAATATATAAAAAAAAGGCACATTTGTAATTCTTGAATTAAAAAAAAAAAAAAAAAAAGTACTTCCTCAACAGGACAAAATTACCACCCTACCCTCGAACCATACCTCCCTCTAGATCCACAATAGCAACCGTCTCCTCCATTTTCTCTTCCTCAGCCGGCAACGAATCTTGACGACGTGTGGGCCACACAGAACAGTTTCCACCAGCAGCCAAGGCATCCGAAAAGGCTTAATTACCAAAATACCCTCACCAGTAACAGCATAGAAAAAAACACAGATGAACACCACCAACGAAACGACGTCGTAAATATCATCTTCAGGGCTCCAAAGTCCAAAGAACGGCGAAGGCCAACGACACAACCTGAAGAGGAAGAGCAACCAAAACGACAGAACTCAATGCGTAGATTCGAATCCTTAATCCGTTGTTAATCACCAATGATAAAACCTTCCAACATGAGAACAACAACCATGCACAATATGTAGCACCGAATGCTGCGAAAACAACTCTGTTTAAGAACGGGTAAGCACAGAGAACGGTGTCGTCTTGTAGAATCACAAAGGTATGTCGTAACAACGCCGGAACACGGTGTTCCAAGGGATTGAAATAGACAAGTAAACCTTGAAGAATACCTAAGGGACTGCCCAACCGTCGTTCGTTGAGGAGAAACAACAACGTTAAGAGAAAAGCTGGTTCAAAGAATCCAAGAGAAAGAACAACGTGGATTTTGCAGAGGTTGGCTTGTTGAGTAATACCTAGGGAGGGTGAAAGTGGATATAGATATTTTCGACGGAAAAAAAGTAACGGTAACCAGAAGAAGATGAAAAGTACGAGGAGGAAACGTACGGTCCAAAGGGAGTTAAAGCCTTGGAGATAGGTTAAAGATTAAGATTTGAAACGGAGGTGGAAAATGAAACAAAGAGATACTCCCTCCGTTCCTCCGTTCCTTTTTAAGTGTCTCTTTTGAAGAAAATTTTTGTTTTTAATTAACTGTCACTTTCAAAGTTCAATGCAAAATATATTACCCTTAATTATTTATTGCGGAGAGAGAAATATATGAAATGAGATATTAAATGAATAAGATCATTATAGTAAAAGTATAACTTATTGCATTAAAAGTAGTAATATTTATTGATTGTCTTGATTTGTGTAAAATGTCAAAAAGTGACAATTAAAAAGGAACGGAGGTAGTAAAAAGGAGAAGACTATTAAGGATGAGATTAATGTTAAGGTGGTGAGGTCGAAAGCTGAAGTAAGGATTGGTGATACAGTGTTTATGAACAACATCGAACAATATGATCAATCTATTCCCTTTTTCATTTCTTTTTTTAATTCAAGAATTACAAATGTGATTTTTTTATTTTTTTTATTAAAAGATTACACATGTGGCATCTCAATCACTTAAGTGAGGTGTCACGCATGCATTGACTGAGTCCAAATTGGATCAGGGGTCAAAACTGTAAAAGGGGGCAAATGTAAGGGTTCAAATTGTTATTGTTTTTTATAGGGCTAAAATTACCAAATTGTGAAACATAGGAGTCAAAACTGCAATTAAACCAAAAAAAACAAGGAGTGAAGTAACAAGCTGTCAAATACTCCCTCTTTCCCAAATTAGCTAACCTACTTGGTCATTTCATAAATATTAAAAAAATTGTATAAATGAATGAGAGACACTAATATTTTTACTTAAGTACATATACCAAATATAAGTGTATTCATCATTATCATAAATACAAAGTAAAAGACCTTGAAAAGGAACATACTATAAGGTCGCAAGTCAACACCATCAGATCAATCAAGTGGAGTTTTAAAGAATACAATTAAAAAAATGATTGATGTTGTACAAACAATAAAAGGTGGTCACATGCTTATCCAAAAAAATTGTCACCGTAGAAGGAATCTTTGTCGGAGATTTGGTCGAAAGTTTAGGGTTGCAGTAGAAGAGGAAAAGTATAATGGTGTTTTGAACACGGGAAATGAAGAGTAGTATACTGGGTGAAGCCTACGTTACCCCATATTAAATTAGGGGTTATTTACTTCTAATGACAAATATGATTTGATTTTAGAACGAAAAAAATGGAGATCACATATTAAATGAAGGAGATGAAAATGGTAACTGGTTGTAAGAAAAAACCTATTGACGAGCAATGCAATACTCAATGACGAATTGAGGGTAATTTACCTCTAATGACAACTATGATTCGACTTTGGAAAGAAAGAGATGAATATCACATGTTGAACGAAGGATGTGAAAAAGTTTAATGTTTTTGAGATGAAAATGATAACTCGTTGTAATAATAAAGATGAAGAAAATGAGTTTCATTTGATAGGGGTAAATTACCCTTAATTAATCAAGAGGTAACATAGAAAAAACCAGTGTATTGGGTACAACAAGGGATATTTCGAGCATTATCCCACTGTTGATATAATTACTAATTTAGGGTCTATTTGATCTAGCGGATGGGAGAGGAGGGGAGGAATTTTAATGGAGGGAAGAGAGAGATATTTTAGTTAAATATGTATGTTTGATTCAAAAGAGGGGATGGGAAGAGAAAAATTTTAATTAAGAATATGTTTGGTTTTACAAGGGCGAGGGGGAGAAATTTTAAAATTAATTTATCTTTTTACCCTTAAAATTTAAGAGAATAATTGAGTTTTATCATAAAATTAATGATAGTTTTGTCAATGTAGTAATGATATTAATTGCACACCTTCCGTCACCTCGAAAAAACTCAATTTGGGAAAAACAACCTCAAAAGAACTCCAATTTAGGGCAAAACAATAAATGAGTCTATGAGAGGTTTTGCTCCTCTCCCCTTCCCTCGTATCCCTTCTAAAAATTAAACTAAACATATCAAATTAAAAATATTTCCTCCCCTCCCCTTCTAAAGCCTCGAACCTAGTTACACATTTTCTTGTAAAAAAAACAGTAGAATTTGAATATTAAAAAAGTATTGATAATGAGTGTTTTGAAGACAATGTAAGGTTTCCAAACAAGGTAATAAAATCATAATTTCTCATTAAAATTTACTTCTTTAAACTTGTTAAACAATGCCTTAGAATATATTCATTAGCATGTCGTAAAATAAATTTCAGAGGTGTAAGTGTCAAAAAGTGGAAGGGGGCGAAAGTGTCTAATCTGATTGAAATTGACTTTGGAATGTGATAAAACACTAATCGCACCTAATTTTTCTATTAAGAAAACCCAACCTAAACTTGTTAAGCTGCAAATTGAACGTAAGATAAATTATTTTTCAGTTCATAAAAAATATCTATTATCTTTGTTTAGTCTAAAAAAAATTCCACCTACTCTATATTTTCATAATTGGTCTAGGTAAATATTCAAGTCAACAGTTGCCACGTGAACTTGCTGAAAAACTCATTGAAGAATGCTACGTACTAATTTACAATTGATCATTCAGAATATAAACAACATGAAGCCACAATCTCTGCCAACAAAGGCAATCAACAAACATAAACTGAGCACAAAGAGGAATTTCCATGCATGTTTGCCGAGAGAGGAAGTTATACCACGCCGGCTGCTTCAAGTGTGTTGACCGATATAAATTGTGGTTCTTGCACAGCAGTTGACTTGAAGAAGAATAAGATGGAAATCAGAAAATATGTTGTAACAAGTTACTTAAAATCATTTTATGATGTATGCAAAGTACTCTTACCTCAAATAACCTGTCAAGAATCAAAGAACTTTTCTCAATAAGAACAGACGTAGTGTATGAAATAATCTGTCCTTCAACATGAGAAGATCCTAGATAGCAAGAACACTTGTTTCATGATTATCCCATTATCTCGGTGATGTAGAAGACACAACTGCAACTTGTATCAGAGGATGTCTAGGAAGTTTTGTCACTTCTGGACTTTCATGAAGAAGGGATGCCCTTTGGGGATTTGAAAGCATAAGTTGTTGCATGTCCTTAGAAAGTGCATTGAAAACTGCCTGAAGGTCTCCTCTTAATTTCTGACTTGTAACCATGGAATCATCACCACCCTTTCCAGATTGCTGCATCTGAAAATAGTATTTAATATAGATTAAATTGGATGTTTAGTAAAATTAGTTTCTACGTGAATTTCATCCGTTTTTAATCCATTTATTTGTATAAAAAGTGCATATTTAATTCTTACTAACAACTGACATATACCTTTTTTAAGACTAAAACATTATTTTTATTGACTGTAGGGACTACTAGCAGTGAATAAATTTCAAATAGAGGCTAGTTTAAAAACATTCAAGTATATGAATTTTATATAATAAATAAACCCCAATATAGGGGTATAATATCATCCTGTAGCACATTATGCAATAAATACTTATGTGCCGCCTTGCACTGTTGCACATAGCATAGTATAAAAGGGCCACTACAAATTATTGAACCTTTTATTCAAAAAAAAGTTCTTGAATCTCTGTTCAAGAGAAAAGTGACAAATAAATAACAAATGGGAAAATCTCTTATTAACAAACAGGACAATTCACACACCATACACTCCTCGATAAATATATCCCAGCAATGTGCAAGGAAAAAATATATTGATAACGTATACAGCAAAGCATCAAAAAACTATGAAGCATTTTCAGACTTTCCCTCTACAAGGCATTTAAAAATTAAATAAGTAAGTGTGTCACTTTTCATCATATCTTATTCATTACTTAAAAAGCATGCATTCTCTAATATGTGGGATTTTTCTAATAATCTAACCACATAATTCTAAGCCGTGTTCAAGATCTTCAACTCACAATGCTACTGATCTTACTATTTATATATCATAACTAATTCATATCTTAAAAATCAGAAGATCTCCTTGAATAAGTATTAGGTTTTTATTTTGTGTCAAACTCATCCTTACAAAAGCGGCTCGTAAATAGAAAAAACTCTTATTAACAAACAGGACAATTCACACACCATACACTCTCCTAGATAAATATATCCCAGCAATGTGCAATGAAAAAATATATTGATAACATATACAGCAAAGCACACAAAACTATGAAGCATTTTCAGATTTCCCTCTACAAGGCATTTAAAATTTAAATAAGTTAGTGTGTCACATCTTCAAGATCTTCAACTCACAATACTACTGATCTTACTACTCATATATCATAACTAATTCATATCTTAAAAATCAGAAGATCTCCTTGAAAAAGTAATAGGTTTTTATATTTGACCTAACTCATCCTTACAAAACCGGCTTGTAAGGTAAGGGGTGCCTCTCTTTATAAACTCTAATCAGACCTTATCTTTTATCAAGGTTGGACTTGGTTTTCTTGTAGTAAGATATCAACTAAAATATAATTTGGCAAAGAATACTAATACCGAATCTGTGTTTTCACTGAAGCACAATTCATAACTTGTAAACTCTTCAGACTTCATGAGTTTATTGCTCACCAAATTAAAATACCAGTATATATGTGTAATCCACATGTGCATGCACATTTATACATCATACACAGAATACAGTTCATGATCTGCTGAGGCTGACTTAAGTTTGAGCACAAATTTTATTTATATCAACACCCAGCCCTTGGTATATTTTAGCTGAATAAACTTGAGTATACTGACATACAACTTAGGTTGGCTCATTTTAAGTCTCTGCATCTAATCCTACCTGATGGTTCAATAACATGCACTTACTTAATACTGGTTTGATTTTCCGTGGAAGAAAACATAAAACCCAATACTAGTTTCTGATAGAACCAAGAGTTGAGATAAAGAAACTTGTGTCATTTTATAGAAAATCCAGTAAAATCAGAGGAATATACCTGTAACAGTATTTTCACAGATGTATATACCTGTAACAGTATTTTCACAGATGTTGTACAAAAAAAAATTATGGCAGGGCTTGAAGCTGAGATCCTTACAAGCCGAAGAAATAGTAAACGGCAAACAGAAGCAAAATGTAACTGCTAAAATGAGAAAAGACCATTTCCCTTTTTAGACTACCTCCCAAATATCACTGACTTAGTACTGGTACCCAGGGGCAGACCTGGACTCACGGTACCAGTGAGGCACAATTTTTTGCAGGTCTGCAGGAAGGATCTGTTTCCAGTATTTCAAAGTCAATGAATTTATTACTCTCCCTACTACTAGCTTTGTCTCTAGGCATAATTGGAAAAAAAATCTTCATCTTGATTCAATTATACAACAAAAAATATATTTGATTACTACTAATACAATATAAAATCAACAAACAAAACAATATATCTTGATCCAAGTATTCTTCATCGTGATTCAATAACAAAAATAGTCATTCTATCAGTATGTCATTATTATTATCTTGGCTGTCATTGAATTTAACTATACAGATCCATGTAAATGTAAATCAATTCCTTACTTCTATCTCTATAAATGTAAATGTTTGTATCCGAGTTTCTGATAAATTTTATAACTCAACCAAACTCATTTTAAGAAGAAAAAAAAAATGTCATAAAATAGCATTCTTGTTATAGTACTATTCCTGCATTTGTTGTTCCCACTATTAAACAAATTACAATAATTAAATGGGCTTATAGTTATATAAGACATAGGAAAAATAGCCCTCATGCCCAATTTATTGCTTTCAAGTGGGTGCAGTTTTCCACATGGTGGTACATGGTGGCAGTTTTCGTGATTCAATTTCAATTTCAAACAATATAAAATCAATTTAAGTAGCCAAAACCAAAAAGCTAAAATCAATTTCAATATAGTAAACAAAATTGAACCTTAATTGGAAGTTTATAAAAAAGAAGGAAAAAGAGAGATGACCTAAAATAGAGATGGTGGTGGTGTTGTGCTGGTTCTGCAGTTGGTTTGGTGGACGGTGGTGGTCGTTCAGGGGCGGACGTCGGTGGTGGCTGGTGGGTGGTGCAACGGTGGGTGGACAAAGTGTTTGTGGTTTGTGTTGTGCACGTGTATGTTCTTTACTGAGATAGAAGGAAAAGAAATAGAAGGAAAGGGAAGTGTGTGCTTTGTTTCTGTATCTAATTTTTTTTTAAACAATTGGGCCTGGGCTGGTGTGGCACTTGCCACACCAGGCCTAGCCCAGGTCTTCCCCTGCTGGTACCCCATTTGGTCATCTCCCTCTGCCTTTGTCAGATGTAATTTTCTGTTACTTCCTTCTCTCTCCATTGACCAACCGCAAGTTTTCCTCTCCTCACACAACTTCATTTTCTCCAACCTGTTTATCTCATTTTAATACACTCTAAGGCGCTTATTCATGGGCCCACTTTTTTTTTCCTGCCCTCATGTACCTTTCCCCGTATACACGACGTATTTTTTAGCAGAGTTTTCAGTCTCGTTGATAGCTAAAGGTTTGTTCAATCTGCTACAACCAGTAACTGACCAGGGAAACCAAAGTCCAATGGAAATAGCATAGGAGAAAGTTGAGAAGGAAAAGGTGAGAAAATAGGCACACCTGACAATGAAGAGTTTCAGACTAAAAAGGAAAAGAGCGGAAAATGAGTTTATTCAACTGCACAAGATTGAGAAAGATAAAGGAGAATGATAATAAAGGTATTTTATGAAGTCCATCCCCTAAGTCGCCGAAAAAAAAACAATATTGGAACAAAAACAAGGACAATGTGTGACTACAATAGCAAAGTGGGTTGCAAATGGGTCAATTAACCAAATTGCAAGACATGAATGAAAAAGGACTAAATAGTGAACGGGTGCACTGTTATTAAACTTGGCTCAGACCAATCGGTCAGAACAGGAATCGAACATATGACCAGATTCAAGATCTTATGGATCAATTGTGCACTGAACTACAAACCGATATGACTCAACCAGTTTTTGAGAAAACTGGGGACTCGGACACACCCAACCGGCCGAGTTATATGTATTTTTCGAAACTAATTAAAAAAAAATCGGAGAAGAAAGAACTCAATGGAGCCTAAAGGGTGATATTCAGACCTTGTGATGTAATAACCAAAGCTGCCACAAATAGATAAAAAAAAACTCACAACAGTGGTGCAATGGTGCTTTGGTCCAATGAACTTAGAACAGAAAAAATCAGACGTAGTTTTCTTGTGAACTCGGAATGGAGAAGTGACTGACGGGGTTCCTTTACTTGAAAAACATTACTTCGTACAGAGAATATGAACGTGTACTGCAAAAATAAAAGGGGGAAGTGAAGGGAAACGGTTGTCACAGTGCGAGTGTGGGAAAGCTACAAAGGAGGTTTATTGAATTTAAATTTTCATTAACATTTTATTATTTTTAAAAGGTAGACATGCAGGAAAAGGAAGTTTTTTATTGGTTGATCAACACGTTTAACTGTGTGGAGTGGTTGGCCTCTGAGTACTTGTTGGCTAATGTGGTATGTTTCAACTTTCAGAGATTAAAAAATAGCAAGCTGGCCATATTTTTTAAAATTGAGTAAGTCAGTCACACCATTCATGCTTTGTTTTAGGATGCAAACAGAGATTCTGTAGAGTAAATGAAGTGCAGAGCATTCCTACGGTAATTGTTGCGGTGCATATTATCTCAAAAGAAACAGATTCACAACAGGTGGACATCTTCCCTAAGTTAGATAAGACCCTGCGGTAAAGACAATTTTGTTTTCGTCATGTTCACCTTGAGACAACGTGAAACAGGTGGAGACATGAAGATTGTCTGGGAATGAATCTCTATATGCATCTGACCCGAGACTGCAGTTATAGTTTCCAATAGATTCCTTTTAATCTCTGAAACTTAAAATATATATATATATATATATAGAGAGAGAGAGAGAGAGAGAGAGAGAGAGGATTGATCGAAGGAGTATTAAACTTTGGGTTGAGCCTAACTCATCCCCCTACAAAACTGACTTGTGAGATGCGGATTGCACTCACTTATATAAACTCATGTTCAGGTCTTATCTCCTTCAATGTGGGACTTTTCACACACACCCCTCACGCCCAAGACTGGATATCTGAGTGTGATCCAACGGATCTTGAATGGGCTCTTATACCAGCAGCGGCAACTAATGGGCCCATATATAACCAAGTTCAGCAACCAAATGTATTAATCCTTGGCCTTCTTTAGTATCCAATATATGTGGTCCTTTTCCTCCTTCGTGAACGTTAAATACAAACCACTCATAAAACTTGTATCTCATTAATCTCTTAAACATTACATTTTAGTTTTTCTATGATCAATTCCATCAATCTTTAAGGTTTCTCCAAATATTCCACCATCATCTCTCATGGAATACATTGTTTCCGTTTCTCACATTCAACTCAAGAACAAAGCACTTCAACCACTTACTGTCAGGTTCCTGTTCTAACATATTAAGAAGTCGAATTTGAAGTTGTACCTCATCTTTTGGTGAGATTTTAACACTGTCGAGACCAATAATTTTGATGAATTTTCATGATATTCAAATTCTTTAACTTCACTACAGGCTACTAATTACCGCATGTAACATAGATTGGAACACGGCCACGTGAGTGCAAAGGAGTCTGATAATGTATTACAAACTTTGCCAAATAAGTTCACCAATATATGTTGTTCAAATATATTTGACATCAAGTGCAAATGAAATTGATCAAGACAGAGCTTTTGAGTATGAGAATGTCAAGTTACAAAATCATCCTCAATTCTCCTCTCATGATCAATCTACCAACAATTCCATACATCATTGTGCACCTCAACTTGCATAAGAGATTGAACCGTAGATCTTACCATTTAGGTCTTGATGCCCTAAAAGCAAGGGCTTAAACCCTTAGAGTAAGGCAGGGCACCCTCCAGAAGGGCACAGAGCCCATCTGACAGTCATACTTAACCTTAGAAAACTCCCTTAAGGGATACCCTCTGGAGGCGCCCTCGGTAGCTCATGATGGCGCCCTAGTCATGGTTTTGGCCCTTTATGATTTGGGCCTAAAACCATGACCGGGTAGGCCCAAATTGGGGCTACAAATAGTAACCTTGGGATCATTCCCAAGGCATGACCTAAACAGACTCTGAAAACCCTAGTTTTCATATATTGTACTCACAGCCAGTACAGAAATAAAAGGGAATAAGACCTTCATGATGAAATAAAGGGGTTCCTCAATAACTTAGAAAACCCAGTAACTTCATGTGCAAGCTGAGGTGCACAATGATGTATGGAATTGCTGGTTGATTGAGCTTGAGAGGAGACTTGATGACGATTTTGTAACTTGAGATTTTCATACTCAGAAGCTATATCCTGACCAATATCATTTGCCCTTGATGTCAAAGATATTTGAACTACAAATATTGGTGAGCATATTTTTGCAGAGGATGTCATACATTGTCAGACTCCTTCGTATTCACCTGGTCGTATTACATTCTATGTTACATGCAGTAATCAGTTAGCTTGTAGGGAGGTCAAGGAATTTGAATATCATGAAAATCCATCAAAATTTATTGGTCTCAACGTTATTAAAATCTCACCAAAAGATGAGATAGAATTGGAACCTGTCAGTAAGTGGTTGAAGTGTTCTGTTACTGAATGTGAAAAATGAACTTATGGAAATAATGCATTCCATGAGAGATGATAGTGGGCCCATTAGTTGTTGATCGTATCGGAGCTTATCCAAGATTTGTCCACCTACTATTAGGTTTCCACTTTCGGGCCACTAGGGGCACGCTCCAGATGTCCTATACTGAGCGTGAGGGGGGTGTGCTAAGAGTCTCAAATGAAAGAGATAAGGATTGAACATTGGTTTATAAGTGAGTGAGAAAACGAGAATTATAAGGGAGGGGGGTTAATTGAAGGGTATCAGAATTAGCAAGTGGTTATTGGGGGAAAATACTAAAGGTGGGAGCATGTCCCTTTATCAGTGCGGCGGTCTTTCTTCTTTTCCGTTATTATTGTCAGTTTACCATATTAAGAAGCTTGGCTCCCAATTCCTATTCCAGTTTTCATGTAATTTTTGTTTTGATACTGAAACAGGGACTTACTCCTCTGAGGGGGGGCGCTATTTCATTCTAAATAATGCCTCAGTTTCTTTATCTAAATTCTGGTCCTGTCAGCCCGGTTAGTTGATTGGTCTCTATAGGGAAAATCCAAGCTTCACATTGAAAAGATACAAGACCTGAAATAGTTTACAATGAGGATGCACCCATCACCTTACAATGTAGTTGAATTTTGTGTAGAATGCCATATGGTAAAATTTTAGTGTTCCTTCTCATCCCTCTTCCCTCTGATACCACAAATGATTTTGAGCCCCAATTCTACTGAGAAACAATGCAAGAAATAGAGAGAAAGATAAATCACTCAAATATTTTGAAATTGAATTCTGAATATTTTTGACTAATAGAGCTTAGGCGCATAATATACGGAGAGGTAGTTACAGGTAACAGCGGTGAGAAATGTAAATAACTCCGACAGAAACTAACTAACAGAAAGTACAGTCACTAATCAGCTAACTACAATTTCATCACATGAACAGAGAACATAGAACGCATACAGAACCTATACTCTAACAGGTTGTTTAGATGATGAGTTGCATGAATTCAGCTCTGTTTACATTCCCAAAACAGACTATGAATGATTGAGATCATCATACAAGACTCATTTAACTATACAAAATAAAAGGAGAAGAAAGATTGTTAGAAGATAGTCTGTTATGTTTAATGTTTCAACTTGGTCCCCTCACAAAAAATTTGGGTCAGCCCACACTGAAAGACTACATGTATATGTAATTCTTTTATCATAGCATTTTCAATAAAACTTCTTGAAAACAGTATTGTCCAATGGCATAGCTGAATATGGCGAAAGGCACAAAATCCGTCATATAAACACGGCATTGTGCTGTATGGTGCCCACCATGGCGGGCATACCTTTACAAATTGCCAGTGGTGGTTGTAAAAAAAATCATTGCTCAACAATCTTCCTTTGCTACTAGTGGTTGATCAATATGGTAGGTCGGCTACTGTTTGTTTAGAGGTTAATTTGTTAATTGTTTGTAACTGTTAATTAAGAGTTGGTTGGCTAATTAGAAACTAAGGCATATTGGGGGGGCATACTGAGTGATTTGCTGTGTCCTTTGCAAAGTCTCTTGAATATTGTAGGAGTTGAGTTCTACTGTAAATCTAGGATTGTTATTTTCTCTATTACTACTAGTTAACCCTATCAATTGGTATCATGCCAGTTCTTATCCAAAGAAGATGGAGGGTAGAGACATGCAATTTTGGGCAGCAATCGGTGCAAACATCATTGCAACAATTTCAGGAGGGATTTGTGCTAATCAGCAATGTAAACCCCAACATTGGAGGAATCAGCACGAGAGACCCCAATCTTGAAGAAAGTTGCGGGAAGGAAAAAAAAATCATTCTTGGGGGAAGTGATTCATGAAATCGGGTATTAGAAGTGGCTGAAAATGAAGGAAATGTCACCCGGCTTGAACAACCAATTCTTAAGAACCAGAAAACAAAAAAGAAATACGAAAGTCTTAAAATCAAGAACCCAATTCTTGGAAAGGAAAAAGAAGCATAAAACAGAGAAAACAAACCACAGACACAAACTAGTGCCGAGTTAACTAGGTTGGAGGAAATGAAAGACAACGAGAGTAACTTTGTCATCATGAAGCAAAAGATATGGGTTTTTCTAGAGGAATTGAAGAAGTGCAACAATGGGATCCAGGTGGACAACAGCATACAACTAATGCAGCTTCACTTTGTCAGGCTTTAAACAGTGGGAACCAGGAAAGTTATCTCAAGAGGTCATTTGCTTTTCTCCTTGAGAAGTGAGAACACTGTCATAGTTTGGCAGGAGGAGTATTGCTAGGTCTGTTAATGTTTGTTAGGACGCTAATTGTTAATTGTTTGTTACTGTTAGTTACAAGTTAATTAGGAAATAAGGTATGTTGCCAATAAATAAGAGGGAAGTCTTGGAGAGTGATCTATCTTGCAATTTTTATAGACTTGGGGCCTTTTCGCAATGGGAAGGGTCTAGAGTCTCTTGAATACTGTAGGATTTAAATTGTAATTTTGGGATTGTCACTATTTTCCTAGTAATACCAGTTGCTTCATATCACAAATATTTTGTGAAACATAAAACGAGAGGAGAGAGTAAAGGTATGATCACGAAGTTATCATATATTTCTGCCCTGACTTTAGCATCAGTCATAATATAGTGGCTGCCATTGTATTTGACTATTTGTCTAACAGGATCATAAACAATGAAAATAAATAGTAAACAATAATGTCCCAATAAAACATTTTCTGTCTACCAGCATGTACTATATTAGAGACAAGCTCAGTCAACGAACGGCATAAAATCATTTGAGGACCTCGGGAGAGAATATTACCTGTATTTCTTTGAGGAGAAGTCTCTCTATAACACCGAAGGAATCCACGATTTCAACCTCAGAAAATTTAGAAATAAGCTGTTGTATGTCTGCTTTTATCCTTGCTTGCCTCCACAATCTATCTTGCTCTTGCACAGCAACAGCACGCTTTCTTTGAAACCACGGCTTAAAGTTCGGTCCATTCAGGAATCGCCTGATGAGAGCATTCAACGAAATCAAGTGTCGATAAGAAATTTAATTAGTAAAGAACTTCAAATTTAGTGCAAATGAAAGTGCGTGACAAATTTTAAAAACAAGATAATAACCTGTATAAGTCAAGCCAGTTAGATTTCATTCGCTTTAAAATGAACTTCCCTGGACCTCTTGCCGATAGACTAGCAAGAAATTCATCGGCATCAAACGGAGGTAGAGAAGGAGGGTCTGTATAAGGAGAAGATCCTTCTGATGGTATTGTAGTCCTAAAATATGGGGAAAAGGGCGCCAAGAAATTAGTAGTGAGCTCCAAGAAATGTCTCCGTAATATCTCGTTGTTCACAACAGACATTGACTCCTCAACTCTTGGTGACAACCCAGCATCTATCAGCCTGTTTAAGATAGAAGTATCTGGCTTAGTCGTAGCTGAATAAGTACTCCAAATGGCTTCCTTATGTTCGGTCATTAGACAAAGAGGACCGTCTCTTCGCATTTTAACAGCATTCAATAAACTTGTAGGAGAGAACCTTCTTAGTGAAAGTTGTTGAAACCCAAGACCTTCAGGTCTACCAGAAATTCTGCCCGTGGAAGACCTATTCGATAACGCAAGCCGGTTTGAATTAGGAGGAGGGCTTCCAACCGAGACAATATTTGGAATGTTACGAAGCGCTTTGAGGAAGAAAAGATTCGTCACACCTAATATAACTGGTGGGAAAGCTTCACCTTCTTGAATTGAGTTTAATTTTGCAAAAATAGGGTCATGAATGGTAAAATAAGGCCGAAAATCAACACTGCAAAGCAACGGTGCAACCAAACTCACAAGACTAGCAACAGCCTCACAACATTGTGGAGGCGTAGGGGCAATGATGAGCATTGGTTCACCGATAAGCAACAACTCCCATAACAACCAAAGCTGCAATAAAAGTCCACGAAACGATCCAAAAAGATCCGAGTCATGAAAAAGACCCTGCAGGACAGAGTGATTGACTGTTGCCGCGGAAGAAACATAATCTTCAACAGGCAAACTAAGAGCAGGCGGTAAGTTAACTTTAAGCGCGGCATTACCAATAGGAAGATCCATTACCTGACCAGGAACAGGTGGTGGCCATTTTGAAACAAAAGCAGCAATATGTTCAAGTGCTTTTTTACCAATGTCGAAAAACAAAGGACCTACAATCTGTAACAAAGGTCTAAAAACACTAGAATAAGGACAGTGAGATAAAATCACAACAGATTTCTGTTCGCCACCGCGTTTAAGCCTCTCATCGTGTCTCTGTCTGTTAAAAACATAACCATACAAATATTCATTATCTTTCCTATGCCTGCAAATTCGAAAAAAGAAAATGCAATCATGAATGCTGGATCGGTTTTGATGCTGCGAAACGGAATCGGGGAAGGAACTGTAAGCAATTTCAAGCTCCTCTTCATTGGAAAGAACACCGTGTGGATAACATTCTTCAACCAGTTGGCCTTGTTCGAGATCGAATCGAATTGCACAAAATGCAACAACCCATTTTTTGAGTGATTGTGAGTCAAAACTCGGACTCACTTCCGTTTTCAGTGAAAACGAAGGAGACCTGCTCATATCGAAAAAAAAAAAAAAACTGTGTGTTTTACGCTACCAAAGCATAATCATTATTCAATCGATCGATCGATCGATAATAGGGTTTAACGAGTTGGGATTAATTTGTTTGGATAACGACGTGGAATTGATGAAGATCTGGTGAATGAATTTAGGGTTCTATGTTTGAATTCCAGACCTAGAAATTTGTGACAAGTGTCGGAATTGGAGGCGGTGGAATGGGATCCAACTTGACAACACATATAACATGAGTTGGATTTCATTAGTATATTTTGTACGTACAATTATTATTTTACATCAATTTTTTAAAAAAAAAAAAAACAACAGATATTATTAATTACTTAAATTGCAAAGGCTTAAATATGTCAATAGGGCTCAGTTACCTTTTGATCCTTGTAAAAAAAAAATTAAAAAGGCACTTATAAAATTTTCTGTCATTTAAAAAGTCTCTAGCTCCACAAAAGAGCTGAAATGGCATGATTTTGTCCATGTAACAGTTGTTGATTACGCAACTTTTGCCACGTGGCATGCCACATAATATAAAACTTTTAAAAATATTTAAAAAATATGATAATTGTTTTTTGAATTTAAAAATAGAAATAAAAATTCTGAAAATATATTAAAAAAACAAAAAATCAGAAAATAAATTTCCAAAATAAAATCAGATTATTAATTTTCAAAAATAAAAATGAAAAATTATATAATCTAAAACTTTTGGAAAACAAATCTGCAAAAAAATTTGGGAAATTAAAATTATATTTAAAAAAAATCTGAATTATTTTTTCATAAATTTATTTTTTATTTTTTTGAAAAAAAAATCTGGAAGAAACTTTTTGAAAATTGAAATTAAGATTTTCTAAAATAAAATCTGAATTTTTTTTTGAAAATTAAAATTAAAATTTTTTAAAAAAATCTGAAATTAAGATTTCAACAATTAAAATAAAATCGATGTTTTTTACAGATTATATAATTTTCAAAAATTTATTTTCATATTTAAATGTTAATTTTCAAAAAAATTTATTCATATTTTAAAAAAGTATATAATTTCAAAAAAATTATTTTCATATTTAAAAAGTTTTAATTTTTTTTTAAATTTATATAATTTGAATATTTTTGGAAATTTATTTTCTGATTTTTAATTTACTTTCAGATTTTTTTTAGATCAAATACATCATAGGGTCCTTTAAGTTTACCGTTTATACCAGATTAATCCTTTTAGTTTTTTTAGTTTCAAATTAGTCATTTATGGTAGTAAAAGTGAACAAGTTAGTCCTTTAATTGTTTTTTGTAACAAATTGATCCCTTTTTCATACAACTTTGTTAAAAAGTGATTATATGATAATTTAACATTGAGGTGGAAGGTCAAAAAGTGTTTATGACACAAAACGTGATTACTTATATACATTTTCTTCTTATTGTTTTGTTAATTCAATCCTAATTTTAGAGGTAAATATTTCATCAACAACATTATAGATCAAGTAATGGAATGATTTTTGTTTCAAACTAGGACTGAATAATACACTTATGAACCCTAGTTTTGAGAGAGGTGAATTTAGAGTTGTCGTCTTAGCAATAAACATTCACATAAACACTTTTTAACTGAGTTTAATGGAAATAGAGTAATGGTGCATATATTTTATGACTTAAAGGACTAGATGCACAATTTTACTAACATAAAGGACCAATTTGAAACTAAAAAAACTAAAAGGACTAATCTGGTACAAACGTTAAACTTAAAGGACCCAGTGATGCATTTGGCCTTTTTTTATTTTTAAAAAAAAAATTTCATGATTGTTAAATTGTTTTTTATTTTTTAATTAATTGAAAAGTCACGTCAGCGCCACATGGTCAAAGTTGCACAGTCAGCAACTGTCATGTCAGCGTCAAACTGCCGCTAGTGCTTTAAGTGGGCCCAAGGACCATTTTAAAAGACAGAAAATTTTGCAAGGGTCTTTATAAAAAAAATTGCAAGGATCAAAAGCCAAACGAGACCTATTTTTTCATATTTAAGCCAATTGGAAATGTACAAATTTTATAGAGAAATGATATTTGTACAACTATTAACAATCTATGTGACAACTTTCTTTTTCATACTCGCATTATGTTTTTATTTTCTCTATCTATTGTTTTGATTTTTGTGTCAACACCTTTCTCTATGTAAATTTATGGTTGTCCCAAAAGTTGTCATATAAATGGTTGTTCAAATAACACAACTCAATTTTATATTAGGCTAGGAATTTCTTTCGTCAAAATTCGGTTGGCTTCAGAGTGAGCTAAATATGCATCAAAAGTCTTTTTTTTATGACTTTTGATGCATATTTTCTTGGAACAAGAAGTGTCTTAGACAATTCCTCTAAGGTTTTGATGTTAACAATGTATTGAAGAACAATTGGAATACTAACATATGTTCAAGTGTGCATAATTAAGGAAGAATCTATCTATCAAGGTGTTTACGCTGAAATTTGGTAAACAACCGCTAGTCTGGGTTAATTGCTTGCGAGACCAACTAGTGAATCTCAGGAGCATAGTGCTTTGTTTGAATTCTTTAAATTGTTTGAATGTCCATTACGCATAAACATTTATTGTAGTTTTGGGGAGAATTAAACGTAAAAGTCACTTGGATTGCAACCAACAAGGAAACTAAGTTCTTACTAAACAAATACTTTGTTTCGATCGAAACAGAAATGAATAGAATTTAAATGAGAAGCATTAAACTTATGAAACTTAAAGTGCTTAAAAGATACATTTACATGAAAAGAAAATTGCATAGAATTGTAAATGTGCTTTACAAAAAGGAATGGTTCACAGATTCATACTTGGATCCCATTTCACTCGTTTCTCTCGATAGCATGGATACTTTGAGTTTACAAGGATTTTTGTATAAAATGAATTGCGACCTTTTTTCTGACTAAAAAACTACTATATATAGACTTTCGAAAATAAACTGCCCTAACGGTCGAACACTATCCTACTGCCAAATGTCCTGCCACGTACACCCTGCATGCACTTAACTGCTCCTTAGAACGGTTGTATCTCTCGAAGTCGAACTGAGTTTTGTGAAGTTTGTCAGAATTGTGCTAAGTCCAGAAATCTGTTGCTTCGATTCGATCATACGCTAGGTCGATTTGCCTTATGGTTCGAAGTCCTCCTTCTTACCTTAGCCTTGTATTTGTAAATATTCCCTTGAACCTGTGAACAATTCCAAGAGTCTTTCTGCTCTTCGATTAGATAGAATCTTACAAGATTCCCTTTAGCATTTAATGCGTGTTTAGAGCATATTCTTAGTTTATAAAAATATGAGCTAACAAATTGCCCCCAAAAAATGTCTGCTTCGATTAGTGATCGAAGGAAGATGAGAAGTTGACATTTTTTTCTTTTTCTACACGTTTACTGAAACGGCGTCATGATGGCACGTTTTACTGTGTAACTGTCACCTCGATTCCCACTATCATCATGAGTTCCAACTTTCTAGGTAAAAGTGGGACACGTGTCACACTGGGAAGTCGAAGTGAATTTGATTTGACAGATTTTTATTAAAAAATTTTTTTTTTTTTAAACCCTATAAATAGGCCAGAAACGGCCATTGAAGAACTTTTCAGACGAAAGCTCTTAAAGTTCTTGCTTTTTTCCACTCTCTCGCTTCTTAATCTCCACAGCTTCTTACGAATCAAACCAATCCGTTGTTTCCCTCCACAATCGTTTGTTCTTGGATCTCTAGTAAAGAAACCCTTTCCTCAGAATCGTTGGCATTGATTCTATCAGTCTATCATCAAAAACCCTCTTCGTAAGAACTGTTCATCTTCTTCTTCGATAATGTCTCAGGAAAACCAAGAAGTTCCTATAGCTGGAAGATGGCCAAGCACTATCACAAATAATGATGGCAAAGATATGGTACCCGAACCTCACGGGGACGCAGCAAAGAAAGCCGTTTGGGAGTTGAACGTGATGATCCCATTTTCTGTGGGCGGCCAGACTTATGCTTTTGGTGGGCCTCTTCCAGATCAGCCAAATCTATCGAAGGCTATGGATAAGGTATTTCCTTCGTTCACAACTTGTGAACCTAGGATATTCATAAGTGACCCATATAACTTCAGTTTTCTAAGTAAACCAAGTAAGCTATTTCGATCAGCTCCTTACGTAGGTAATCTAGATTATATCTCTTGGCTTGATCGAGTCGAAAATGACTATGGAGAGTTTTGGAAAAGACATGAGATTTTCGACCTTATCCAATTTTCCAGGACTGGTCCAGAGTATCGACCAGAGATGATCATTGCTGCTCTGCACTTCTTCGAGAGTGCAACCAACACGTTCCAATTCCCTTGTGGTATGCTTACTCCAACCCTCTTCGACGTAGCTGCTCTTACAGGCCTTAGGCCTACTGGGGATACTTATGACCCTACCATCACTAATGATGATATCAAAGTTGATTTTAAAGAGGCAACTTTTGCTAAATACATAGCGGAGAACAGGGGTGATGACGATGAAGTATCCTTCGAAGAACACGTCGCATTCCTGACCTTGTGGCTGTCGCACTTTGTCTTCTGTTCGAAATCTCTGCAGGTGGCAAAGAGATTCATTCCTATGGCCCAGCAGATTGGAGAAGGCAGGATATTTGGGCTTGGTCGCCTTTTGCTGGCCGTTCTCTATGATTCGATTGGGGAGGCCTGCGATGACCTGAAAAAATCGAAGGATGGTTCTTCCTTCCTAGTGTCCGGCCCAATGTGGCTTCTTCAGTTGTGGCTTAATGCCACTTTCGAAAAGGAAATGGGACTGTTCATCCCACAAGACTACGCTGAAGAAGTTGCCAATCGTTCTATTGAGGGCCAAAGGGCACTTCGCCTGACGCCCAGGACCTTAGGCCAGAGCCCACAGAGGCTCTTTCTCACGTATATGCAGGTATTCCTGGACTTCAAGCATTTTCTTCCACAACATGTGTAACGCCCCGGATTTACTTGGAATTATTTTCAGTTATTTTAATTGATGATGCGACGTATGTGCGATGTCTTGTTGTGTTTGTGATGTTCTTGGTGTTTTGGTGCCTTGTTAGAGGGTAGTGACCTTAGATTATAAGGAATATGAGTTTGAGCGAATTAGATCCTTAGAAGGCATAACCCAAATGTGAGAAATATTGATATTTATTAGTATATTGGTGGTTGGGTTTATTTAATTGAATAAAGAAAAATTATAGTATTTAATTAAATAATAGTGTTAATAATTTAATTGGATTATTAGTAAATTAAACTAATTAATTAGAATTATAAAATAAGAAAGGGCATTTGTGGCATTTAGGATTTAGGGGTATGTTATGATGAGAAGAGGAATAAAAACATAACATATCGTGAAAACAAAATTGGGAGAAAACCTAAGAGCGAAGAACGAAGCTGAGGCAAGAGAGACCGGAAGGGATTCTACGGGAAGCGATCAATAGAGTTTAGAACCGGAAAACCTAAGGTAAGGGTGGGGTTCTTACATTCTAAGGGATTGCATAATGATGGGGTATGGTAGACTCTAGGTATATGTGATTGTATGGATTTTGATCCCTTTTTGTTCAATTCATGAGGTCTGCGATTTTGATGATGAAATTGGCATGATACATGCTGTTGTTGTGCATTATAATTGTGGTTATTGATGATTGTTGTTGTTAATGTCATATTGTGAATTGGGTATGAATTATGTTGAGTTGTTGTTGTTGATTGTGATGATTTTGAATGAATGAGAAGTTTGAATAATATAAGTTGCTTTTCCTGAGTTTTCTTATCTCTGCCCCGAATTTTGAAATAAAAACTGGTATTGATCGGTACAGAATTGGTCTTAGGTGTAAATACAAAAGTTGTAGGTATGGATGTTAGTTTTCTAATGCCGTTGGTCTGACGTCAAAACGATTTATAGAACTTGAGTTATGGTCAAATTACTGCACGTAGGTCACAGTGAATTTTTATGGACTTTCTGCACAACTTTTCCGAATTTGAAACGAAAAATGGTATTGATCGGTACAGAATTGGCCTTGGGTGTAAACATGAAGGTTTTAGATAATTTTGTTGGCTTTCCAGTGGCTTTGGTTTGACGTGAAAATGACTTTTATTTTTTGAGTTATGATGAAAATACTCCAAGGAGGTCTTAGTGAAATTGTACGGTGACAGCATTCTCTGTTTCATGTTTTTGCGTCTTTTTCACACTTCTCTGTTTTAAATTAGTCTTTGGTATAAACATGAAAGTTGTTGATAATTGTGATATCTTCCTAGTATCCTTGGTTTGACATGGAAATATGTTATGTATAATTTGTTATGGTTTTACAAAATTGTATGATGAATTGTTGATGTTTGAATACGATGTTATATGATGAATTGTTGATGTTTGAATACGATGTTATATGATGAATTGTTGATGTTTGAATACGATGTTATATGACGTTGTTTATGTATGATGCTTGCATGTGTTTTGTTGTTTCATTTTAGAAGTCTCATTCATTGCATCTTGTGACGATGGCCTGAAATTATGGTAAAGCGACGTAGCCTTGTTTGGCAAAGTGACGTGGGGCTCCGGCCTGACATGCCCTATTTGGCGTTATTTTGCGACGTTTGGTACCACATGCATATAGGTGAAGTCGGGTCTCATTGCATTATGTGTCGATGATAAATTGTTATAACCGTGACGTGTGGCGATGTTCATGATGTGCTTGATGTGATGATGTTTGAATATTGGTGATGATGATTGTTTATGAAAATGATGTGTGAGCATGAATAAAATGATTGGTGAGATAATGAAGTATGATCCTATGCTTATGTTTTTACTTGCTCATTATTATGCTTTCGTTTAGATTGTTTGATATCTCACCCTTTTGTTTTTGTTGGTCCATTGTCTTTATATTGACAATGTGCAGATAACTCGAAGTAGCTTGCTGTGACGCTTAGACGAGGAGTACCTAGTGGTATATAGAATTGGGGTCGTGATGCTCTGATATTATGTAACACTGGGAATACGTTTGTCTTATGTTTTTGGGAGTTAACTTTATAAACTCCAATGCTGATTTTTATTAAAGTATTCACTTTATGTTGAGTTTTGAATTATGACGAATGTTTCGGCTTTTATGCCATAGTGCTGATTATGAGTTGATATTATAATTATTTTCCGCTGCTAATAAAGAGATTTTCAGACATGATGTTGTTATCTTGAGGAGCCTGTTTGTTAATAAGTATGTTTTATGTTTTCATGATTTTGTGACATCCCGTTATTTGTTAAATACTCTGATATATTATGTGCTTATTCGCGCGGGGAAATCGGGGTGTTACAATTGGTATCAGAGCAGGTCGGTCCATCCGGCCAGGTTGTCGAGTCTTTAGTTTAGTGACAGTTGAGTACTGTCCTTAGACATTTCTAATCAATTATTTGATGTTTTGTGAACACAGAAGACGGCTTTCAGAACTCGTTATGGACATTATGAATATTCTGTAATGCCTTTCGGTGTTACTAATGCGCCGGGGGTATTTATGGAGTATATGAACCGTATTTTCCATACTTACTTAGATCAGTTCGTGGTGGTATTTATCGATGACATTCTGATTTACTCTAAGTCAGAGGAGGAACATGCCGAGCATTTGCGGATTGTATTGCAAGTGTTGAAAGAGAAGAAGTTGTATGCGAAGCTGTCCAAGTGTGAATTCTGGTTGCATAAGGTGAGTTTTCTCGGACATGTTATTTCTGGTGATGGTATTGCTGTAGACCCGTCAAAAGTAGATGCAGTGTTGCAGTGGGAAACCCCGAAGTCGGTTACGGAGATTAGAAGCTTCTTGGGTTTGGCTGGTTATTACCGGAGGTTTATTGAGGGCTTCTTTAAGTTAGCACTTCCGTTAACCCAGCTGACTTGTAAAGGCAAAGCGTTTGTGTGGGATATTCAGTGTGAAGAAAGTTTCATCGAATTAAAGAAGAGATTGACGACTGCTCCAATTTTGATATTGCCTAATCCTGAAGATTCATTTGTAGTGTATTGCGATGCTTCTAAATTGGGTTTAGGTGGTGTACTGATGCAGAATGGTAAAGTGGTAGCCTATGCGTCGAGGCAGTTGAGAATTCATGAGAGAAACTATCCTACTCACGATCTGGAATTAGCTGCAGTGGTGTTTGTACTGAAGATTTGGAGGCATTACCTGTATGGCTCTAGATTCGAAGTATTTAGTGATCATAAGAGTTTGAAATATTTGTTTGATCAAAAGGAATTAAACATGAGACAGAGAAGATGGTTAGAGTTGTTGAAAGACTACGATTTTAGCTTGAATTACCATCCTGGTAAAGCTAATGTTGTAGCCGATGCTCTAAGTCGAAAAACTTTGCATATGTCAGCGATGATGGTTAAAGAGTTAGAGTTGATCGAGCAGTTCAGAGACATGAATTTGGTTTGCGAAGTAAAACCCCAGAGTGTGATGCTAGGGATGTTGACAATTAACAGTGATTTCTTGGATGATATCAAGGAAGCTCAGAAGATGGATGTGAAACTAGTAGATTTGATGGTTGGTGAAAATCAACCCGAAGGTAGTGATTTTAAGTTAGATATGCACGGTGTGTTGAGGTTCCGCGATCGAATTTGTATTCCTGATAATGCAGAGATGAAGAAGATGATTTTAGAAGAAGGTCACAGAAGCAATTTAAGTATTCATCCGGGAGCTACTAAAATGTATCAAGACTTAAAGAAGATATTTTGGTGGCCAAAAATGAAGCAAGATGTTGCGCGGTTTGTGTATGCATGCTTGACGTGCCAAAAGTCGAAAGTAGAACATCAGAGGCCAACAGGCTTGATGCAACCGTTAGATGTTCCGGAGTGGAAATGGGATAGTATATCTATGGATTTTGTGACAGGATTACCGAACACTCCGAGGGGGCATGATGCTATTTGGGTAATTATTGATAGACTGACGAAGTCGGCTCATTTTATTCCGATCAATATTAGTTTTCCTGTATCAAAGTTAGCAGAGATTTATATTCGCGAGATTGTGAAGTTGCACGGAGTCCCGTCGCGCATTGTTCGGATAGAGATCCGAGGTTTACTTCAGATTTTTGGAAAAGTCTACAAGAGGCATTAGGTTCTAAGTTGAAGTTGAGTTCGGCATATCACCCACAAACTGATGGACAGACGGAGAGGACCATTCAGTCGTTGGAAGACTTGCTGAGGGCGTGTGTTCTCGAAGAAAGCGGAACGTGGGACAGTTTTCTACCACTGATCGAGTTCACTTATAACAATAGTTTCCATGCTAGTATTGGTATGGCACCTTTCGAGGCATTGTATGGTCGGAGGTGCAGAACGCCGTTGTGTTGGCATGAATCTGGTGAAAGAGTTGTGTTGGGACCAGAGATTGTACGAGAAACTACTGAGAAGGTGAAATTAATTCGTGATAAGATGAAGGCTTCGCAGAGTAGGCAAAAGAGTTACCATGATAAGCGGAGGAGAGATCTTGAGTTTCAAGCAGGAGACCATGTATTCTTGAGAGTATCACCAGTGACAGGTGTAGGTCGTGCCTTGAAGTCGAAGAAGCTTACTTCTAAGTTTATTGGACCATACCAGATTTCTGAGAGGGTTGGGAATGCTGCGTATAGGGTGGCCTTACCACCGAACCTATCAAATTTGCATGATGTGTTTCACATGTCGCAACTCCGGAAGTATGTTTCAGATCCATCTCATGTAATTCATATGGATGACGTGCAAGTGCGGGACAATCTAACCATTGAGACTGTGCCTGTACGAATTGAGGATCGGGAAATGAAGAAGTTAAGGGGCAAGGAGATTCCTTTAGTGAAAGTGGTTTGGGACGGAGCTGCCGGAGAAAGTGCAACATGGGAGTTAGAGAGCAAGATGCGAGATTCTTATCCGATGCTGTTTGAGTCAGGTAATTTTCGAGGACGAAAATATTCAAGTGGGGGAGAGTTGTAACTCCCCGGATTTACTTGGAATTATTTTCAGTTATTTTAATTGATGATGCGACGTATGTGCGATGTCTTGTTGTGTTTGTGATGTTCTTGGTGTTTTGGTGCCTTGTTAGAGGGTAGTGACCTTAGATTATAAGGAATATGAGTTTGAGCGAATTAGATCCTTAGAAGGCATAACCCAAATGTGAGAAATTTATCCACTTATTACTATATATTTACCTACTAATAATCCTACTTAAGCCACAGAAGCAGCGGTGGACCAAACGCTAATTCATGAAAATTATGAGCAGGTATATCTACTTAACTTTATCTACTTAATTTAAGTTTTTATCATGCATATTCTATAATGTTAACCATTATGTTTTATTTAGTATTATTTACTATTATTGTTAAGTATTTTCATTTTAAGAACTAGTTAGTATAACTATTTTCTAAAAATGAGTGACATAGAGCACTTACAAATTACTGAAGAAGATGGAAATTATGAGGGAAGTATTTTAATTGATCCCACTCTATTTCAAAAAATACAAAAGGAAGATTTAGACTTATCTAAAGATGCCAATATGAAAAGCAAGGAAAGAATTGGAGGAATAATGAAAAGGTTTAATAAAAAAGAGAACATTATATACTATGGAAAATTAATTAACGAGACACCTACGAATATAGCGGATGCTCAAGGACAAACACATATGCAACTATTAAATAAGAAGAAACTTATGGAGTTAAAAAGAAATATAAGAAAGGAAGAACATAGAAATAAGATAGGATATATTCATATAGGAGCTATACAAGTTTTAATTAAAGCAACTTTTCAAGAAGGAATTAATTCTCTGGTAGAATTAGTATTAAAGGATGATAGAATTACCGATCGCGTTGATAAAATACTTGGAGTTGTTGAAGGCAATTTAGCTTATGTTAAATTAAAATTTGAAATACATCCTAATATTGAAATTCCTTTAGATACTCAAAGATTAGATCAAACACTTACTCTAGAACATATATTTCTAAGAGGAAATTTAATGAGACCAGGTGATAAAATATTTTCAATCACTTATTGTGTTAATTATGCATTAACTAACTCTCATCATAGTATTACTTTCAGAAATAATAAAAGAATAGATGTCCCTAGTTTATTTGAGGACATAGGAAAAATTTACTACCCAAAGAAGAATGAAATAACCGAACTAGGAACTTGTATAAATAAATAAAGATATTAGAGCTAAAAGGAACAAGGATACCAAGGCCAATTAGATTTCATGAACCAGAAAGAGTTGAAGAAAATAATATTGATAAATTATCAAAACAAGTCAAGGAATTAACCACATATTTAAAAAATAGAATATGAATAATTTAGAATTAGCTAGAGTTTCAGTATTTAATTTAGAATTAAGACAAGAAGTAGCTAGAAGAAATATTAAATATTATGCAAAACAATTAGAAGAATGTATTAAAGGAGATATTGGTGAAGAAAATAGACAAAGAATAGAAAGATTACTCATAAAAAAGTGAATTTATTAATTGTACTGGCTGTGAGTACAATGTATAGAAACTAGGGTTTCTGAGCTCTGTTTAGGTCATGCCTTGGGAATGATCCCAGGGTTACTATTTGTAGCCTTCATTTGGGCCTATCCGGTCATAGTTTTGGGCCCAAATCGTAAAGGGCCAAAACTATGATTAGGGCGCCCTCGTAGGCTGTTGAGGGCGCCCCCAAAGAGTGTCCTTCAGGGAGGTCGCCTAGGGTTACTTGACTGTAAAGTGGGCCCTGCGCCCTCCTGGAGGGCGCCTAGCCTTATTCCAAGGGTTTTCACCCTTGTCTTTAGGATCTCAAGTCCTAAATGGTGAGATCTACGTCCACAGCCCAACAAGCACGAGTCTTGGTACAAGGCGAAGTGATTAAACTATTTACGGGGGGATTTGCCTATGACCTTTTGCCTAGCAAATGGGGCTTACTAATCACGAAGCTATATGAAAAAATTTTATGAGTACTAGCCCAACATGGATGCTTGCCCAATCATGGGTGCTCGCCCACGATGGGCGCTAGCCCAACATGGGTGTTTAGCCCTGCATGGGTACTAGCCCAACATGGATACTAGCCCAACATGGGTACTAGCTCCATGTTTCTGTTTTGAGTGCCTTAATGGGCGCTAGCCCAACGAGAGTATTCATATTAGCCCAACAAGCACGAGTCTTGGGATAAGGCAAAGTGATTAAACTATATGTAGAAACAGCTCCTTTGAGTAGATTAGATCGCCGCGCCAGGTTGAGGACGCGCCTTAGTGGGATCCGACGGCTGATGTGAGGCGACCGTTCGCTCTCGCTGACGTGTTCGCATCGCAACGGCTCTCGGAAATCGTGTCAACTTAAGTGACGTCATCTGCGCGTTTTCCCAGGCTTTTTTACTTTAAACTGAAATGGATCTACTTTTCCTCCTACTTTCAGATTTCTTTTATCCTTTCCCCTTCCTTTACCTCCGTCTTTCTCTTCCAAATCGTTTCTAATCGTTCAAACTGTTACAGTCTTTGTGGATCGCTGCGCCTGCTGTTTACGGATCGTTCGGAGCCCGCGTTCGTTCTCGATCCTTCACTTGTCTAAATCCAGGTAACCCTATTCGATCTCGTTCTTTTTTACTTTAAATCAGTAGTATGGTGGTAATTAGGGAGTGCGATGAGGCGAGTAGGGAGCTATCCCCAGCTAATTCGGAGGAGAGGTGTAGGTTGTGGAGGGAAAATGTTAGGCATGCGAAGCGGTCAGATGGAACCATTGATTGGGTGGTGTTTGATAAGGCCTACTACGGCCACTCCCTTTTGACGGAGTTTTCGAGTGATTCGGACGAGGGTGAAGGAGGGAGTAGTAGTGGGAATTCATCTGACTCTATTATTCATTCTGTTCGTCCAGGTCCGTTCTGTAGGAAAAGAATTTGTTACATGGCGTCTTCTAGTGGTTCAGAGCAAGAGAGTTTCGCCGACGAGGTGCTTCGTTCAGAGTCCGTGTACATGGACCCCCAGCGGGTGGCATTTTTTTGGAGTAAGCTGCACGTGTCCTCTACGGGATTTGAGGAGGACGTGGTCTTGGAGCATTGTCGCCCAGGCGAGAAAGTGTGCGTACAAAGGTCGAAGGGAGTGAAGAGTGAGGTGTTTCACATGTATACGGCTGTTTTTGAGGATCTGGGTGTGAAATATCCCTTCACACCCTTTGAAGTTGACGTACTCAATTGTTTAAATGTGGCGCCTTCTCAGCTGCAGCCGAACAGCTGGGCGTTTATACGTGCTTTCGAGATTTTATGCGAGGGGCTGGGTTTCCAGCCCTCAGTTGGATCTTTCTTCACGTTTTACGGCACGAAGGGGGTAGATAAGCAATCTTGGGTGTCCATCAGTGCGCATCCCGGTAAGAGGTTGTTCCCGCCATACGCCTCTCATTACAAGAATTGGAGACAAACGTTCCTCCGGACCCGGGGGCGAAAGGATTGTGAGGCAGCTGCTCTGTGGGTTGATGGTAAGCTGAGGTTTCCCATATGTTGGACGAGTGCTCCGGCGTCTATCATGGGATTTGACTATGAGAAGCTGGATGCATACGACCAGGGCGTCGTCTGTTTTTTGGATAAAATGTTACCTATGAACATCCGGGAGTTGTTGAATAGGGAAGGGGATGTAGATAGCTTAGACGAGTACCTACGTGAGTCGAATTTATTTATTTATGCCTATATTTTGCTTTTTTATTTTCTTGTCCCCTTAACTTTTCTGCTTCATTTTCTGTAGAGGATATGGCGCCCATGACTGCGGCGGAGCGGAAGAGATATCTCGAGGAAATGAAGGCCAAAAAGGCTGCTGAGGGGATGGTGGCCACCGATCCCGCTGGGCTTATTACCCGCAAGCCGAAGAGAAAGGCTGATCACCCGCCTGAGTTTCAAGCTGAGTCCTTCACAGTGGCTACGCATGATAAAACGTCGCCCGGGAAAGATGATAAAGGAAGGGCAGCCGCGGAGAAAAAAGGTAAAAAAACGCCCTCTCCTTCCTCGATTAGCGCCATCAAAACCAGCAAGTCAGTGCCATCTTTCTGGGATAAAGGCTTTGACTATGGTGCCTATGTCAAGGAGAGGCTGGTTTTCAGTCCAGAAGACGCGGAGGCGGGAAACCAGGGTGATGTTCCCTTTATGACTAGGGGTGTGGGAGTTCATTGCTTGCGGTCTATAATTCTTTTGGATGCGATGGATCGGAAGTATGAAGAGCTGATGCAGAATGAAGAGGCTCTTCAAGCTACGGTGAGGGCATTGGAGAAAGAGGTGGAGGAAGCCAAGGACGCGAGGGAGAGAGAAGTGAAAGAAGCCAGGGAGGAGGTGAAGCTTGAATGTGATAAACACATCTCCGATCTGAAGATTGGTTATGCAGCGGATCTTGCTGGGAAGGACGGGGTTATTGCTAAGCTGCAAAATGATGTCGCGGCTGGAGCAGAAAGGGAGGATCAGCTTAAGGCTGAGGTTTCCGAAGCGAAGGGCGAGTTGGCTCTGAACTTCGATGCTGGCTTTGAAAGGGCTAAGGCGCAAGTCGCCCTTCTCCATCCTGGCGTCGATATTTCCGCCCTTGATTCCTTTAAAATTATTGTAGATGGCGCCCTAGTGGACGAACCATAATTTCTCTTGTTGTACTACTTTTTTTTTTTAATTTATTTTGAACTCAGTACTCTTCCTTCAATTTGTAATAATACATTGTTTTCTTTAAACTTCTCGTCTGTTCCTTTTACCCTCAAATTTATTCATTTTAGAAAGCATCTCTTAGGCGGTGGTCATTATTTGCGTTCGTTTCATAACATCGTTGAGAATTGCCGGGTTGCTTCATTTTCGGCTGACGACGTCTTAGAGCCCTCTTTGGGGTTAAGGAATTAGGCGGCAATCTCATTTTAAGTTCGCGACGTCTTAGAGCCCTCATTGGGGTTAAGGAATTAGGCGGCGATCTCATTTTAAGCTCGCGACGTCTTAGAGCCCTCATTGGGGTTAAGGAATTAGGCGGCGATTTCATTTTCGGCTCGCGACGTCTTAGAGCCTTCATTGGGGTTAAGGAATTAGGCGGCGATTTCATTTTAAGCTCACGACGTCTTAGAGCCCTCTTAGGGGTTAAGGAATTAGGTGGCAACCCTCGCTGGGGTTCACGCGTCAGATGGCGAACTCATTTAAGATTAGGCGTTGGTGATCTGCTACAGGTAATGAAAGTAAGATAAACAAGTGATATATATGATAATAATAAAAAAGCGGGGCCTCATTAAAAACCCCCATTGCTGCGGGGGAAAAGAGTGCCCCTTAATCCTTCTCTACAAGGTTGTACAAAGATGTCGCAATACATAAGATAAAAGACAGTAAAAATTAAAGTGGCTTCGTTGACCCTCTAGCTCGCCTTTGAATTGTTGTGGCGAGTTTCTTCCTGCTTTGTGCTCGGCTCTTTAATCAGACCGCATTTGGCTAGTTTTGCATGGAGTATCAACAAAGGAGTACTTGTTTCCTCAACCTTCTTGATCTCGTCGAAGTCCGCATCCTCTTCCACAACATTGACATTTGGGTTGGCTAGTTTTGCATGGAGTATCAACAAAGGAGTACTTATCTCCTCAACCTTCTTGATCTCGTCGAAGTCCGCATCCTCTTCCACATCATTGACATTTGGGTTGGCTAGTTTTGCATGGAGTATCAACAAAGGAGTACTTATTTCCTCAACCTTCTTGATCTCGTCGAAGTCCGCATCCTCTTCTACATCATTGACATTTGGGCCTTTATAACCCTGCAACGGATTATTCTTCACATCGGCCCCTTCTCTTTGAAGGATAGGCTTTTTTTGCTGACTATCTCTTCGTCCATCGAACTTTCCTTTGGACCTCTTGTTGTTCCTATGCGCTCTTGCTGAAACTCTTCTTCTAGGTTTGTGCTAACAAAGTTCACTTGATGTGCTTTCAGGTTGCTGTTTCCTTTCTTCTCTCTTTGCAGCTTCAAACTGTTGTGGTAACATTCTCGTGCAACTCTCTGATCTGCTCTAATAGCGCCGACCCGTCCATTGTCCAGCGGATATTTCATAATGAGGAACTTAGTGGAAAGATAAGCGTCAAGGACGTTGAAGGCTGGGCGGCCTATGATGATGTTGTAAGAACATGGCGAGTTGACTACTAAATACCTAATCCTGATGGTTTTGGCGTTGTTACCTGTACCGAATGTTGTCTTCAATGTGATGTATCCACGGACGTGTACCTGTTCCCCTGTGAAGCCAGCCAGTATTCCTTTGAAGGGCTGCAACTGGTCCTCGTTAAGTCCCATTCTCTCAAAAGCAGAATAATAAAGGATGTCTGCAAAGCTCCCGGGATCAATCAACACCCTCTTGACATCCCAATTGAAGATTTGCACAGTAATGACCATGTGATCGTCATCGTGGGGGATCACTCCTCTGCGGTCTTCACTTGAGAAGGTGATATCTGTTTGGCGCTCTGGCTCCTTTCTGGCGTGGTCATCGAGCAACATTACCTGCCTCACATATCTTTTCCGAGAGGTGCTGGACTCCCCTCCTCCTGCGAAGCCGCCGAATATGGTGTTCAAGGTGTGGCGCTCACCGTCCTTCGCCACATCTTTCTCCCTTTGGGGGTCTTCGGGGAGACGCCTGTCTCCCTCTTTGCTTTCCTTCACGTATCCTCTTAGCCTGACATTCTGAATCAACTTCTCAATCTCTCTCTTCAGGTGGATGCAATCATCTGTGGTATGTCCTTTAATGCGGTGATACTTACACCAGGCTTCCTTGTCGCTTCCCATGATGTTTCCTCTCGGTGGTGGGGGTTCGGGGATGATTCTAGAATGGTACACATCTCTCCAGATTTGCTCACGGCGAGTGTTGAGGGCCGTGAAGGATTCTGGCAGGGGTGCGCGCCTATCCTGGATGTGACGCTTGTATGGCGCTCTGTCTTTGTTGTTGGGTGGATAATAGTTGCGGCGATGGTCATAGCCGTATGGGGCACGCTCCCTGGAATCCCTTGCTTTCTTTTCGGCGTTGCTCTCTTCTCCTTTTATGTAACATTCTGCCCTAGACATGATTTCTTCCATGGAATCGGCCGGCTTTTGCGCCAGCGATTCGTTGAACTATCCAGCACGGAGGCCATTTTGGAAGGCTCCCACAAACAGCTCCTGGTTCGGGTTCATGACTTTAATTGTGGCGTCGTTATATCTTGCAAGATATTCACGGAGGGTCTCATTCGGCCCCTGGCGGACGTTGAAAAGGCTGGTAGATGACACCTTGCGGTGGCGACTGGCCGAAAACTGGCTTGTTAATTTGGTTGTCATGTCCTGGTAATTGACGACTGAGAAACGAGGCAAGTTCATGTACCACCTGAGGGCGGCGTCTTTGAAGGTCCCTGCCAGCAGCTTACATTTGAGGGAGTCAGCAGTGCCGATGATGGCCATCTGGGTGTTGAAAGCTGTTACATGTTCCACCGGATCGCTCTTTCCGACGAAAGACGAAAGAGAGGGCGGCTTGAAGTTTTCTGGGACCGGCGCATTCCAAACTTCAGCGGAGAGCGGTTGTCGATCTGGATCTACCGACTCGTCCTGTTGGGACCCATTCCCCTCAGCGTGTTGTTGTTGCTGGATTGTTTCCATTGTCGCTTGCAGAGCTTCGTTATGGTCGCGAAGCTGCTGGATTTGTTGCTGTAGGGCTTCTAGGGCTGCTGGGTCCGCCATCGACGGTGACGATGATGGTTGTTTGGGTCGGTTATGAAGACCAAGATTGGTGGTTGAAGATTAGCGGTTAGGGGCGAAAATGTCAGAGAGAGGGTTGGTTTCTGAACAAAGAACAGGTTAGGTTGAACGTTTGATTAGGGTTAGGGTTGAATCGCAGCGGATTCGGAGGTTTTAAGGTTGCTCCTGAGAAACACTGCGGATGCAAGACATTCTGGTGACTTTCAGAGGCCGTGGATCAACTGCCTTTCTTTCCGAGACGGTGGCTAGGTTAGTTTTACCGTAGCCCCAAGGTGGGCGCCAACTGTACTTGCTGTGAGCACAATGTATGGAAACTAGGGTTTCTGAGTTCTGTTTAGGTCATGCCTTGGGAATGATCCCAAGGTTACTATTTGTAGCCTTCACTTGAGCCTATCCGGTCATAGTTTTGGGCTCAAATCGTAAAGGGCCAAAACTATGATTAGGGCGCCCTCGTAGGCTGTTGAGGGCGCCCCCAAAGAGTTTCCTTCAGGGAGGTCACCTAGGGTTACTTGACTGTAAAGTGGGCCCTGCGCCCTCCTGGAGGGCGCCTAGCCTTATTCCAAGGGTTTTCACCCTTGTCTTTAGGATCTCAAGTCCTAAATGGTGAGATCTACGGTCCATTAATAAACTTAGAAAATCGCGAAAAATCTAAGAAAGTATAAAAAGGAGTATGGCTGAGTTTAGTATTAGTAACAAAGAACAAATAATAAAAATAAAAATAAAAATAAAATTAAAGGATTGGGATATAGCATATGAAGATAGTATTGAAAATAAAGAAAAAGATTGTTACAAAAAATTAAGATGTATATGGAAACTGAATTTACCAAAGGATATAACGACAAAAGTTTGTGAGGAATATTGTAAATTATGCGGACAAGCAATTCTTTACGAAAATGAAATAGATTATGCATTACAAAATATGATGGATGATATTTTAATGGATGAATATATAATTTCTATGTGTTATGGAGGAAATACGATAGATTTAGATTTAATAGAAAACAATGAGATTTGAGATTATTTAGATGATTACTAAAGTTATTAAAAGGATTTTAAAATTTCCTGAATCATTTGGTATCAATTATTTGGTATCAGAGCACTATGATTCAAAAATAACTAAAATGGATAATTTAGAAAAATCTAAGATTTCAGATGAGAAATCTAGAAAACTAAAATTACAACAAATTTTAAATAAAATACAACGAGGAGGGTAAAATAAATATTTTGCAAAGAAAAATTAGAAAATGAGTGTAAGCAGAACAGAAAAAATATTTACCTTAGAACTTATAGGTTTAATTAATAGAACTAGAGATATAGTAAAAATATTATACAATAAATTAGATTATAATATTAAAATAGGAAATAGTAATGAAATAGATAGAACCTCGAAACACCTTCTAAAATATGAAAATAAATTAGAATTATACGAAACTATGTTAAAAAATATAAACGAATTTAATTCCGTCACTGATGGTTTGCGACGTGGGAATTAGGGACGAAATTTTGAATTCCGTCGATAAAATTCGTCACTATTTCAACATATTTTAGTAGTGTGAGTTATGATAATTCACAATTCCACTGAGACATATCAAGTCTGATAAAAAATTATTTCACTTAAAAATTGAATTCAATTTCTTCTAAACAATTTCTTATGCGATAAAGTTCATTAAACACTTGAGGTCGATTGCTTAATTGAACAGAGTAAATTCTTTTTTAACTTTGACACTATTCCAAAAATAATTAAATAAAAAACTTCTCTTAACGGGGTGGGTGTGGGTCTACTGTGTGACTCATTGAGATTTAAGCCGTCCAGCCCTAACTATTTGGTTATATCCACTTTCACAAATTTCCAAATAAGACGATTGGTCATTTTCGAAGGCAATTTAGGGTTTCTGTTCCCATGCTTGATTCACTCTCATTCAACGCCAGGGCTTCTCAACTTTGATAGATATCATGATCTGAACAATCTTCTCTGCCTCCGATCTGGCTTTTCCTGCAAAATTTTGAACCTGATTTATGGATCCGGGTACCATATATATCTTCAATCTTCAATGCCCTTCTTTCTGGATTTTCTGTTTGGGAATTTATTGATTATTACCTCATTCCTTTGAATAAAGTACTTATGCTGTTTTTTTTTTTTGAAGAATTTTTGATTCAAATAATTACTTAATAAAGAATAAATTTGAAACATTTCTGATCCTTTTTAGGTGTTACGTACGGTACGGATTACGAATTCTCTGTGTTTGCTTATTATGGATTGTTCCATGTTTTGTAGGTATAGGTTATGTATCTACATATCTAGTTTCTTCTACTAAATAATATTCATTTGAATCTTGCCATCCCTCCAATGGAACCAAAAAAGGAAGTTGAAACCACCGTTTCATTGTTTGAGTGTTATGAATTGGAGAAGTATTTTATTTTATTTATTTATTTGAATATTTTTTGACAATAAAATTATAAGTTTTTACATGCTTTCAAGTATATTATACCTTTAGAAAAACAAAACTTTGTACTTTATTTGTATATATTGTTGGAGAATCAGTGATTAAATGTCAGTTAGAGGTAACAATTCAGTTAATTACCAAATGTAAGTTAGTTGTTCAGCTGTTAGAGATCACTTAGGGTCTGTTTGGTTCGAGAGTTTTGGAGGGGAGGGGAGGGGAAGACTCACTTTTATTTTTTAAATTACGGATATTATAAAATAATTTTTAGAAAATTGAATTAACAATATGATAAATGATCATATAATACTTCAAAAACACTTAATTTATTTTAAAAAAACATTTTACGTTGTTTGTAATTTAAAAAATAAAAGTGAACCCTCCCCTCCCCTCCAAAACTCTCGAACCAAACGGACCCATAGGCTTGTGTTAGCCAATCTCCAAAATTAATTTCCCAAGTTTTCTTTTGTTTTCTTTCATTTTTCCTGATAGTTCTTTCTTTGTTATGGTATCAGAGCCTGATTCAATGTCGTTTAAGGTTGATTCTGAGATGGGTTGAACCAAGTATTCGCACTCAAGTTTTTTTGGCAAATCTGGTGCTGCTGATGTGTGGGATAGTGTGAAATCTACCGTGCGTGTTACTCTCCTAGTTTGTTTAGTAAATGTATGAGGGTTGTTAATTCTATATTCCAGTGAAAGTGCCAAAAGGTAACATTGTTGCTACGAATATTGTTGGTGAAGTGCTTGTCAATGAATTGATTGGTTTAACTGATGTTTTATATGCCACAATTCAGTATTACTTGATTTCCACATCAAGAGTGGCCAAGGACAAACCCCAAGGGTTAGCCTGCTGGTGAAGACTTAGGAATTATGAGTGTGCTTCTCTATAAATCTTATGTTAAAATCTCTTATGTGCCATCAATTTATGTGTTGGAACAGTTCATACAGAACTTTGTTTGTGCTTCAATTGGTCTCTAGGATTAGTCGGTTCTTGGGCTAGGCCGGATTCCGAGTTCAAAAAATAAAAATAGTGATTAAGGAATTGGGTTGTGTTTGTGTTCACTAAAATCCTATGCTTAATACAAAATTTCTTGCGGAAGATGATTGGTTTGGATAGATTGTTGACTGACCTCTACTAATTAGTGTAACATACTCAATAACGTCTCTGCGTAAATGCATGAAGGCAAATCAAGAAGGTAATGTTTGTTATTTCATTATCATTCCCTAATCTGCCTAGATTTGGGCATACTTCTTTTGCTAGACTAGAACTCTCTACTATAAATTGTCTCCTAAAATAAAGAAAACAAACATTAACCTTTGGATTGAAAATTTATATTATATATATCATTTTTTTTATAAAATTTTACTAAAAAAATCATTAGATATGTTATTGATGTGCGTCAAAAATGTTGTTCAAGAAAAGCACTTAGATATTAATCTTGACACGTGTCAATAACATTTCAAAGTTTTTTAGATTTATTATGTAAAAATTTATAGAGATTAATTATTACATATAAACATTCAATATAACAGTTAGATTTGTATAACATGAATTCAACAAAACAAATAACGCTAAAGAGGGAGAGGGATATATTGACTACAAGAGTAATGCTAAAGAGTTACTCCACATCTTCAACCTTCATTTTATCTTAATCTAATGGATTAAATTTAAGTCCTATTATTAATCATGTGACTCAATTTTCTTGATCATTCTCACAATATTTATGTTTCCTTTTTCCACTCAATCAATATTTATGTTTCATAAACACAATTAATTATTGGTTAAAAAAACAACCATTATTCTTGTGAAACTTCCCTGCAACGATTATCATCGATTTGTCAACAATTAACAATGGTTTTTAAAATTGGCTGTTTTATAATGTTTTGGATTGATTTACTTATTCAGATTTGCCGTGTAAAACAAAAACATGCAAAATATATACAATACAAAAATTCACTAATTTATGAAGCATAATATCAATCCAACGATCGAAGCTCCGCATGGTGGTAATGTTGTGGATGGTGGCGCTACATGTTGTCCGGCAAAATACAGAAAATTCACACATGATACCTAGCTGATATTAACCTTTCCAATAGCAAAAAAAAAAAAAATAAAATTAGTGTACATATCCTTCTTCAGATCCATGGAATTAAAAAAAATAATAATTAAACATTAGCAACAAGCACGGTTTATCCCTAATGATGTAGATTGAAGAAAGAGATGGTGACAACCCTTGATCGAGATATGATTGTTATTTGTTTTCTAATAGGTGGTAATTGTTAGTTTGGTATGAAAGATTGTTGATTAAAATGATTGATTGTGTTTATGATACATAAATATTGATTGAATAAGAAAAAGGAAACAAAAATAATGTGAAAATGATCAAGAAAGATGAGTCACATGATAAATAATAAAACTTAAATCTATTAGAGTTACTTTTAGAGTCAATATATCCCTCCCTATATATATATATATATATATATATATATATATATATATTCTCTTTATGATTTTAAAAGTGTAACAAACTAGATGAGTATATTTATACTTACTTTTTCATTATCTCAATTATACATTTAAATAACTTTTTCTATAATAAAGATCGTTGTTGGTGTCATTAAAAAAAATAATTTATATTATATTTTTTGTTATATTGTTGGTGTGATTGAAATAGATAATCATGGTTAGTTTGATTTGTTATAACTTGAAAGCATCAAACATTTATATTTTTAGTTTTAATCAAAATAAAAATTTCATAAAAAAATCATCATTCATAATTTTCAAATGTTATCGCAATAAAAAGAGCGAAAAGACTTTTCGCTAGTGTGTGTGTGTATATATATATATTGACGGTTTTTTCTTTTAAAAGTGTAACAAACTTGATGAGTATATATATACTTACTTTTTTATCATCTCAATTATACACTTAAACAACTTTTTCTATAATAAAGATTTTTGTTGGTGTCATTAAAAAAAAAAGAATTTAGATTATATATTTTTTTGGTATATTGTTGGTGTCGTTGAAATAGATAATTATGGTTAGTTTGGTTTGTTATAATTTGAAAACAAACAAACATTTATATTTTTAGTTTTAATCAAAATCAAAATTTCAAAAAAAAAACAGCGTTCATAATTTTTAAACGTTAGCGTAATAAAAAGAGGGTAGTAATGATAAGGGCAGTACGATAACTCTATTGTGCTTTTAATTTAAAATCAAGAAGCTTAACATATCTCAACGTAGTAACTTCATGAAAAGTTAAAATTATTTGAGACTAGTTATGCAAGCCCCCCACAAGAACTAGAAGCTGAGAGAACATAATAAAAAGACTAGATATTGAAAAAGAAAGAAACAGCCAATAAAGGACCCCAAGCTCGAGAAGCCACTACTTTCAAATTACTGCCCCACTGAGGAAAAGAGTGAAACCAGCAGAAAGGGCACGAGCGAAGTAAGACGCGAACGAGGTCTACCGAGACCCAACTCCACCACCCCTACCGAAACCTATTGAATTGTACAAGTTGTACCTCCCACTTATAGAAAGAGCATGGACTGTCGGTTTTTTTAGTTGGACATTTATAATTCTTAGTAGAAAATGAATTTTATAATAATTAAAAATGAAGAACGAATATAGTCTATTATAAAATTAACAAAAAAATAGTAGAGTTCACCTTTAGATATGGTCTATATTAGACAACCTCTATTTATTAATTTTAGTTATTTTTATAAAATATTATATCTCCTTCCATTCTTTTGTTATTATAAAATTCATTTTTCTGTTAAAAATAGGTTAAAAAAATCTAATTTTAAATCCTTGTTTATTTTGAGGTATACTCTTAAATCCTTTTTACAAGATCTATATTAGACCAAAACCTTAAACAAAGGAGATGGTAACAACTATTCTTAAGACATTGTTTATGGAATTGGAAATAATAACTTTTAATTTGTACAGAAAATCATGTAATTTGTTAAACCAACCTTATCCATAACCATATATGTAATATTGGAATAATTGTCATTATAGTCCTTGAATGTGTAATGATTAATCATAACAGTCTCTTAATGTATTAAAATATCAAAATAGTCATTGATTGTGCATTATGTTAGTCAAAATAGTCCCTTACGTTAAAATATTTTGTTAATATTGTCATATTAGTCCCTCAATATACTTACTTATTGTCATATCAGTTATTATAAGTATTTAGTTACTGTCATATTAGTCGTTATAATCTTGAAACAATAAGGCTGAGATTTCAAGCATGAAGAAGCCTTCATATATGTCAATGAAGAGCAGAACGTAATCTTAACCAAAGACATGATTTATGTGTGTGTTTGTGATGGTTTCCTGTTCCAATTTTCCTGTGTAAAAAAAAAGTAAAAATTGAGGTTTGTGATGTAAGCGCCTTGGATTAATTTCGAAAAAAAAAAGAACAAATACAAATTAAGTAGATCATTTTCCATTAAAAGATAGAAATAAAATTAGGGCATCTTGACAAAAAAATTAAGGTATCTTAATCACAACCTAAGTTCCAAGTGGTGGTTGAACAAATTGACTTTTGAATTATTTTATTCATGCAAACAAATTGAACCGAGTTGTTTGTGAACTTTAAATGAGTCAAATTCGAACTAAAAATATGTTTGCATCAAACTTGAGTCAAATTTTAAGTTGAACTAATTCTTATCATGTTGAGTCAAACACAGACGAGTTCGGCTTGTCACGATCATTTCCCACCCTAAGATTAACTCTAAATCTTGAGGAGGATAGTTGATCTTGGGTGAATGAATGACCCGATCAATTTTATATTCGCTCTTCCTAAGAAACTTTGTTGAATAATTCTCCTCAAATAGTTTCTCAACAGATGATTCATTTCACATGTTTCGAAGAGTTGAGCTCCATAAAATGTCTTTTTTTTTTTTCTTTATAAAAATTGTTTTTGGATATGGCTCCTACTCACCAAAATAGTTTGCTTAACTAGAATATTCAAGATGTGGAGGGATCATTTTGTGTGTTGTATGCCTAGGAGTTTGCTCATCACTTGTTTATAACCTATGAGTTTTCAGTCCAAGTATGATAAAAGGTTTACCACTGGTTCGACCGGAATATGCTGCCTGACTTTTTCAGTTTATTTTTAGTATTTTGTTTCTTTAGAGTTGTTTCTCAACTTAAACATCACTTAGCTTTGTGTTGATTTTCTCAAATAGAGACGGGGCCGACTCAATGGCAAGGCTACAAAAGCCCCCACTTCAGGTTCACCAACAAAAAAAAATATTTTTCATTAGCCTGTATGAACAAAACATCCACGCATGTCAATAAAAAAAGGAATTATATATTAAAACTTATTTTCGGTCTCACTTAGTTTTAATAATTATCGAGCTGGCATTTAACAGTGTTGTTAATCCTATGCAGGGACGGATCTGGTGTATGACATGGTGCGGCTAAAGCCACACATGCATTTTCACCAAAAAAAATATTATGGTATAGTTCATGCTGAGATTTTGGAAACAATTGTGATTGATAGGATGAAGAAATTAAAGGTAAAATATTAAAGCGTAGATCCGGCGGTAGTTAACTGTCGTTGTGGGTAAATGTGTAATTTCCTGGTATTTTATAGCAAATGCTGAAGTGGGAACAACAATTTTCAAAGGAAATTGCTCTTTTCACATTAAAAATTGCTCCATCACACCCCAAAAATGTATAGTAAAAATTTAGGGTTATTTTTAGTGGACGTTGACCCATATAAATAATAAAATCAAATGATATAAATAAAATTTAGCCACACCTAAACACATCCTGGATCCGCCCCTCATCCTATGGTATGCGGATTTTCTCAAACAATCATTTCTATAATGGCCAATGGTTCAGGGAGACAATCTCAACCATTAGTGAAACTAGGTGATATGAGTTAGAGAAGATTTGTAGCACAAAGGTTAAGATAGGTCAATATGCGAATTATTGTATTGAAAGTCTTCTTGACATCATAGATATGATGAGGTGCACGCATGACTTCCAATATGCAAGCAAACATATCCTTGACTATGCATGGATAAAAAAAGATTATATGATGAGAAATCAATTGAAATTTCTAAATAATAAATTTAAGAGTCCTACATTGTTAAAAGTTGATGATATATCTTGACAATTGAAAAATCTTACAATCATAAGAGAGATCATATGAAAACAATTAATGTTTACCAAGTTATACATATGAATGTAAATTATTGCGCCCTCCCTATAAACAAATAAGCTTATAAAGAGTAGAAGCATTCTAAATATTGGATTATCATTGGAAGAGTTTATGTATCTCAAACCATGTCATTTGATTATTTGTAGCTAGTGATGAAAAATACATCCGTACCGTACGTTAAGAAAAATAATTTCTCAGATTCGTTGATGTGGAAGATACCTTGCTCCATTAAATTTTGAGAGAAAAGTAATGAAATACTATGAAACAAGCTTGCGGATCTTTGACTTTGAAACCACATCATGTACGGCCTTTGCAAGGGATATGTCCGTACAACTACAAGATATGATTTGTTATATATGGTCCTTCTTCAATGACTGAAACTCTTCAAATAGATGCTGCATAAATTTACACTGTGATTTAAAACCTGTATATACTAGAATTGAATGGCATGCATATAAAATTTACAATCTTGTTATTACTATGATTTAAAACAAGTATACTTTGAATGTCATAAATTTATAGTTTATAATTATGTAACAATTAGCTAGTTACCAGAAATTAATTGAGACTTACTTCTTGTAGAGAACTGAAAACCATGGATGGGTTCATTTGTCTCATTCATACAATCACAAGAGGAATTCAGTGTTTGGCTGATCTGGGTAACTGCAGATTCATCCCTAAAGGAATTCCATGAAACCAATTGGGTCAAAATATGATTTTTTGTTGCTTGAGCTTCTTCAACTTCACTTTGCTTTGATCTTCTCATCTTTTTTTCTTTAGTCCTCTCTCTTGCCCTTTCCCTTGCCTTTTCTCTCAACTCCCTTACAAGAGGATTATGTATTCTGGAATGGTTTTTCCTAATATTTCTCTTCACACCCAAAGGCTTCTTCTTCTTCTTATTCTTCTTTTGTTCTTGATTAATCTCGTTGACTGCAATCTCTTCAGGACTAGACATATATTCAAAAGTTGAAGAAGAAACATTACTACTCTTTGCTGCAGGTATTTGATTGATTTGACCATTTGCTTGATTTAGTAACCACTCCACTGTTTTGCTAGCTTTTTCAAAGCCTAACATGTCTTGCAAACGGAAAAACCTTTTAGCAACTTGAACTGAAAGTCTCATCCTCCTATCTCTCATTCCTCTAGCTGTTCTAATCTTGCTGTGCCTATCTCTTCTTGTGTTTGGTCCTTTTTTAGGTACCACCTTATTGTCCTTGTCCTTGTCCTTTGTTTCATTAATTGATACATTCATTTCCATGTTAACAACAGCTTCAAGCTCAGTCTCAAGCTCAACTAAATCAGATTGGGGTTGAAATTGAAATAGAAAATCATGAGGGGTTTGTTCAAGGAGATTATTTTGGTAATCTTCAAATAGGTTTGAATGAAAGTGATGAAAAAAAGACAAATTAAAAGGGGAATTAGGTAGGTCACAATAAATGCTTTGTAGTATTGATGCTGTGTTGTTTTCAAGCTCAGTTGAAAAAGGAATAGGGTCATAATTCCCATTGTGAGAGTTACTATTTGAAGGTAACATATCTCTGCAAGTTAGGGATTGCACCTTAACCCTATCCCCTTTACGGTGTAGATTAGAAATGCAAAAGCAAGTTTGAGAATGACGCGTGTTTTTCCTTCTTAACAATAATATCTCACTTGTTCATTTTTAGTTTTTGCTTACTTAATTCCTGAAAGTAAAAAATAATAAAAAAAAAATATATAATTTGACAAATGAGACACAAGTTAGAAAGGTAGACATCGCCCTTAATTAATTTATATATATACCGTACATGTGTGACTGAGAGCAATCATATTGAAATTTTGGTTTCGTCAAGAAAACAGTACCGTTTGAGAATGAGAAAGATATAGCTAGCTAGCTAGCTAGCACAAGAAAATAATATTGCATTGAACTATTGAAGGGAGGGAGGGAGAAAGCAAGATGCTGGTGGTGTAATGTAAGAGATAAAGAATGTAAGAATGGCAATTTATGGTGGAGCGTGGAGACAAGGAACCATCTATCCTTTTCACCAAAAAGCAAAAAGATTTTCAGAATGATTATTTCTTAAAAAGAAATAAAAAATAAGTGGATACAACAGAAACTCTAATTGGTGCCACTTGCGCAATCACATCATTATTAGGCCCACTTCACCTGTTTCTTAGTCAGATTTCAAGTCCCATGCTTTTGTTTAGCAAAACATCCATTTTGGTTTATTTTTGAATGTGTGAGCTTACCCTTACATAGAAATTAAGTTCATAAATAAACCATAATTTTTTAAAAAATTAAATATTTTTTAGAACGTATTTTTTATTAGTTAGTTTATAATTTGAATGTATTTTTTCTAATTAGTTTGATTTTTAAATATCTCTTATGTTAGTTAGTTTTGTTGGATATCTGTATGTTGGCTACATGTTTGGTAAAATCAAAATGTGCAAGCAATGCATCCTCAAAAGCTATTTTGTGCCTTCAGAAGCTGAAAACTGGATTTCAGAAGCAAGTACTGTTCATCAGAAGCAGAACTGGTCTTCAGACGCTGGTACTGTTCATCAGACGCTGGGATGGTCATCAGACGCACTGTTCAGACGTTGACTTCTGTTGACCTTCAGAAGCTGAACTTCAGAAGCTGCATTTCAGAAGCTGGATTTCTGCGTTCCTTATGATAATTTTCTCTCAGTATCTTTTGAAGATTTGTTGAAGATTTATCAAGGCTGATGTTTCCAGAAGGCTGTTTATTTCGTGTGAAGATTTTTCTTGCAGATTTGTTCGTGTTATTGATGAATTTATTTTCAAAGGAATCTTTGCAAAATATATCTCAGAAATATGTTTGCTTCTATGAGCTTCTAAAGTATTTCAGAACTATATCAATTGAAGATTATTGTGTTCAGAATTATGTTGCAGCTGAAGACTATTTAAAGAGGACTTTAGTATTGGAGAATGTACGTATCGAAAACCAGAAATTAGAGTCTTAGAGTTTTTGAGTTTTTGAGTCTTTAAGCTTTTGCTTTGTTTTGTACCACTCATCTGTTAAGAGTTGATTGTTTTGTTTAGTTTGTTTTCACTTAAAGCTTTTAAGCACAAGTGATGTTTTTGTTGTGTTGAAGAGTGTCTTCATCGTACTTGAGTTTATTGAAGAGTTGTTAATCACTGGGCTGTGGTTACGTGGTTAGGAAGTAAGAGGGGGTTCTTATACCTAGGTGTTCCTGGGTAGAAGTCTAGACAGGTAGAGATTAAGTGACAAGACAGGGAACAGGGGCTGCGTCTTGAGTCTTAGAATTAATTCTATTTAGTGAATTTCCTTCCTAGATTGGTATCCTCAAGACGTAGGTGTTGTTTATCACCGAACTAGGTTAACAAATACTGTGTTCTTTATTTTCTGTCCTTTACTTTGCTGCTTCTGAACCTGTGTTTAAGTACTCTGTTTTGCATTCATAGTACTCTGTTTTACGTTCTGATTCAGTACCTGCCAGAATTTCAATTGGTATCAGAGCAGGCACCCTGCCTGTATTTGGGTGAGCTCCAGGGAAGATATTTTCTGGCTTTATGGAGAGAGAAGGAGGTTTTGTTAACAGACCACCTCTGCTGGATGGGACCAACTATGAATATTGGAAATCTCGTATGAGTGCTTTCCTAAAATCTATTGATAGCAAGACCTGGAAAGCTATTCTGAAAGGTTGGGAACATCCTGTTGTGACTAACAAAGATGGTAAGAAGACAGCTGTTTTGAAACCAGAGGAAGAATGGTCAAAAGATGAAGATGATTTGTCTCTTGCAAACTCCAAAGCTTTGAATGCTATATTCAATGGAGTGGACAAGAACATGTTCAGACTGATCAAGCAGTGCACTATAGCCAAGGATGCCTGGGAGATTCTCAAGACTACTCATGAAGGCACATCCAAGGTAAAACTGTCCAGACTTCAGCTTCTCACCACCAAATTTGAATATCTGAAGATGTTGGAGGATGAGAACATACAAGATTTTTACATGAATGTTCTGGATATGGCTAACTCTTTTGAATCACTTGGAGAAAAAGTATCTGATGAGAAACTTGTAAGGAAAATTCTCAGATCCCTTCCTAAGAGGTTTGATATGAAGGTGACTGCAATTGAGGAAGCTCATGACATCTCCAGCATGAGGGTGGAAGAATTGATAGGTTCTCTTCAAAACGTTCTGATTCAGTACCTGCCAGAATTTCAAGTTTAATCACTAAAATTACTAACATAAAGCACACTCTAATATTTTTATATTTTTAATATATTCAAAAGCTAGGCGAGAAATGCATTTCTAAAAAAAAAGGTGTGAAATGCTTATCAATTCGGTTCTTCAATCTATTCTAACTTACTTCATGAGTTTATCTACTCTTCTTGCATCGCTTTGTGACGAGATATAAAAAATGATGAATTTTATTGGTGGGGACACTCGGGAGTTCAAAATAAAGGCATTCAGCAGTTCTCACGGGATAAGTTATCTATGCATAAGAAAGATGGAGGTATGAGTTTTAAAAATCAGGCATCTTTTGATCTTGTCATGCTAGGTAACCAAAGTTGGAGAATTATGACGAACCCATACGCTTATTGCCAGAACTTACAAGGTAGGATATTATCCTCGTTGTAATTTCTTTGAATCTATAATGGGTCATAAGTCTACTTTTGTATGGAGAAGTATAATTCCTCTATGATTTTGATGATAACAAAGTATTGAAGAACAATTGTATATACTGATATTTGTTCAAGTGTGCAGGATCATAAAATATATCCATCATGTATTGAACATGTATTAAAGCATCAGAAGCACAAGAGAAGCTCAAAAGACTGTGGTAGAAGATATGAAGAAAGGTCAACCAGAAGTCAACAAATTGGATCAGAAGAAAAGGACGCCTCTCAGAAGATGAATAGATCGTCAGACTATGTGGAGATCATCAGACTCAGAAGACCTAGCCACACATAGAAGACCCCTTCAGACATGGAAGACCTTCATACTTCAGAAGCATCTGAGGGACCCATACTCCACGTCAGATTTGTCGTCTTCTATGGTTGTCCACATCAAAGGATCTGAGCCCAGTTTTGTCTTCTTCTGACCATGTGTAGAAACAGACAAATAACTTCAAGGGAAATAAGAATGAAGGGATACTTCCAGTTTCAGCAAAGGATTTTCAAATGACTATCCAACCGAATTATTCATATCAGGCAATGGCTCAACGTCCTTGATTTGAAACTTCTCAACGACTCTTAATGCGCTGACACTCTTCTCCGACGTCTCGTAAATCCCTGCATATATAAGGAGCTGAAGACCATGGAAGAAGATTAACAAGACTCTGCTATTTTAACTGAGCCATTACTCTGCCAAATCAAATAGCGCAAAAAGCACTTAGGATTTTCGTTTCAACTTGTGTATCTTAGAAATCCTATAAGTCTTAAAGAGTCTGTTCATAGATTGTTCAGTTTACACCAACATTTGAATATCCGGTGTAAGAACAAATTTGTTTATATTTGTTGTAAGCAAATAGAAGTCTCTTGCTTGCAAAGCTTGGTCATCATAAGTCTCTTGGTGAAACCTTGAGCACCATAAGTCTCATTCAGTTGTGATTGGGCACTAGAAGTCTCTTAGGGTTGCCCTTTGAGCATTGGAAGTCTCTTGCACGCGTGCTTGAGCATTAGAAGTCTCTTGGAGTTGTCATTGAGCAGTGGAAGTCTCTTGGTAGTGACCTTGAGCATAGAAGTCTCTTGCAAGTGTGCTTGAGCATTGGGAAGTCTCTTGGAAGAGTCCTTGAGCAATTGTAATCTAGTGAGATTATAGTAAAATCCCTTGAAAGTGCAAGGGGATTGGACTACTCCTGTGTTGTGGGAGGAACCAGTATAAATTACTTCTATATGCTTTCTTTCTCTCCCTCTTGTCGCGTCGTTAAAAAACGCTCGAGCGTACTAACACTCGAAATGACTACGGAGTCGCCACCAACGTTTTATTTTTAAAGGGAAACGTTGATAAAACCCTTGACGATGTGGAAAAGATGGTCATCGCAACCATTAATGGGTTCGGGAGTCGATTATGCAAGGGGAAGGTATCAGCACCCCTCACATCCGTTGTACTCAACGGGAACCTCCTAGTTAGTTTAGGGTTAAAAGTGTTTTATGTTGGAACAAAATGTGTTTAACAAGTCTCTTATGAATTAAGGGAAGATTGTTGAAACATTTATGTGTAAACATATCTCTCTTTATGTTTTTGATGATAACAAAGTGTTAAAGAGAAAATTGGTTAATTGCTAATGCTTTGTTCAAGTGTTTCAGAACCACATGATTAATGATCAAAGTTTGATAATGGTTATGGAAGAACAAGCTAAAGAGCAAGAAGGAAAGCAAAGAAGCAATGTTGCAAAGCTAGAAGGAAACTGGGTCTGAAGAGTGCTCCTGAAGAGCAGCTTCTGAAGTGCTCCTGAAGGCAGCTTCTGAAGGAGTCAACAAAAGTCAACCTCTGAGACCAGCTTCTGATGTTCAGTACGTGAAGCAGCTTCTGATGCACTGTTCACACAGAGAAGCTTCTGAAGCTGATGTGGCTTGGAAAGTGACCAGTATTGTGCGCATTTAATGCCTGGATGTGTCAGAACAACTCAATGGAACAGTTGTCTCCCTGACCCAGACATTCTCCAGCTTTTAAGGTAGGCCATTTCAAAAATGGCTGCTGCTCTGTTCTGTTTGAAAAAGTGCAGCATACATTTGCAGAAATTCTAGCTCAGCTTGCAACGGCTCTTTCCTCAAATCAAGCAAATCTTCAACAACTATATTTCATCTATAAAAGGAAGAAGATTTGAAAGAAGAAATTGTCTAAGACTCTTGAAACAAATTGCTGAACCTGTGCTCTGTTTTCTGTGTAAAAACTGTCAAGTTCAAAACTCTTAGAAATTCTCATAGTCTTTGTAACTTAGAATTTCTTAAGGTTAAGAGTCTTAACCTGTGTTGTATTAAGAGAACACCTCTGATATTTTATCAAGTGTTCAACCCAAACTCCTTTACTTGTAAACCAGTTTGGTCCTCAAAGTCTCAGTCTGTATACTGAGCATTTGTAACCTCATTCCTTTGTGGTCTGAGTCAGAAGCCTCTTGTCTTAGTGACTTGAGCATTGGGAAGTCTCTTGTCTTAGTGACTTGAGCATTGGAAGCCTCTTCCTTGGTGGTTGAGCATAGAAGCCTCTTTCTTTGTGATTGAGCAACTGGAAGTCTCTTCCTTAGTGGTTGAGCAAAGTGTAATCTTCAGATTATAGTGAACTCTCTTGTTGGAACACAAGGGGACTGGACTACTTCTCACATTGAGAAGGAACCAGTATAAAATTGCTGTGTGTCTCTCTTCCCTTATCTCTTAACTTGTTAATCCACTGCTTATAATTTTGATAACAGTTCAGAACCTGGTTCTGAACCCGTGTTAAGTCTTTGAAAAGAAAAAGAACAAGTTTTTGAGTCACACAATTCAACCCTCCCTTCTTGTGTGTGTTTTTCTCACCTTCAGTTGGTATCAGAGCTCCGGTTCTGATATTAACACTTAACAGTGTGTCAGTAGGATCCTGAGAAAAACATGACATCTACCAATAGTTACCCTCCACCATCTCCCAAAAATCAAAGAACTACAGCTTTTAATTATGACTATGGCACTGAAGAAAAGAAGTCTAGGTCACACAACAAACCTCCTATGTTTACTGGTGACCCAGAAAAATTCTCTTGGTGGAAGAGTAAAATGTACAGTCATATTATTGGGGTTGATGATTCACTATGGGACATCATAGAAGATGGAATCACAATTCCAGTGGATGAAGAAGGTGTTGCTGTCAATAGAAGAGCTCTAAGTGATGCAGAAAGAAAGATCTATAGGAAGCATCACCATGTCAGAGGTATCATTGTGGATTCATTACCTCACACTGAGTACCAGAAGCTGAGTGACAAGTCAACTGCTAAAGCCATATTCACATCCCTCTGCTCTAACTATGAAGGTAATAAGAAAGTTAGAGAAGCTAAGGCAAACATACTTGTTCAGCAATATGAATTATTCAGAATGAAAGAGGATGAAAATATTGAGACTATGTTCTCAAGATTTCAGACTCTGGTTTCTGGACTTCAGATTCTGAAGAAGAGTTATACCACAGCTGATCATGTGAACAAAATCCTTAGAAGTCTGCCATCCAAATGGAGACCTAAAGTGACTGTTATTGAGGAAGCTAAGGATCTGAATACTTTAAGTATTGAGGATCTGATAAGCTCCCTCAAGGTGCATGAACTGGGACTCAATGAGGATGAGTCTGTTAGAGAACCAAAGACATTAGCTCTGAAGTCTAAGAGAAAGCCTGCTAAAGCTTTGAAAGCTATTGAATCTGAAGAAGAATTTCCTGAGGGAAATTCTGATGAAGATTCAGATGCTGATGAGCTTGCAATGCTTTCTAAAAGGCTTCAGTATCTGATGAATAGAAAGAAAAAATTCTCTAACAGAAGCAGTAATTTTAGAGGATCTAGTTCTGGTTCAAAAAGGGATATCCAGAAGGAGAGCTGTTACAACTGCAAAAAGCCTGGGCACTTCATTGCTGATTGTCCTGATCTTCAGAAAGAAAAATCAAAGGAAAAAGCAAAGAAGTCCAGCTCAAAGTCCAGCAGTTTCAGAAACAAGCTTAAGAAGAGTCTTATGGCAACATGGGATGATCTGGATAATGAGTCAGAATCTGATGAGGAAGAAGCAAACCTGGCCCTGATGGCAACTGCATTTTCTGATGCAGAATCATGCTCAGATTCTGATGAAGAAGATGAGGTATACTCTGAACTCTCTAGATCTGAATTGATTGAAACAGTTAATGATCTTATGAGTCATCTTAAAAGCAAGTTAAAAGAAATTAAATCTTTGAAAAATCAAACTAACTTGCTGTCTGAGGAAAACCTTAAACTTCAGAATCAAATCTTTGAATATGATGAAGAAGTTGAGGAACTCAGAAAAGAGGCTCATAAGAAATCTGAAGAAGTTCCTAATGAACAGGAAATAGCTCTTCAGGATTTCATGTTAACTGGGTTCAATAGGACTAAAATTGCCTCTATGATGTATAATATGATCAGAAACAAAGGTGAAGGCATTGGCTATGATTCATTCAAACCTTCAAATGAATTAAACTCACCCTCTTGTTCTGAAAATATTTTACAAGGCAATGGTATATGCTTTGTGCCTGCTTCTGATAAATCTGAGAAGTTAAGAATGTCAGAATCTGAGACTAAGTCTGAAGGTCTGAACAACTCAGACTCTGAAGCTTCTGAACCTAAGGATAAGATGAAGGCAAATGTTAAAACCATGCCTAAATCTAAGCCAAAAGGTCCTAAGTCTAAGAGTAAGAGGAAATCAGACTCTGAACCTGAAAATGTTCAGAATCTGGAGTGTTCAGAACCTGGAACTAGCAAGTCTCAGAATCTGAATAAATCAAATTCTTCAAAGACTGAGTTTATTCAAACTTCAAAATCTTTTAAATCAGTCAAGACAAAACATTCTTGTCGCGTCGAATTTCAGATGTCAAGCTATTGGGAAGCGTTGAATCACTAATTCTAAATTACGACTGAACTTTTAATTTTTCGGGGAAAAAAGGAAAAAAGTTCTAAATTACCTTGAAAAAGATTTTAGGTTCGAAAGTCGATTATGCGAGGGGAAGGTATTAGCACCCCTCACATCCGTTGTACTCAACGGGAACCTCTTAGTCGGCTTAGGCTTAAAATGCTTCGATGTTTTACTTGCGTGTTTAAACATGTATAAAAGAAAATATAAAAACATATGCGAGATGAAGAAAGAGATAAAAACGAATGAAAGGGAAAAAAAAAGTTTTTTATTAATGGGCTTGACAAGATGTCGATCTTGCTCCTGCGTATCTCCCGGTAGTCGGAGAATTCAAAGCGTACGTAGTTCTTTGGTAGAAAAAGTTTGTATGTTGGTTTGTTTTAATTAAAATTTGATCGCGCCCGAGCGAAAAAGAGTTTTGCTTTAAAATACGAAACACGGAAGTTTGTTTTAAAATACAAACACGGTCTACTATCGTTATGTTGATAGGTTAATAAAGACCGATGAAAAGCCTCTTACCTACTACCGTTATGAGGGTAGCTTAAAAAGGTAAGAAGGGTTTGATGAAAAGAGACGGATTCACACTCGGGCGTGAACAAAGGTTTTAAAACGCACGAAAGCGTAAAAGGTTTAAATGATAAAAGAGACGAACGCACATTAAGGCGATAAACTCGCACAAGGCGTAAATGTTTTAAACGCGCGAAGGCGTGAAAGGTTCGGATTGACCACAAGGGCCAAGAAAAGGTTAAAAATGGCCTCGGAGGACCAAAGGAAGATTGAGCGTGCTAGACGCGCCGAAAATGGAATGACGATTGCCCGAACGACGAGTCATACGTCACGCGTTCGTGCAACCGAGGTTTGGGGAGACATACGTCAAGCCATTCCCGTTTCATTCAAGTTTTGTTTTGTGGAAAATCAAAGGAATCTCAAAGGGAACCAAACACTTAGTTAAAAAACTTATGAACAAGTGTTGTTCAAGTTATTGAAAAAGAAAGAAAATGTTTTTGTTGATTTTATCGATTGATTGATTTGGAAGGACAAAGTCCCTTGCCTACATACCCAAATGGGATCAAAACCAATGTAGTTCGGCCTAAAAAAGGCTTGGTTTTGAGAAAAACGAGCAAAATCGGCTCAAAAAGGTTATTGAAAATCATGAACAAATTTGTTGTTCAAGTTTTGTTGAAAATCATGAACATAGCTTGTTGCTTAAGTTATTGGAACTCAAGAACAAGTGTTTATTCAAGTTTGAAAAGATGAACAAAAATCATAAAAAACATGCATGAGTTTGGAAAAGGCACAAGTTCGGCTTAATTCGAGTTTGGTTTAAAAAAGAGTGAGCAAGCTCGGCTTAAGTTCGTGTTTGGATTGAAAATCATGAACAACGTTGTTGTTCAAGTTTGGTTTTGAAAATAAAGAACTTAGCTTATTGCTCAAGCTTGCTTTGAAAGTTTGTGGACATAACTTGTTTTGCAAGTTATTCCAAAAAGCGTTGCACGAACTTGTGAATTTGTCAATATTATGCAAAATCCTTGTTATGGTTTGAATAAAATGAGTTTCAAAACTCTTAGGTTCTGAGCTTTGGGTTAGAACCTCAAAAATTGGCTTTTGAATTCATGTTCTGAATTCTGCCATGGTCGCACTGCGACCAGACCTTCGCACTGCGACGTATGCGAAAATTTGAGTTCAGAAGCTTCTTCTGAACTTCTGTTCAGAAGCAACTTCTGAACTAGCCTCAGAACCTTAGGAGGAGTGAAAAGCTTTGCAAAATTGAAGAAAAAGGAAGGTAAAAACTCAGTTTCAAAGCTTGGCCCCTTTGAGGTCCTTTTTGAGTTTTCAAAAGGGGTTTTTGTGCACAAAGCATGATTGAGCAAAACAAAAGATGCAAACAGCAAACACAATGCAAAATAAAGATTAAAAGAGACTTACAGAACTCCTAGCAACGCTTGAGCAATAGATTGGAAGTGGTTTGCTTGATTGGTTAAAGGCTATGAACAATGCTCTAGTTGATTTTGGCTTTGTGTATGAACTGACTTGGTGCTGCAATGTGGTGTTTTTTTGTGTGGATTTCGTGTGTATTAGCTCTGGTTTTTCAATGTGTAATGGCTCTCTGAATTGGTCTATTGATTGTGTTAAATCCTTGGGCCTTGGCATTCCTTTTATAGGCAAAAAATGCAAATCTATGTAATGATGAACAATGATGAACAATATCCTAAAACACTAGCTGATTTGGGCTAAATTCAGGCTAGAACACTTTGCATTTAATGCTAATGGATAGAACTTGCTTTGCCTTGTGCCAAGGGGCAAGGTCTTGACTGATCTCAGCCACAAATGCCATTGATTCTAGAAGGTAATGATGAGAAAAAACTGTAAAACAGGGCAGCTGCAAAAGGGGTGATTCTTGGGATCAATCCTTGCAATCTTGGAAGGTCAAACAATGAAAACGTGTACTGCCATGTACAGGGAGATTGGGGGAAGCAAAATGAGCATGTGGGCTTATGTGTGGGAGGAGAAATCCATCCCAAAACAGGGCACACCAAACAGCTTTTTGGGCAAGAAAACCACTTGTGTTTGGCTGGTTTTGGCAGAGAAAAAGGGAAGGAAAGGGATCAAGCAGCTGGCTGGCAAGCTCAGGTTGGGTGATGGGTCAATTTGGAGGGACAAGAGCTGACCAAGTGCAGCCAATTTGTTTGATCACATGATAGGTTGGATGAAAATCCTTCTTTCCTTTTACCTTTAATGTAACACTTTGATCCTTGCTTTGTGCAGCCAATTTGCCACAATTGATGATTATAACAATAATAGATAATAATAACAATAACTAAAATGAAAATAAAAGCAAGAAAAATAAAAAAAACAAAATCTGCAGAATTTTCGCAGAGTTCGCAGTGCGAAGGCAACTTCGCAGTGCGAACTCCCCTTTTTTTGAATTCTTATATTTCTTTTAAAAAATAAAATAAAATAAAAGATAAAAGATAAATAATAATAGAAACAAATGATAATGATGGATAATGCAAATAACAAAGATGGTAAAAAAATGATAAAAAGAAAGGATAATAGTAAAAATAATAAAATGATGGTAAAGGTTAATAATATTAGTAATAAAAAAATGATGATAATAAAACATTAACAATAAAAGGATAATACTGGTATTATTAAATGAAAAATATAAAAACAATAATATTAATAACAAAGATGGCAATGATAATATTTAATAAAAGTGATAGTAATGCAAATGGTGAAAAGTGTAAATAAAATCCAATAACAAAAAATGAACAATAAAAAGTAATAAACGATGAAATAATAAAAGATAAAATAAAGAAAAATATGAGTCAAAAAACGGGGTATGACAGATGCCCCTATTTAAGTTTCTTCGCCCCGGAGGTAAAAAGTGAAATTTTGAAATGGACGGTTCGAAGAGACTTAAATATAGAGTACGCCATTTTTGACTAAATATTTTTCGGAATTGTAAATGTTATGAATGCATGTATGCGAATGTTATGAATGCTTGTAATGGAAATATGAATGCATGGACGGCAAAGATGACCACACTGGGGATAAAAAGGGACAAAGGGATACCCGAGTTCGTTAAAGAAGCGGGATCCGACTCTACTGGGGATAGTGTTCCACTGGGGAAAAGGGGTTGTCTACTACCAGTATGATAGCTTAATAAAGACAACAGATCAAAATCACTTCGTGGCTTCACCGGAGATTTCATCTTACCTACTACCGTCATGATGGTAGCTTAATGAAAGTAAGAGAAGACAAAGTATGCTAATCACTGGGGAAACTGTTTTACCTACTACCGTTGTGACGGCAGCTTAATGAAGGTAAAAAATGTAAATGTCAACCGTTCGGGTTAAATTCCGAACTGCCACTGGGGATAAGAAAACAAAGGATAAAAGTCAGCTGTTCGGGTTAAATTCCGAACTACTGATGAGAAGAAAACCAGGGTAAACGTCAATCGTTCGGGTTAAATTCCGAACTGGCACCGTTGGTAAGAAACGAAGGTAAAGGTCAGCTGTTCGGGTTAAAATCCGAACTAACACTGAAGATGGAAAAAAACAAAGGTAAAAAAGTCAGCTGTTCGGGTTAAATTCCGAGCTACCACTGAATGATGATAAAACAAAGGTATAAAAGTCAGTCGTTCGGGTTAAATTCCGAGCTACCACTGAATGAGAAACAAGAAGGTTAAAAGGTCAGCTGTTCGGGTTAAAATTCGAACTACCACTGAAGATAAAAAACAAAGTCAGCTGTTCGGGTTAAAATCCAAACTACCACTGAATGATAAAAAACAAAGTCAGCTGTTCGGGTTAAAATCCGAACTACCACTGAGGATAAAAACAAAGTCAGCTGTTCGGGTTAAAATCCGAACTACCACTGCGGATAAAAACAAAGTCAGCTGTTCGGGTTAAAATCCGAACTACCACTGACGATAAAAATTAGATAAAACTGTGCACAAGTGTTCGTTAAAGAACTGTCACTTGGCGACAATACTGGGGAATATGCACAAGCCGTTCACAGAAGAACTGCCACTTGGCATAAAGGCAGAATAACAAGATGCGCAAGCTGTTCGTTTGAACTGTCACTTGGCATACAAAGGTGACATCTCTGGACCAGATAGACTGGGGGACGACACTTGGGGAAAAAGGAGTTCACGAAATTTTCATGATTGATTGGTGAGGCTCAAGGTGGTTAGAGTAACCGTGAATGATATGTAGTATATTGCATGCAATTATGTACGTATGTACGAATGTATGAATGTATGAACACTTGAATGTACGAACGTACAAATGCATGAATGTCTAAATGTTTAAATGTATGAATTGTATGAATGCATGACTGTATGAATGCATGACTGTCATTGGGGACGTCGTGTGAAAGGTTGACTTGCACTGGGGATACCCAAAACGTTTGTTAAGGAATTGCCCCTTGATATAAGAATACAATGAGAGGCACACAAGCTGTTCGTTAAGGAACTACCGCTTGGCGGAAAGGAGATTGACATCCTTAGACCAGACAGACTGGGGATGACACTCGACTGTGGTTGGAAAATAAAATTGTGGGGGGATGCATGATATGAATATGAGATGCATGTTAACGAATGAGTATGATATGATGCATGAATTATGCTGACATGTGGGACAACAGACGTCATGCTGGACGCTGGGGGTTATGATTTGGGTGCCGAGTAAAGTCGGGCTTTGATGAGATACCGAGCGAGGTCGGGCTTTGGTAAGGTGGTTGTGCCAATGATGATTGGGCTTTCGGGGTTGAGACTCCACTGGGGGGATATGCCAATAAGATTGGGCTTTGCTTGTGACTTCGCTGGGGATATAAGGATCATTTTGGAAGCGTGATCGATATCCAGCCTTAAATGCCAAGGGTGATTGGGCTTTTTGTGAGTTGGTGCCAATGACAATTGGGCTTTTGATTGTTTGGACAAAGATTGTCTTCCTGGGGAGTTTGTTAATCCACTGGGGATTGTGCTAATCCGCTGGGGAGAAGAACTGGCGATTCCGCTGGGAATGCTTACGCTTTGGTCGGCAAGTCTTTGCCTGAATCGTCCTTTCGGGCTCTTAACTCGTTGGGGAATTTCCGATTGATTCACCGAGGATTTTGTTGGGGAAATCCTTTTTTGCAATCGACCATGCTCGGCCTGCGAAGCTTTATCTGCTTTAAGGACAGACATCGATGTACACTCCGAGTATTCACGAGTTCGAAAGGAATGTGTTTGTTATTGATAAAAGATAAAAGACTCATGAAATTTTGAAAAAGTTTTTTGTTTTAAAATACTATCATCAAGAATAAAAAATGGGAATTTGTAAAAGGTAAAGTAAATGTTGGGAAGAAAAGTTTATTAATGGGGTGGTAGCCTGCCAAAGGCATGGCTCCACGAATCTTACAAAGTCTAAAAAGGTAAATATAAAAGGGAAGGGTACATTGAACGCGATGGCCACTAGTATTCCTAACAACTTTGAATTCCTTGTTCGGATGCTTCCGATTCGGAGTCTTCAGACAATTGATGTGCCCCGAGTGGATCACGACCAATCCGATGTAGTTACTTTGTCTTTTGATCCTTAATTTTTGCATAGGTCGTCCTTTCAGATGCTCGACCTATCAGGATGATTATTTTCTGTTTTTGTCTCTAATTTTTGCCTGGACCGCCTTTTCAGGTTTTCAGTCCACCGAGACGCTCATTTTTGCTTAAGCCGCCCTTTCAGGTTTTCGACTTACCGAGCTATTCTTTTGTTTTTAGACAAAGTATTTCTTGACTACATCGGAGTTCACAGGACGCGGAAAATCCTCGCCGTCCATTGTTGTGAGAATCAAGGCTCCTCCGGAGAACACTCTCTTGACGACATACGGGCCTTCGTAGTTAGGCGTCCATTTGCCCCTAGAGTCGGGTTGAAAGGATAGGATCCTTTTGAGCACGAGGTCTCCTTCTTGGATTTCCCGAGGACGAACTTTCTTGTCAAAAGCTTGTTTCATCCTTTGTTGATACAGTTGTCCATGACACAAAGCTGTCATGCGTTTTTCCTCGATTAAGTTCAACTGATCGTATCTGTTTTGACACCATTCAACCTTTGACAACTTAGCTTCCATCAAGATTCTCAATGACGGGATTTCGACTTCTACGGGGAGCACTGCTTCCATGCCGTATACTAAAGAAAAAGGGGTTGCTCCTGTCGACGTGCGTACTGAAGTACGGTACCCGTGCAAGGCATATGGTAGCATCTCATGCCAATCCTTGTATGAGACTACCATCTTCTGCACTATTTTCTTGATGTTTTTGTTTGCAGCCTCAACCGCACCATTCATCTGGGGTCTATAAGGAGAAGAGTTATGATGCTCGATCTTGAACTCTTTGCATAGCTCTTTCATCATTTTGTTATTCAGGTTGGTCCCATTGTCCGTGATGATCTTGTTGGGAATACCATATCGACAGATGATATGATTCTTAATAAATCGGACCACCACTTGTTTGGTGACGTTGGCATACGATGCAGCCTCAACCCATTTGGTGAAGTAGTCGATTGCTACTAGGATGAAGTGATGTCCATTTGAAGCTTTGGGTTCAATCCTACCAATCATGTCAATGCCCCACATGGAGAAAGGCCATGGTGATGAGAGGACATTCAGAGCCGTTGGTGGCATGTGGATCTTGTTCGCATAGATTTGACATTTGTGGCATTTCTTGGCATGCTTGTAGCAATCGCTTTCCAAGGTCATCCAGTAATATCCGGCTCTTAAGATTTTCCTAGCCATTGTGTGCCCACTGGAATGAGTTCCGAAGGAACCTTCATGTATCTCATGCATTATGAGATCCGCTTCTTGCTCATCAACACATCTGAGCAGCACCATATCAAAATTCCTCTTGTATAGAACTTCTCCATTTAGAAAGAAGTTGCCGGCTAATCTTCGCAGAGTTTTCCTATCCTTGTTGGATGCCCCATGCGGGTACTCTTGCTTTTGGAGGAAACGTTTGATGTCGTGGAACCATGGTTTGTCATCTATGACTGCTTCGGCTGCAAACACATGTGCAGGCCTTTCTAGGTGTTGAACCTTGATTGTTGGGATTTCATTTCGGCGACTGACCTTATACATAGAAGACAAAGTTGCCAAGGCATCCGCCATTTGATTCTCGTCTCGAGGAATATGATGCAGCTTGACTTGGTTGAAAAAGGTTAGGAAACGTCTTGCGTAATCTTTGTAAGGGATCAAGCCGGTGTGGCGAGTTTCCCAATCTCCATTGATTTGATTAATCACAAGAGCTGAGTCTCCGTAAATGTCGAGGTTCTTGATCCTTAGATCGATGGCTTCCTCAATTCCTAAGATACAAGCTTCATACTCTGCCATATTGTTTGTACAGTCGAATGATAGTCTTGCAGCAAAAGGGAGATGCTTGCCCTCAGGGGTGACGATGACTGCTCCAATTCCGTTGCCATAGACATTTACTGCTCCATCAAAGATCAACTTCCATTTAGATTCGGGATCTGGACCTTCCCCGAGTAGTGGTTCGTCACAATCCTTCATCTTTAGATACATGATTTCTTCATCGGGGAAGTCAAACTTGATTGGCTGATAATCCTCAATTGGTTGATGAGCCAAATGGTCGGCAAGAATACTGGCTTTGATGGCTTTCTGAGTGTGGTACTCGATGTCGTATTCTGACAACAACATCTGCCAACGGGCGATCCTTCCGGTTAAGGCGGGTTTTTCAAAGATGTACTTGATTGGATCCATCTTGGATATCAACCAAGTAGTATGATTGAGCATGTAGTGGCGAAGACGCCTAGCAGCCCAGGCTAATGCACAACAAGTCTTTTCGAGTAGAGAGTACCGGGACTCACAGTCCGTAAACTTCTTGCTTAGGTAGTAGACGGCGTGCTCTTTTCTTCCGGTCTCGTCTTGCTGTCCGAGTACACAACCCATGGAGTCCTCCAATACGGTTAAGTACATGATCAAAGGTCTTCCTTCGACTGGAGGAATAAGTATTGGAGGTTCTAGCAGGTACTCCTTGATGCTGTCAAAAGCTTTTTGGCAATTTTCTGTCCATACCACTTCTTGATTTTTGCGGAGCAGTTTGAAGATGGGTCCACAAGTGGCCGTCATATGGGATATGAATCTAGAGATGTAATTTAAACGTCCTAGAAATCCCCTTACTTGCTTCTCAGTTTGAGGAGCAGGCATTTCTCTGATAGCTTTGACCTTATCGGGATCTACCTCGATACCCTTTTGACTGACAATGAAACCTAGGAGTTTTCCTGATCTCACGCCGAATGTACATTTGTTGGGGTTCAGGCGAAGCCAATATTTTCTCAGGCGTTGAAACATCTTTGACAAATACTCGACATGCTCTTCTTCCGTTCTTGATTTGACAATCATGTCGTCGACATATACTTCGATTTCATTGTGTATCATGTCGTGGAAGAGAGTAGTCATGCCGCTTTGGTAGGTAGCACCCGCATTTGTTAGGCCAAAAGGCATCACTTGATAGCAGAAGGTGCCCCAAGGTGTGATGAAAGACGTTTTTTCTCTATCCTCAACAGCCATTTTAATCTGGTTGTATCCCGAAAAGCCATCCATGAAGGAGAAAACCTTGGATTTGGCAGTATTGTCGACCAATACGTCAATGTGAGGTAAAGGGAAGTCGTCCTTTGGACTAGCCTTGTTTAAATCTCGATAGTCGACACACATTCTGACTTTACCATCCTTCTTGGGAACTGGCACTATGTTGGCCAACCATTGAGGATATTCCGAGGTAACGAGAAATCCAGCGTTAATTTGCTTTTGCACTTCCTCTTTGATCTTAAGAGCCATGTCAGGGCGAGTTCTTCTCAACTTCTGCTTGACTGGCGAACATTCAGGTTTTAGAGGTAAGTGGTGCTCCACAATCTCAGGATCCAATCCTGGCATATCTTGATATGACCACGCAAAGATATCCACATACTCTTCAAGAAGCTTGACTATTTTTTCTTTGACGGGTGCATCCAATAATGCTCCAATCTTAACTTCCTTCTTTTCTTCTTCGGAACCCAAGTTGATGACCTCTATTGCTTCCTCGTGAGGCTGAATAGTCTTCCTCTCTTGCTCTAGTAGGCGCTTGATCTCATCCGGGACTTCTTCATCCTCTTCCTCTTCCGCTTCGTAAACCGGGAATTCAAAGTTGGGAGGGAGCCTAGGGCTAAGGTGTTCGACAGGTTTATGGGTGCTTAGTCTGCATGTGATGGATGATTGATTTTAGTAAAAAAGAAAAGATGCAGACTCTTTGAAATTAAAATAGAAAATGTTTTTTTTTTTTTGTTTTTGGAAAAGAAAAAGACAACGTATAAATACGTAGAAGTTGAGATAGAAACAAACGATTTTTATTAATTGATGATAGTATATTAAACAAGCCCTACATGAGTCTCCCTTCGCTTCGGGCGAGACGAAGGGGTTTTTTTGAAAAAGATAAAATAGACAAACACATTACTTGGAAGACTGAATAACAGAAGGAACATCGACAGCAACCCAATTGCGGCAAGCTCCTCCGGGCGTTACATGGACATGTGCTGTTTCTTCCGACTCATCTTCAGTGATGGCATTGGTTTCCTTTATGGAGTGAATGAAGCTGGCGCTACGAAAGATGTCCTCAAGCGGTTCAATGTTAGTGCTTGGTTCGGTAACACTTGTAGTTGGAGTGAAACCTAAACCTTCTCTATGCTTACGCTCAGGCAGACTTATTGTTTTTCCCCAATCCGGGAGTAAGTCATCTTGCACTGCTCTTTGTGCGTTCTTGAAAGAAGACATGGACGCTTCATTCTTTGTGGCACTCTCATCTTCTAAGGAAAGACCTTGGAATGATGTCCCATCAACGATATCAGCACCGATGAACGAGAAAGCCGACAGATGGCTGATTAACAGAGCTTCCTCTCCTCCCACAGTGACTAGCTTCCCATTCTTCACAAATTTCAGTTTTTGGAAGGTTATTTGGAAGACAGCTGGTCCGATGGTGATAGGTAAATCCACCTCCCCGATCACTGATTTCTTTGAGCCGTCAAAGGCTTTGACGACTACCCCACTTTGCCTTATGGGGGTCCCCTGGTAGGAAAGCTGGTCAAGGGTTGTTTTGGCCATTACGTTTAATGAAGAGCCGGTGTCTACAAGTACATTTGATAAAGCATCCGACTTGCAGTTAACCGATATATGTAATGCCAAATTATGGTGCCTTCCTTGCTCCGGGAGTTCTTCATCACTAAAGCTTAGGCTGTTGCAAACAGTGATGTTTCCGACAATGCCTCCGAATTGGCTGAGGGTTATGTCGTGCTCCACGAAGGCTTGGTCCAAGACCCTCATCAATGATTCTCTATGTGCATCGGAGTTTATCAATAAGGATAACATAGAGATCTTGGAAGGCGTTTGCAACAACTGATCCACGACCTTGTATTCGCTCTTTTTGATTAGCTTTAATACCTCATCGAGATCCGAATCGGCATTTGTCCCACTAGATTGACCCATTTCTTTGCTCGTGCAGGGGTCTTGGGTTGGTTTCGGTTTGAATACCGGGGTGCTGGCCTTCTCTTGGACTATTGTGGGAAGAACACGTCCACTCCTTAGCACTTTGCTACTGTCCGTGATATTACCGACAGGGGCTAAGGGGGGAATAGGTACTTCTTGCCCGTTGTTTATCATGGTTGCAAGGTATTTGTAAGGAACCGCCTTGTTGGAAGTGTATGGGGCAGGCCCGGGTAAACATATCACAAGTGGAGTAACGGCAGGCTCTTGGCTGCTGAAAGCTACCTCTAAGTGTTCCGGGATATCAAACTCCGGAATTATGACACATACACTTTCGTCCTTCTTCGTGACAACAAGCTCCTTTTTGTCCATTAGTCCTTGTATGTCATTTTGGATTTGCATACATCCTTGAGGACTTACTGAACACTCTTCACAACTAGCATGATCGTGCTCGAACATGGCTGCTTTACACATCTTGATGTGTAGTGGAACCAAAGGCGTCCTGATCTTTTGGACTTTCAAAATAGGACTGGTTCCTTGATATTCTTGAACCATGTTGATTGAGGAGACATGGTTTGGCAGCGGGTTAGTTTGGACATTTGGGTTTGAGTCCTTGAAGGTCAGAACTTTGGTACGGACTAGCTTTTGGACCTCATCTTTAAGAGGGAAGCAATGTTCAACGTCATGGCCTGGTGCCCCTTGATGGTATGCACAAGTAAAGTCAGAGCGATACCATGGAGGTAATACACTTGGTACGGGAGGTGGTGCTCTTGTTTGTACGAGATTTCTCGCAAGCAAAGCCGGGAGCAAGTCCGCGTACTTCATGGGTATCAGATCGAATGCCGTCCTTGGGCGATTCTGATGGTTGAAAAGCTGTTGAGGTGCTCGAGGACGGTATTGTTGCTGACCTTGGGGGCGCGGTTGTTGGTAATGTTGTTGTGGATTTTGTGGGTGTTGTTGTTGATATGATGGTTGATATTGAGGGGGAGGCCTTTGTGGGACTTGAACTTGGTAATTTGGAGGTGTAGAGATGGAAGGTGAGATAGCGGAGACATGCGGATATGCCGAGTACCCTTGATGAGGTCCTCCGTGGCCAATCATGCCGATATCTTGCTCTTTCTTCCTTGGGTAGCTGCCCCCGAATCTCTTTGTGCTGCTAGATGGAGCACTTTCCTTCACTAAGCGTCCTTCTCGGACCGCGTCCTCCAAACGTACGCCCATGCTTACCATTTCGGTGAAGTCACTTGGCGCACTGGCAATCATTCGTTCATAGTAAAAGGAACCAAGGGTATTTAAAAAGATCTTGGTCATTTCCTTTTCTTCTAGAGACGGGCTTATCTGAGCCGCTATCTCTCTCCACCTTTGTGCGTACTCCTTAAAGGTCTCTTTGTCCTTTTGGGCCATGGCCCGGAGTTGGTCCCGGTCCGGGGCCATGTCCAAATTGTATTTGTATTGGCGGACAAACGCCTCTCCCAAATCGTTGAAGGTTTGAATTTTGGCACTATCCAAACCCATGTACCACTTTAAAGCGGCACCGGTTAAGCTATCTTGGAAGTAATGGATGAGCAACTGATGGTTGTCGGTTTGTGTCGACATCTTCCTTGCGTACATTACCAAGTGACTTTGCGGGCAAGTGTTCCCTTTGTACTTTTCAAAATCCGGGACCTTAAGTTTAGGAGGGATTTTGACATTAGGTACAAGGCAGAGGTCATGGGCGTCTTTCCCGAATAAATCTTTCCCTCGGAGGGCTTTAATTTCCTTTTGCATTTCATCGAATTTTTCTTGGAAATCAGCCATCTTATCTTGGGCACCTAAACCTTCGGCATGAAAGATAGGCCCGTGATCCAATGGAGTGGTATGAACCACCGGTGTAGAGAAGGCCGCAGTAGCCTGGGTAAAGGTAATCTCGGGTTGAGAGACCGGGGTTTCTTGAAGAGTAGTGGGAATAGGGATGAACTCTTCGCCGAAGTCAAACGGCATGCTCCATGTACAAACGGGGGGTCTAGTGTTTTGTTGAGTGCCGGCATATACGGTTGGAGTTGAAGTAGAAGCTGATGCTTGAGCTTGAGAGCTAGAAGGAGGAGGAGGTGTCGGGATTTGTGCGGCCGCTAGTAACTTCACTAATTCCGATAATTTTTCCATCTCCGTTCGCATAGATGTTAATTCTTCACGCAGCCCTTGATTCTCTTGTTCTAAATTCTCCATCTTTCTCTTTATGGTTGCTCGGGTATTGTATGAGTGGGTCGCCTCGGGACGATGAGCCACTTTTCCTTACGGGAAGACACGTAGTGTTGCGGAGAAAATGCGAACACTGAAGACTCAATTCGGATTATAAGGAATCCTGAGGATAAGAAAAAGGGAAATGAGTTTTGGACTCGAAGATGGACGCATGCATGATGATGAATGATGTATGTAAATGCATGAAAAAAGTTTTTTTTGTTTTGCTTTATAAGGAAATTAAAAAGTGTGCAATTAACAGAAGTACACTCTTTTTAATTTCCTATAAAGCAAAGTGGTATGCGAAAATTATTTTCCATGAATGTAAATGTATGATATGCATGGGTGTGATATGTATGTTCAAAATTTCCCCCATCCTCACGTGTAGGCTCTAATAGGTAAGATTCTTAAGAAGAGGTCCCTAGAGTCATAGATCTCGCACGAAATGTAAGGTTGTCTATGGACATACGTCAACATGACTTCAATACATTCCACGTGAAAATCTCCTCTAAGCGGGGTTGGGCATCCTACCTCACGGACATACGTCAACGCGGGCTTCCGCACACAACCTCCTTCTAACTTAGTTTTCTCTCGAGCTCGGGTAGAGAGCCTCACACGTCCGGCATTAACCCGAACAATGTGGAGTAACATCGCTCAAGTAACCCCCCACAATTGATATATATATGAATATGAAGCAAAATGATATATATATAAATGTAGAGTAAAATAATAAGCAAACAAATGACAAGAAAATATAAACACGTAAGTAAAATGAAACAAATTAGCCTAAAAGCCGACTGAGATAGGTTTGACTCGTTTATGCACAAACAAAGTGTTTTATGCATATTCCCCAGTGAAGTCGCCATTTCTGTCGTGTCGAATTTCGGATGTCAAGCTATTGGGAAGCGTTGAATCACTAATTCTAAATTACGACTGAACTTTTAATTTTTCGGGGAAAAATGGAAAAAAGTTCTAAATTACCTTGAAAAAGATTTTAGGTTCGAAAGTCGATTATGCGAGGGGAAGGTATTAGCACCCCTCACATCCGTTGTACTCAACGGGAACCTCTTAGTCGGCTTAGGCTTAAAATGCTTCGATGTTTTACTTGCGTGTTTAAACATGTATAAAAGAAAATATAAAAACATATGCGAGATGAAGAAAGAGATAAAAACGAATGAAAGGGAAAAAAAAAGTTTTTTATTAATGGGCTTGACAAGATGTCGATCTTGCTCCTACGTATCTCCCGGTAGTCGGAGAATTCAAAGCGTACGTAGTTCTTTGGTAGAAAAAGTTTGTATGTTGGTTTGTTTTAATTAAAATTTGATCGCGCCCGAGCGAAAAAGAGTTTTGCTTTAAAATACGAAACACGGAAGTTTGTTTTAAAATACAAACACGGTCTACTATCGTTATGTTGATAGGTTAATAAAGACCGATGAAAAGCCTCTTACCTACTACCGTTATGAGGGTAGCTTAAAAAGGTAAGAAGGGTTTGATGAAAAGAGACGGATTCGCACTCGGGCGTGAACAAAGGTTTTAAAACGCACGAAAGCGTAAAAGGTTTAAATGATAAAAGAGACGAACGCACATTAAGGCGATAAACTCGCACAAGGCGTAAATGTTTTAAACGCGCGAAGGCGTGAAAGGTTCGGATTGACCACAAGGGCCAAGAAAAGGTTAAAAATGGCCTCGGAGGACCAAAGGAAGATTGAGCGTGCTTGACGCGCCGAAAATGGAATGACGATTGCCCGAACGACGAGTCATACGTCACGCGTTCGTGCAACCGAGGTTTGGGGAGACATACGTCAAGCCATTCCCGTTTCATTCAAGTTTTGTTTTGTGGAAAATCAAAGGAATCTCAAAGGGAACCAAACACGTAGTTAAAAAACTTATGAACAAGTGTTGTTCAAGTTATTGAAAAAGAAAGAAAATGTTTTTGTTGATTTTATCGATTGATTGATTTGGAAGGACAAAGTCCCTTGCCTACATACCCAAATGGGATCAAAACCAATGTAGTTCGGCCTAAAAAAGGCTTGGTTTTGAGAAAAACGAGCAAAATCGGCTCAAAAAGGTTATTGAAAATCATGAACAAATTTGTTGTTCAAGTTTTGTTGAAAATCATGAACATAGCTTGTTGCTTAAGTTATTGGAACTCAAGAACAAGTGTTTATTCAAGTTTGAAAAGATGAACAAAAATCATAAAAAACATGCATGAGTTTGGAAAAGGCACAAGTTCGGCTTAATTCGAGTTTGGTTTAAAAAAGAGTGAGCAAGCTCGGCTTAAGTTCGTGTTTGGATTGAAAATCATGAACAACGTTGTTGTTCAAGTTTGGTTTTGAAAATAAAGAACTTAGCTTATTGCTCAAGCTTGCTTTGAAAGTTTGTGGACATAACTTGTTTTGCAAGTTATTCCAAAAAGCGTTGCACGAACTTGTGAATTTGTCAATATTATGCAAAATCCTTGTTATGGTTTGAATAAAATGAGTTTCAAAACTCTTAGGTTCTGAGCTTTGGGTTAGAACCTCAAAAATTGGCTTTTGAATTCATGTTCTGAATTCTATCATGGTCGCACTGCGACCAGACCTTCGCACTGCGACGTATGCGAAAATTTGAGTTCAGAAGCTTCTTATGAAATTCTGTTCAGAAGCAACTTCTGAACTAGCCTCAGAACCTTAGGAGGAGTGAAAAGCTTTGCAAAATTGAAGAAAAAGGAAGGTAAAAACTCAGTTTCAAAGCTTGGCCCCTTTGAGGTCCTTTTTGAGTTTTCAAAAGGGGTTTTTGTGCACAAAGCAAGATTGAGCAAAACAAAAGATGCAAACAGCAAACACAATGCAAAATAAAGATTAAAGGAGACTTACAGAACTCCTAGCAACGCTTGAGCAATAGATTGGAAGTGGTTTGCTTGATTGGTTAAAGGCTATGAACAATGCTCTAGTTGATTTTGGCTTTGTGTATGAACTGACTTGGTGCTGCAATGTGGTGTTTTTTTGTGTGGATTTCGTGTGTATTAGCTCTGGTTTTTCAATGTGTAATGGCTCTCTGAATTGGTCTATTGATTGTGTTAAATCCTTGGGCCTTGGCATTCCTTTTATAGGCAAAAAATGCAAATCTATGTAATGATGAACAATATCCTAAAACACTAGCTGATTTGGGCTAAATTCAGGCTAGAACACTTTGCATTTAATGCTAATGGATAGAACTTGCTTTGCCTTGTGCCAAGGGGCAAGGTCTTGACTGATCTCAGCCACAAATGCCATTGATTCTAGAAGGTAATGATGAGAAAAAACTGTAAAACAGGGCAGCTGCAAAAGGGGTGATTCTTGGGATCAATCCTTGCAATCTTGGAAGGTCAAACAATGAAAACGTGTACTGCCATGTACAGGGAGATTGGGGGAAGCAAAATGAGCATGTGGGCTTATGTGTGGGAGGAGAAATCCATCCCAAAACAGGGCACACCAAACAGCTTTTTGGGCAAGAAAACCACTTGTGTTTGGCTGGTTTTGGCAGAGAAAAAGGGAAGGAAAGGGATCAAGCAGCTGGCTGGCAAGCTCAGGTTGGGTGATGGGTCAATTTGGAGGGACAAGAGCTGACCAAGGGCAGCCAATTTGTTTGATCACATGATAGGTTGGATGAAAATCCTTCTTTCCTTTTACCTTTAATGTCACACTTTGATGCTTGCTTTGTGCAGCCAATTTGCCACAATTGATGATTATAACAATAATAGATAATAATAACAATAACTAAAATGAAAATAAAAGCAAGAAAAATAAAAAAAACAAAATCTGCAGAATTTTCGCAGAGTTCGCAGTGCGAAGGCAACTTCGCAGTGCGAACTCCCCTTTTTTTGAATTCTTATATTTCTTTTAAAAAATAAAATAAAATAAAAGATAAAAGATAAATAATAATAGAAACAAATGATAATGATGGATAATGCAAATAACAAAGATGGTAAAAAAATGATAAAAAGAAAGGATAATAGTAAAAATAATAAAATGATGGTAAAGGTTAATAATATTAGTAATAAAAAAATGATGATAATAAAACATTAACAATAAAAGGATAATACTGGTATTATTAAATGAAAAATATAAAAACAATAATATTAATAACAAAGATGGCAATGATAATATTTAATAAAAGTGATAGTAATGCAAATGGTGAAAAGTGTAAATAAAATCCAATAACAAAAAATGAACAATAAAAAGTAATAAACGATGAAATAATAAAAGATAAAATAAAGAAAAATATGAGTCAAAAAACGGGGTATGACAATTCTCAATCTCAGAATAACAAGAAAAGCAAGCAAAAGCAAGCCAATCTATTTTCTGCTTCTAACTGTTTTAAGAAAGGCAAAACTGAAGCTTGCCTTGTGCCTGAAGCTAACAGAGTTAGAATTCTGAAGAGATCAAAACCAAAGTGCTCAATGGTTCAGTCTCTAAATAAATCAGAACCAAAGACCCTCAAGTCTCAGGTTCTGAAGAAATCTGAGTCCAAACCTTTGAGAACTCAGGTTCTGAAGCACTCAGGTTCTGAAACTCAGACTTATTCAAGATACAAGGATTCATATCCTAAGTATCAGAACAAGTCTGAATATCATAACTTCAGACACAAGAAGCCAAAACCTTTCAGGACTAACCCCAAAGGACCCATGAAAATCTGGGTACCTAAGTCTGAGATCATTTCAATTGCAGATATGCTTAACATCCAAAGAAAAGGAAAGGTCCTGGTACCTGGACAGTGGATGCTCGCATCATATGACAGGGGACAAGTCTATGTTCCAAACCCTGACTCTGAAAGAGGGAGGAACTGTGGGATTTGGAGGAAGCAAGAAAGGAAAGATCATTGGTACTGGTAAGATAGGTAATTCTTCCCTATACATTGATAATGTTTGGCTGGTAGATGGACTTAGACATAATTTATTTAGCATAAGTCAATTATGTGATAGTAATTATGAAGTCCTGTTTAATAAGAACACTTGCACTGTAATCAACAATGGAAATAAGTCTGTAGTGTTCAGAGGCAGCAGGAAAAACAATGTTTACAAAATTAACTTTTCTGAATTGGTTCAGCAGAAGGTAGTTTGCCTTCTGTCTGTGAGTGATGAGAAATGGGTCTGGCACAAAAGGCTGGGACATGCTAACTGGAGACTCATCTCTAAGCTTAGCAAGTTACAGCTGGTCAGAGGCTTACCCAGTATTGATTATCACTCAGATGCTCTGTGTTCAGCATGCCAAATTGGAAAATTTTCTAAAACTTCTTTTAAATCAAAGAACATTGTTTCAACCTCAAAACCTCTAGAACTCCTTCACATTGACTTGTTTGGTCCTGTTGGGACAGCTTCAATCAATGGGAAGAAGTATGGACTTGTGATTGTTGATGATTACAGTAGGTGGACTTGGGTTAAATTCCTCAGAACCAAAAATGAAACATATGATGTGTTTTTCAAATTCTGCAAACAAGTACAAACAGAAACTGATTTGAAAATTTTAAAAATCAGAAGTGATCATGGTGGTGAATTTGAAAATGAACCTTTTGAAAACTTTTGTGAAGACCATGGAATTCTCCATGAGTTCTCATCTCCTAGAACTCCACAACAAAATGGAGTTTTAGAGAGAAAGAACAGGTCTTTACAAGAAATGGCAAGAACCATGATCCATGAGTCTAAAATTGCTAAGTACTTCTGGGCAGAAGCTGTAAACACAGCATGTTATATTCAAAATAGGATCTATATTAGACCTATTCTGAATAAAACAGCATATGAATTGTTTAAAGGAAGAAAACCAAGTATTTCTTATTTTCATCAGTTTGGTTGTACATGTTACATACTAAACAATAAAGTCTACCTAAAGAAATTTGATGCCAAGGCTCAAAAGGGTACCTTTTTAGGATACTCAGAGAGATCTAAGGCATACAGAGTGTATAATTCTGAAACACATGTTGTTGAAGAAGCTATACATATTAGGTTTGATGATAAGAAGCCTGGTAGTGAAATACCAGAGCTGGTTGAGAGTTTTGCAGATGTCAGAATCTCAGAAGAACCTTCAGAAGCTGAACCCAGTTCAGGTTCTGATGAAGGTTCAGAAGCTGAAAACAATGAAGATTCTGAGAAACTCTCTGATAAAGACACTACTCCTGAAGCTAATCAAGATCAGCATGGCTCTGAACAAATCCCTGATGGTTCTTCAGAAGCTAATCCTCCCAAAACTTCATTCAAGTACAAGTCTTCACATCCTGAGGAGTTGATCATTGGAAACAAGAACAATGCAAGGAAGACAAGATCAGCATTCACTCAGAATGAGTCAATGCTTGGATTGCTATCCATGATTGAGCCTACAACTACTGATGAAGCTCTTGCTGATGATGGTTGGATTGTAGCAATGCAAGAAGAGCTGAACCAGTTTCAAAGGAATGATGTATGGGATCTTGTTGCAAGACCTGATCATAAGAACATCATTGGAACAAAATGGGTGTTCAGGAACAAGCTCAATGAACAAGGAGAAGTGATCAGAAACAAGGCTAGATTGGTAGCTCAAGGGTATAGCCAGCAAGAAGGAATAGACTACACTGAAACTTTTGCTCCAGTAGCAAGACTGGAAGCAATCAGGTTACTTCTTTCCTATGTTGTTAATCATGATATCATCTTATATCAAATGGATGTTAAGAGTGCTTTCTTAAATGGTGTAATTTCTGAAGAAGTGTATGTCAAACAACCTCCTGGTTTTGAAGATGTTAAATATCCAAATCATGTTTTTAAACTTAAGAAGTCTTTGTATGGTCTGAAACAAGCTCCCAGAGCTTGGTATGAAAGGCTAAGCAACTTCTTGATTAAAAATAATTTTGTAAGAGGTCAAGTTGATAATACACTTTTTAGAAAAACTGTTAAGAAAGAAATCTTAATTGTGCAAATATATGTTGATGATATCATATTTGGTTCTACTAATGCCTCCCTTTGCAAAGAGTTTTCAAAGTTAATGCAGGATGAATTTGAAATGAGCATGATGGGTGAGCTGAAATTCTTCTTAGGAATTCAAATCAACCAATGCAAAGATGGTGTTTATGTTCATCAGTCAAAATACACCAAGGAGCTTCTGAAGAAATTCCAACTGGATGACTGCAAGCTGATGACAACACCAATGCATCCCACCTGCACCTTAAGCAAAGAGGACGATGGCTCTAAGGTAGATCAGAAGCTGTACAGAGGTATGATAGGTTCTCTCCTATACTTAACTGCTTCTAGGCCAGATATTTTATTTAGTGTATGTCTGTGTGCTAGATTCCAGTCAGATCCTAGAGAATCTCATATGACTGCTGTCAAGAGAATCTTTAGGTATCTGAAAGGAACAAGTAATTTGGGACTTCTGTATAAGAAATCTTTGAATTATAAGCTAGTTGGATTCTGTGATGCTGACTATGCTGGGGACAGGATTGAAAGAAAATCCACCAGTGGAAACTGTCAGTTTCTTGGTGAGAATCTGATATCCTGGGCCAGCAAGAGACAAGCAACCATTGCTTTGTCAACAGCAGAAGCAGAATACATCTCAGCTGCAAGCTGTAGCACACAACTACTCTGGATGAAACATCAATTAGAGGATTATCAGATTCATGCAGACAATATTCCTATTTATTGTGATAATACTGCTGCAATATGTCTGTCTAAAAATCCAATTCTGCATTCTAGAGCCAAGCACATAGAAATAAAACATCATTTTATAAGAGATTATGTTCAGAAGGGTGTTTTAGATATTCAGTTCATTGATACTGATCATCAATGGGCTGACATATTCACAAAACCCTTAACAGAAGAAAGATTCAATTTTATTAAAAAGAATCTGAACATGCACTTTATCTCTTGAAAATGTGCTTGAGTCTGAATGAAATCCTTGATTCTGAGTTTATCATAAGCTAAGACTTATCAAACACTCATTTTCTGAGAATTTGAATAAAGTTAAGCCTGAGAAACTTCAGAATCTGAAGGATCAGAACCTGGATTTTCTGACTTCTGAATCTGATAAGAATCTAATGTTGGTCAGAATCTGATAAGTATATCTATGGGCAATGATGAATATAGCTTTGAAAGTTTATACTCTAATCCTCCCAAAGTCATCAATTTGAAAATGTGATTTTCTGCTCTGATATTAAATGTCAAAATTGCTTGACAAACAATTTTCAGTTGATATCAGTATGCTTTCAAACTGTTTAGCACAGACACATTTTTTTTGCTCAAAGTGTTTCAGACATGTTCAGTCTTAAGAACTTATTTTATCCTGGTATCAGCACTAAAATGTCAATTTGGTATCAGACTCTGAGGTAAACCTTTATGTTTTGAAACCAGGTTCTGATACAAGTTCAGCAGTCTTAAAAAACTGTATTTTGGTATCAGACTCTGAGATAACATCCTCCATTGGTATCAAGCTCTGATATAACCTATCAGTTGGTCTTTAATCTGAAAATTTTGCTTTAAAATGAGTTAGACCTGCTATGATCTGAACTATTTTCTTTAAACTCAGATTTGCTCTGATACCTCCTTGCAAGATTTGCTCTGATACCTTCTTGCATATTTTGCTCTGATACTGAACACTTTTGATTGCTTTGTTCTGATACTGCACCATTTGTACTGCACAAACCCTGTCTGAACACATAATGATCTGATCAGAAGCTCTAAAACTTGTCTGCTTCTGAACAGCATTCTATATTTAATGCAAGTCATATACTAATTAAAAATCAAGTATGCTCTGATAACTATCTTTGCTACTTGATTATCCATATGATTGCATAAATATCTCACATATTTTTGTTCAACCCCCCCAAATTCTGAACCTTTTTGAAATGTTTTCAAATTCTTTTAAAAAGGGGGAGATTGACATGCTCTGATACATGTTTTCAAACTCTTTTAAGACTCTTGTCTGCTCTGATACAGAAGTTTTCAAGCTCTCTTGTAAAAAGGGGGAGAAATTCTCTGTGTTAAGGGGAGTAGGTACAACTTTTTGTTGATGACAAAAGGGGGAGAAAGTAAAACAAGTATTAAAGCACCTGAGCTCAAAAATAAGTTAAAATTGTCAGAAGTTAAGCTTATTAAGCTCTGATACAATTGTTAAGCTAGCTCTAATACAATTGTTAAGCTCTGATACAACTCTGATTAAATTTAACTTATGAGAACTGCCTTTAATTCTTAGCCTTTGAATTGAAAGTCTGGCTCTGATATCATTTTGTGAGATACATTACTCTTAGTGAGTAAATTGAATTTAAAATAACTTGGATAAGACCAGGGAGCTTACAAAACTCATCCTGTGGATTATCAGACTTAGGGGGAGAGCTTACAAACCTCAGAACCTGAAGTCAACAAGTCATTTTGAATTCTGAGTGATAATTTCACTATATTGTTTTAAGTTAAGCTTAATTAACATGGATAAGAATCAAGGAGAGCTTACAAACCTAACCTTGAGGATTGTCAGACCTAGGGGGAGCTTACAAACCTCTCCTATAGTCAGATTGTTAATTAAACTTAACAACAATTCTGAAATTTTCACATTTGTGTTTTTAACTGAACTTAATTAACTTGGATTAAACTCAGGGGGAGCTTACAAACCTCACACCCTGCAGTTAACTTGTTAATTAAGTTAACAACAATTTTCTGATTTAATACTTATGTTTGTCATCATCAAAAAGGGGGAGATTGTTGGAACAAAATGTGTTTAACAAGTCTCTTATGAATTAAGGGAAGATTGTTGAAACATTTATGTGTAAACATATCTCTCTTTATGTTTTTGATGATAACAAAGTGTTAAAGAGAAAATTGGTTAATTGCTAATGCTTTGTTCAAGTGTTTCAGAACCACATGATTAATGATCAAAGTTTGATAATGGTTATGGAAGAACAAGCTAAAGAGCAAGAAGGAAAGCAAAGAAGCAATGTTGCAAAGCTAGAAGGAAACTGGGTCTGAAGAGTGCTCCTGAAGAGCAGCTTCTGAAGTGCTCCTGAAGGCAGCTTCTGAAGGAGTCAACAAAAGTCAACCTCTGAGACCAGCTTCTGATGTTCAGTACGTGAAGCAGCTTCTGATGCACTGTTCACACAGAGAAGCTTCTGAAGCTGATGTGGCTTGGAAAGTGACCAGTATTGTGCGCATTTAATGCCTGGATGTGTCAGAACAACTCAATGGAACAGTTGTCTCCCTGACCCAGACATTCTCTAGCTTTTAAGGTAGGCCATTTCAAAAATGGCTGCTGCTCTGTTCTGTTTGAAAAAGTGCAGCATACATTTGCAGAAATTCTAGCTCAGCTTGCAACGGCTCTTTCCTCAAATCAAGCAAATCTTCAACAGCTATATTTCATCTATAAAAGGAAGAAGATTTGAAAGAAGAAATTGTCTAAGACTCTTGAAACAAATTGCTGAACCTGTGCTCTGTTTTCTATGTAAAAACTGTCAAGTTCAAAACTCTTAGAAATTCTCATAGTCTTTGTAACTTAGAATTTCTTAAGGTTAAGAGTCTTAACCTGTGTTGTATTAAGAGAACACCTCTGATATTTTATCAAGTGTTCAACCCAAACTCCTTTACTTGTAAACCAGTTTGGTCCTCAAAGTCTCAGTCTGTATACTGAGCATTTGTAACCTCATTCCTTTGTGGTCTGAGTCAGAAGCCTCTTGTCTTAGTGACTTGAGCATTGGGAAGTCTCTTGTCTTAGTGACTTGAGCATTGGAAGCCTCTTCCTTGGTGGTTGAGCATAAAAGCCTCTTTCTTTGTGATTGAGCAACTGGAAGTCTCTTCCTTAGTGGTTGAGCAAAGTGTAATCTTCAGATTATAGTGAACTCTCTTGTTGGAACACAAGGGGACTGGACTACTTCTCACATTGAGAAGGAACCAGTATAAAATTGCTGTGTGTCTCTCTTCCCTTATCTCTTAACTTGTTAATCCGCAGCTTATAATTCTGATAACAGTTCAGAACCTGGTTCTGAACCTGTGTTAAGTCTTTGAAAAGAAAAAGAACAAGTTTTTGAGTCACACAATTCAACCCCCCCTTCTTGTGTGTGTTTTTCTCACCTTCATTTTAAAGGTTTGCTTGCTACGTTTTAATACTTCAAATGGAAAAAAGAAAGGGGAAAAAGGTATTTTTATTAGTGTGCTTGACAAGAGTGGGATCTTGCTCCTACGTATCTCCTGGTGCGATGGAGAATTCAAAGCTACGTAGTTCTTTGGTAGAAAATGTTTGTTTGTTGGTTGATTTTAAAGAACAATGTTTTTGATCGTATTCTAGCAGTTAAACGTAGCTTGTATGCTCGCGCGTGGGAGGCTTAAGCGTTTGTTTGTATCGCGTTAGAATTGATAAGCTTTTGTGAAAAAGAGATTTGAATTTTAATTTACCACGGAGGGGGCCAAGAAATAGTTTGGTGTGTTGGATTTGTTTTATGTTTTTTGTATTTTGAAAATAGAATGACGATTGTCCGAACAGCGAGACATACGTCAAGTGCTCGTGCAACCGGGGAATGGGAAGACATACGTCAAACCACTCCTTTTTCATTCAAGTTTATTATTGAAAATAGATGTATAAACTATAATTGAAAGCATTAACACTTGTTATATCCTTTTTTTTCTTCTTAAATGAAATGAGTTTCAGCCCCTTTTCAAAAATAGTTCAAACCAAGTTATGAACCCTCAAATGCAGAAACTGACTTCAGAATGCAAAATGTACGGCTTCAGAAGCACTGTTCAGAAGCTGCTTCAAAAGCACTGTTCAGAAGCTGCTTCAGAAGCACTGTTCAGAAGCTGCTTTCAGAAGCACTGTTCAGAAGCTGCTTTCAGAAGCACTGTTCAGAAGCTGCTTCAGAAGCACTGTTCAGAAGCTCCTTCAGAAGCTGCTTCAGAAGCACTGTTCAGAAGCTGCTCAGAAGCACTGTTCAGAAGCTGCCTTCAGAAGCTGCCTTCAGAAGCTGCTTTAGAAGCTGCCTTCAGAAGCACTGTTCAGAAGCTGCTTTAGAAGCACTGTTCAGAAGCTGCTTCTGAAGCACTGTTCAGAAGCACTTCAGACTCTGATTTTAGAACCTCAGGGGTAAAAATGTTTGAAAACAGTAGGAAAAACATTCTGTTTTGGTGATTCTTGAAAAGGAAAAATGATTTTTGGGTTTTTGAATGATGTTTTAGGGCAAAAAAGGAGTTAAAATGACTAAAAATGCAGAAAAATAATGCAGGAACAGCAGGACAAAGTTCTGTGATTTTTTCTCAACTTCGGAGTTAAATTTCTCACTTAATACTTAACCAAATACAAAAATAAAAATACCATTGTAAAGTTTGCCATGAATACTACATCTTAGTGGTTTTAGATCTACCAAAAGATGTCCTAGAACCTAATATATTCTGGCCTCAAGTCTTGCCCATGAACTTATGATGAAAAATGCATTATTTTTTAAGAAAAGCTACAAACACTTAAACAAAATGCAAAAAAGGATATAGAAAGGTTCAAGATACTTACAAACTCCTAGCTAAAGCTTCAAATGCAAAAAAAAATGAAAGGGGCTTTTGGGTGGTTGTGGTTTTTTAAAGATGGAAGTAATGGAGAAGATGAACTGTAACAGAATGATGTTTTGTTACTATTCTCCTCTCTTTGTGTGATGTTTCTTTGTGGTTTAGTTGCTGTTTTGATTCTGTTTGATTTGTTGTGGTGGTTTGTAAAGAAAAAAAACAGAAAAACAGAGCTTCTTTCTTTTGGGAGGTTTTGTTATGATTTTTGCTGTTGTTTGGTTTTCTAATTCTGCCTCTAAAAAAATCCTCCTATTTCATTCATTTTCGTCCCCCTTATATAGGCAATTTTGTGATCATTTGTAATCATGAAAATCCCTTGAAAGCTGGACTTTTTTGTGTGCTATGGCAAAAACTTTGGTTAACATTTATGGAGGAAGTGACCTTGTGATTTTGGTGAAGACTTTGTGCAGGATTTTGAACAAGTTGGGGCTGAGTTTGACAGAAGTTGATGGAAGAAAAACAGGAAAGGAGGGGTGCTGCCCTGACAGAGGTTGGGAGAAAACAGGGAGAAGGGGCGCTGCAGAAAGGGGAGAAGCTTGCAGCCTTCCTTGACTTGTTTTGACAAAGGAAAATGGAAAGAAAACAGAAAGGAGGAGGTGCTGGAAAACAGGGGCAGCAGCTTGCAGCTTATTTGGACTTTCTTGACAAAGAAGAAAGGAAGAAAACAGAAAGGAAAGGAGAAGAGGCTGCAGCCTTCTTTGACTTTGTTTTTTTTGGTATATGTTTTTTTTTTGAGAAAAACAAAACATAATAATAATAATAATAATAATAATAATAATAATAATAATAATAAAACCCTTTTTTATTATTTAAAAAAGAAAAAAATAAAAATTGATTTGATTTTTTTTTTTGCATGATGATCTTTTTTGAAACAGGACCTGGACAAAATTAGGGTACAACAGCTGCCCCTACTTAATTGTGTCTTCGCGTAGAGAATGCGAGTGCCGAGGGCATCACGTAAACTCTTTGTGAAGAGCAATTAAGTATATAAAGGACCCAAATTTTGTCCTTCAAAGTGAGAAAAGACTGTAGGAGATAATATGAAAGTATTGAAATGCGGAAGTAATGGACACAAAAGTAAATTCAGGATCACCTCTCGATTGGCTACTGGTGCATAGACTGAAAAAATAAGTAGATCGTCGCCTCGGGGGGTGCTTAGACTAAAAGATAAACAGATCGTCGCCTCGGGGGGGGGGGGGGGTGCTTAGACTGAAAGATAAACAGATCATTGCCTCAGGGGGTGCTTAGATCTAAAATATAAGTCATCGCCTCGGGGGGTGCTTAGACTGAAAGATAAACAGATCATTGCCTCGGGGGGTGCTTAGATCTAAAAGACAAGTCGTCGCCTCGGGGGGTGCTTAGACTGAAAGATAAATAGATCGTCGCCTCGGGGGGTGCTTAGATCTAAAAGACAAGTCGTCGCCTCGGGGGGTGCTTAGACTGAAAGATAAACATATCATCGCCTCGGGGGGTGCTTAGATCTAAAGGATTAGTCGTCGCCTCAGGGGGTGCTTAGACTAAGAGATAAACAGATCGTTGCCTCGGGGGGTGCTTAGATCTAAAAGATTAGTCATCGCCTCGGGGGGTGCTTAGACTAAGTGGCTCTGGCACAAAAGATTAGGTCATGCTAACTAGAGGTTAATCTCCAAGCTTAGAAAGCTAAAATTAGTCAAGCGACTTCCAAAGTTGCAATATCATTCAGATGCTCTTTGTGGAGCATGCCAGAATGGAAAAATTGTTAAAACCTCCTTTAAACATAAAAACATTGTCTCCACCTCTAGACCTCTAGAACTACTTCACATTGATTTATTTGGACCAGTTGGGACTGCATCAATTAATGGGAAGAAATATGGGTTAGTCATAGTTGATGACTATAGTAGGTGGACTTGGGTGAAATTCCTTAAAACTAAGAATGAAGCATATGACAAAAGTATGGGTTAATCAATGGGAAGAAGTATGGGTGAGTCATAGTTGATGACTATAGCAGTGCTTCATGAAACTCACATGGGTAAGTACTTCTGGGCAGAAGCTGTAAACATAGCCTGTTATGTACAGAACAGAATCTACATAAGACATATTCTGAACATAACAACATATGAATTATTCAAAGAAAGAAGGCCAAGTATTGCTTACTTTCATCAGTTTGGATGTACATGTAATATTCTAAACACCAAAAACTATCAAAGGAATACAAAGTATATAATTCTAAAGCTGACACAATGAAAGAATCAATGCACATCAAATTTGATGATAATAAGTCTGACAGCAAAATGTCAGAGCTAGTTGAAAGTTTTGTAGAGATACAAGTATCAAAAGATGAACTAGAACCTGCAAAAGCAACAACACCAACTCTAGAGGATACATAACCTGTTGATACATCAGACGTGCCAGAAACTGATGTGCCCTCTAACGATCACCAAGATGATGAAGACTCGGAAGAAGCCCATGATGGTTCAGAAGAAGTTGCTCAAACCAGAAGTACATTCAAATACAAATCCTCATATCGTGAAGTGTTAATCATTAGGAACAAGGACAGTCCTTTGAAAACAAGATCATCATTCAGAAATGAATCACTTGTGGGACTAATCTCTCTGATTGGACCTACTTCTATTGATGAAGCTCTATCAGATGATGGATGGATTATAGCCATCCAAGATAAGTTGAACCAGTTTCAAAGATATGATGTCTATGACTTAGTTGTTAAGCCACAACATAAGAACAACATTGGAACAAAATGAGTCTTCAGAAACAAGCTCAACAAACAAGGTGAAGTGGTAAGAAATAAGGCTAGACTGGTAGCACAAGGCTACAGTCAACAGGAAGGTATAGATTACACTGAAACCTTTGCACATGTTGCTAGGATAGAAGCAATCAGGTTACTTCTGTCTTACACTATCAATCATGGTATCACTCTATATCAGATGGATGTTAAGAGTGCCTTTCTGAATGGTGTCATTTCTGAAGAAGTATATGTAAAACAACCTCCTAGGTTTGAAGATTTAAAACACCCAGATTATGTTTTCAAACTTAAGAAATCACTGTATGGTCTGAAACAGGCTCCCAAAGCTTGGTGTTATAGACTAAGTAATTTCTTATTAGAAAAAGGTTTTAAAAGAGGACAGGTTGATACAACTCTCTTCAGAAAAACATTAAAGAAATATATCTTAATAGTTCAGATATATGTTGATGATATCATTTTTGACTCCACTAATGCTGTTCTTTGCAAGGAGTTCTCTGAGATTATGCAGGATGAATTTGAGATGAGTATGATGGGAGAATTAAAGTTCTTTCTTGGTCTTCAAATCAATCAATGCAAAGATGGAGTCTATGTTCACCAATCCAAGTACACAAAGGAGCTTCTGAAGAAGTTCAATAAGGAGGATTGGAATGCACCCCAACTGCAACATGAGCAAAGAAGAATCAAGCAGCAAGGTGGATCATAAGCTATACAAAGGTATGATAGGCTCCTTCCTTTATCTAACAACTTTTAGACTAGATATTTTATTCAGTGTCTGTCTGTGTACTAGATTCCAGTCAGATCTTAGAGAATCTCATTTAACTGTTGTTAAGAGAATCTTCATGTATCTGAAGGGAACAATTAATCTTGGATTACTTTATAATAAATCTCAGGATTATAAGCTGGTTGGATTCTCTAATGCTGACTATGCTGAGGATAGAACTGAGAGAAAATCCACCAGTGGAAGTTGCCAATTCCTTGGTGAGAACTTGATATCTTAGGCTAGCAAGATTCAAAACACTATTGCATTGTCCACAACAGAAGCAGAATACATCTCAGCTGCAAGTTGCTGCACACAACTGCTCTGGATGAAACATCAGTTAGAAGACTATCAGATTTATGAAAGTAAAATCCCAGTTTACTGTGATAATACTGATGCCATCTGCTTGTCTAAGAATCTAATTCTTCACTATAAAGCTAAGCACATTGAGATAAGGCACCATTTTATAACAGACTATGTTCAAAAATGTATTATAGATATACAATTCATTGATACTAATCATCAATGGGCTGATATATTCACAAAATCCTTAGTTGTTGAATGATTTGATTGTATTAAAAAGAATTTTAACATGCACTTTATCTCAGAATAATGCTTGCCTCTGATGGGTAACACAGAGTCTAGAGGAACTTAGGTGCAACACGAGTCAGAACCTCTTAAATGATGCTTCTTGTGGGAAGTTGAGTCTGAGTACGCACATCCTCTGATGATACCCAGAAGTTGGATAATCTAGGCTCTGACAGTACACAAAAATGGAAAGGTATTTTAAAACGTCTTTATTGACACCTATCCACCTACGTATCACACTTTTGAGTAAGTTTCTGATGTGGCATGAAACTGTTGAATATTAACTGTTAGGCAATGATGTATTCACTTTGATTACAACAATCTCGTTCCCCCAAATGTCATTAATGCTTTTTGTTTGATCTTATGTTTTCGAAAACACTTGAAGTTGAAAAGTTTTCTCTGCTTTATTTATACCTTGTCTTTTCTCAAAACTTTTCACTTCACTCCACTCCACTTCAAAATGCTGTCTGAAATGCTTCCATTGTTCTTCCTTTGAGATTGAAGATATATGGATGTTTAGATGCTGAGTTTAAACATTAGGATTTTGTTTTAATTTTGAGTTATTTTTAGTTTGCTTTATTTTTCTATTTTCACTAATGTAATTTCTCTGATTAATGAAAGTTGTGTATCAAATATGATTGCATCTTTATTTAATCGTGATTTTACTGGTTTTTGCTTTTTTTTTTATGACAAAAGGGGGAGAAGAATAACGTATTTGAGTTATGAGCCAAATTGAAAAAGCTAAAGGAACTTAATTTAATTTAAGCTAATCTGTGCTTAAATGAAAATTTATTAGAATATAAAGAAGTTATCAGATGTAACTAGACTAAAAAGACTTGAGAAGTCATGAGTAGTTCTAAGAATCTGACAAAAGCTAAAGTTCTGATAAGTTTATTCTTTATGTTAACTTGTGTTTTTGAGAACTCATCAGACTCTAAAAAAGTGTTATCAGACTTGAGTAAATGGAACAAATCTTAACATCTCTGATATGTTTAAGAACCTGATACACCTTAAAGTACTGATTTGTTAACTTATATGTGCTCTGATGCATTTTATTATAATTAACAATGAATTTAATTAACCAGGATATAACTTAGGGGGAGCTTACAAACCTAACCTTATGAACTATCAGATGGGACTTAGGGGGAGTTTTCAAACCTCACCTTAATGGACCATCACAGACTCAGGGGGAGCTTGCAAACCTCAGACCCTGAGACTGTCAGACTCAGGGGGAGCTTAGAAACCTCAGACCCTGAAGTCTACCTGTTAATTAGATTAACAACAATTGTTTCAAATACTTGTGTTTGTCATCATAAAGAAGGAGGGGATTGTTGGATTAAGAAGGACCTTGTATAATGCTTTGATGATAACAACGTATTGAAGAACAATTAGATATACTAATATTTGTTCAAGTGTGCAGGATCATAGAATATATCCGTCAAGTATTGAACATGTATTAAAGCATCAGAAGCACAAGAGAAGCTCAAAAGACTATAGTAGAAGATCTGAAGAAAGGTCAACCAGAAGTCAACACATTGGGTCAGAAGAAAAGGACGTCTCTTAGAAGGTGAAGAGATCATCAGACTCAGAAGACCTAGCCAAACACAAAAGACCCCTTCAGACTTCAGAAGCATATGAGGGACCCAGACTCCATGTTAGATTTTTTGTCTTCTATGGCTGTCCACATCAAAGGATCTTAGCATAGTTTTGACTTCTTCTGACCATGTGTAGAAACATACATAAAACTTCAAAGGCAATAAGAATGAACGGATACTTCCAGTTTCAGCAAAGGATTTTCGAATGACTATCCAATGGAATTATCCATATCAGGAAATGGCTCAACATCCTTGATTTGAAGCTTCTAACGACTCTTAATGCGATGACACTCTTCTCCGACGTCTCTCAAATCCCTGCCTATATAAGGAGCTGACGACCATCAAGAAGAATAACATGACTCTGCTATTTTAACCGAGCCATTACTCTGCCAAATCAAAGAGCACAAAAAGAACTTAAGATTTTTGTTTCAACTTGTGTATCTTAGAAATCCTATAAGTCTTAAAGAGTATGTTCATAGATTGTTCAGTTTACACCAACATTTGAATATCCGGTGTAAGAACAATTTTTTTATATTTGCTGTAAACAAATAGAAGTCTCTTGCTTGCAAAGCTTAAAAATCATAAGTCTCTTGGTGAAACCTTGAACACCATAAGTCTCATTCAGTTGTGATTGAGCACTAGAAATCTCTTAGGGTTGCCCTTTGAGCGTTAGAAGTCTCTTGCCTATGTGCTTGAGCATTAGAAGTCTCTTGGAGTTGTCCATGAGCAGTGGAAGTCTCTTGGTATTGACCTTGATCATATAAGTCTCTTGCAAGTGTGCTTGAGCATTGGGAAGTCTCTTGGAAGAGCCCTTGAGCAATTGTAATCTATTAAGATTATAGTGAAATCCCTTGGAAGTGCAAGGGGATTGGGCTACTCCTGTGTTGTGGGATGAACCAATATAAATTGCTTGTGTATTCTCTCTCTCTCTCTCTCTCTCTCTCTCTCTCTATATATATATATATATATATATATTATCGTTGTGTTCTGTATTCCGCTGCACTCAGACTCTGTATCAGAATCTGTACTCATAAGATTCGGATCAGTTCGTAACACTCAGAAAAAGAAAACCAGAGAAAGCCAACACAATTCAACCCTCCTTCTTGTGTTTTTCTCACCTTTAGAGAGTTTGTAGAAATTGTCTTTTAACGCATGTGAGACTTATAGATAACGGAGTTACATACCCTACACATTGTGTGTGGTGTAACTTGGGTAATAATGATTTTCTTAACCATTTTTTTCAATCCCCAAGTAGCTGTAATGTTCAGAGTATGTTGGCAATATCTTCTACCATTCATAATTTGATTCATTAAGAGCATTAAAGTACATGTATTATTTTTAAAATTTTATAGGTACAATCTGTTGAAGATGCAACATTGTTATGTTGTGTCCTTTGGAGCATTTGGAAACAAAGGAACAATAGAGTCTGGAATGATGTGGTTAATGCTCAATCAATGACAAAATAGCTACTACCAAAATAACATGTGATCTCTTGCGCATTACACTATCAGATGCAATCATTGTCGGAACAAAATTGGTTTTGTACAATGCCTGTAAATAATTAGATATGCTAATATATATTCAAGCATGCATGACCATAGATTAAAATTTAACAAGGTCTGAACATGCATAATGGCATCAGAAGCATAAGAGAACCTAAAATACATGGTGGAAGATCTGAAGAAAGGTCAACCAGAAGTCAACAGTTTGGATCAAAAGAAAGGAAGTTACTCAAAAGCAAGTGAAGACCAGACTCTGGATATTCAGGATCTGAGTCACTCTGACTTGGAGTCGCCCAGACTCTGAAGGACAGAAGACTCTGAGGGACCCTTGAAGTTGCTTATAACATTAGTGAAATTCCTGGCAGGTACTGAAACTGAACCGTAAAACAGAGTATGAAAATAGCAGTTTAGAAGCAGAAATATAAAGGACAGAAAGTAAAGAACACATATGATTTGTTAACCCAGTTCAGTGCAAACTTCACCTACATCTGGAGGCTACCATGCCAGGAAGGAAATCCACTAAAATAGTATCAATTCGAAGTCCTATGACACAGCCCCTGTTTCATAGCCCCTATGACAACAGCCCCTGTTTCACAACCCCTTCTCACTTAATCACTACCCGTGGTATTTCTACCTAGGAACTCCTAGATATAAGAACCCCTCTTACTTCCCTCAGTCAATCACTGCCCCAGTGATTATCAGACTTTAAACAATCAAATTTGAAGACACTCTTCAAAACATAAATGTCACTTTTGCTTAAAAGCTTTAAGTGATTACAACTCAATAAAAACTAAACCAACTCTAACAGATGAGTGGTGTACATAAAAACAGAGCAACAACTCACAGACTCAAAACCTAAGACTCTATTAATACTTGCTCTGGTTTTGGTTAAGATTCTTCAATAGCAGCTTCCTCCTTATATAGTCTTCAGCAGCACAAAATTCTGAACAAAATAATCTTCAACAGATATTGTTCTAAAATTCTTTAGAAGCTCATAGAAGCAAATGTATTTCTGAAATATATTTTCCAAAGATTGCTTTGAAAATATATTCACAAATAATTGAATCCAATCTTCAACAAATATCTTCACGCATAAATACTTCCTTCTAGAAACGAAGCTTGGATAAATCTTCAATTAAATCTTCAAAAGATTATGTGAGAGAATTAACAGCTTGAAGACACAAATTCTGAACGCAGAAACCAGCTTTTGAACATGCTTCAGAAATGCAGCTTCTGAAGGTCAACGAAAGTCAGCGTTTGAACAGTGCATCTGAAGGTCAACGAAAGTCAGCGTCTGAACAGTGGGTCTGAAGGTCAGCTTCTGAACAGTGCGTCTGAAGGTCCGCTTATGAAGTACTGTTCAGCTTCTAAAGAACCAGTTCAGCTTCTGATGAACCAATTTAGCTTCTGATGAACATTTCCAGCTTCTGAAGCACAAATTGCTTGTCTATTTGATTTTAGCAAACATGAAGCCAACAACCAAATATCCAACAATCTCCCCCTTTGACAAATTTTTGGCTAAAATCAATTTGAGCACAACAACAACCAAATTCTTCAAACATCAAGGTACGTAACCATGAAGAACAAAACACAAACGTAGCAACATAAAACAACAGAGTCAGCAGCGGATGATTCACTACGTTTCACACATATACTCCCCCTGAACTACCTCTGAACAGATACTCAGGAACAACACAACTCAGGAACTCCCCCTGAAACAGACCAATCAGAAACTCCAACTCCCCCTGAACTGTTGAACAACTTCTGAAACAGACACAAACTTATTTCTCCCCCTTTTTAGCCAAACAATGTTGACAAAACAACCAGCATTCACCAGGAGCAGAGAAACACAAGAACCAGCAGATACAGACAGGATGCACTCAGTCAGAGAAAAAACAAACATCACAGACCAACATAACACAGACAGAACCCACATCAAACCAAATAAACCTTTGAACATTACCAAATTTGAACCTTAAAACTTCAACCCACAACAGTTTGATCTTCAATCACATCAGGTTGAAACTTAGAATAGAGTCACAAGCACAAAATAAAATCCAGGACATAAACTAACAACCTTCAGACTCAGCAACAGATGATGTTTCATCATCAGACACAGCATCAGATGATGCTTAGTCAATGTGTGCTTCAGGCACATTCAGAGGAATCTTCTTCCCAGCAATCCTCTTCTGAAGTTCAGTAATCCTCTTTTAAACAGAGAGCATGATGTCAACATCATCCTCAAATTCACTAGGATCCACTTCCTTTCCTTTTCGTGCCTTTAGTCTCTTTGCTACACTTTGTTCAAGCCTATTTCCAATGGGTTCATCATCAGATTCCACATCAGAACTAACTACTTGAACTTCTTGGTCAGATACAGTATCCTAGGAATTCTCATCAGTCTCCTTCTCTTGCGAATTGTCAGAAGGTGACACAGCAACAGACTCACTAGCAGGCTTTCCAGGAGACTTTTCTTGACAGGCTTTAATAGGGTCATCAGGTTGGATCAGTGATGTTTCAACATCTGGTACAACTTCATGCTCAGACCCATCATCAGAACCCATATACTTTTTGATTAACTTCACATGTGCTGCATCAGATGTTCTCTTGTGCTTGGATTCATAAGAGCACAATTCTTCATTCTACTCTTGGCACAATCTCTGGATCTGTTGGTAATTTCTTCATTTAGATTCCCTATGATCAGGTCCTTAGGATGATCCTTTTGGATTCTAATATTTGGACCTTTGCTGCCTTCAACAATCTTTAGTTTGGGTCTCCATTCCTTCTTCACATTGATTTTGTTTACAATGGATTCCACTTTTCTTTGTTGAAAGTGCTTGGGGTATCCATACAACTTGAAACAGTATGGCTTTATGTGCCCCTTTTTGCCACAGTGATGATATATCAAAGGATGAGAATCCCTTCTGCTCTTAGATCCCTGTGGTTGGTTCTGATGTTCCATCTTAGGTTTCCCTTGGTTCTGACTCTTCAGTATCTCCTTTGGCCTCTTCTATGTTCAAGTTGAGAGTTCAATTGGGTTACCTCATCATGCAAACCAGAGATGTTTGATAGGAGTTTTTCTTTTTCAATGCGTAAATTAGCAATGATTTTCTTCTTCTTTTCTCCTACTTGACAAGCCTCTTCAAATTTAACCTGCAATTTTTTGAATTGCCTAAGCACAGTTGCATCTGAGATCCTTTCTTCAGTATCTTTTTCACATTGAACAACTTCCTTGTCCATTCTGCCAGAAAATAACTTCCCTGGAGCTCACCCTAAAACAGGCAGGGTGCCTGCTCTGATGCCAATTGAAATTCCTGGCAGGTACTGAAACTGAACCGTAAAACAGAGTATGAAAATAGCAGTTCAGAAGCAGAAATATAAAGGACAGAAAGTAAAGAACACAGATGATTTGTTAACCCAGTTTGGTGAAAACTTCACCTACATCTAGAGGCTACCAAGCCAGGAAGGAAATCCACTAAAATAGTATCAATTCGAAGTCCTATGACACAGCCCCTGTTTCACAGCCCCTATGACAACAACCCCTGTTTCACAACCCCTTCTCACTTAATCACTACCCGTGGTATTTCTACCTAGGAACTCCTAGATATAAGAACCCCTCTTACTTCCCTCAGTCAATCACTGCCCCGGTGATTATCAAACTTTAAACAATCAAAGTTGAAGACACTCTTCAAAACATAAACGTCACTTTTGCTTAAAAGCTTTAAGTGATTACAACTCAATAAAAACTAAACCAACTCTAACAGATGAGTGGTGTACATAAAAACAGAGCAACAACTCACAGACTCAAAACCTAAGACTCTATCAATACTTGCTCTGGTTTTGGTTGAGATTCTTCAATAGTAGCTTCCTCCTTATATATTCTTCAGCAGCACAAAATTCTGAACAAAATAATCTTCAACAGATATTGTTCTAAAATTCTTTAAAAGCTCATAGAAGCAAATGTATTTCTGAAATATATTTTCCAAAGATTGCTTTGAAAATATATTCACAAATAATTGAATCCAATCTTCAACAAATATCTTCACGCAAAAATACTTCCTTCTAGAAACGAAGCTTGGATAAATCTTCAATTAAATCTTCAAAAGATTATGTGAGAGAATTAACAGCTTGAAGACACAAATTCTGAACACAAAAACCAGCTTGTGAACATGCTTCTGAAATGCAGCTTCTGAAGGTCAACGAAAGTCAGCGTCTGAACAGTGCGTCTGAAGGTCAACGAAAGTCAGCGTCTGAACAGTGCGTCCGAAGGTCAGCTTCTGAACAGTGTGTCTGACGGTCAGCTTTTGAAGTACTGTTCAGCTTTTGAAGAACCAGTTCAGCTTCTGATGAACCAATTCAGCTTCTGATGAACATTTCTAGCTTCTGAAGCACAAATTGCTTGTCTATTTGATTTTAGCAAACATGAAGTCAACAACCAAATATCCAACAATTAGGTATGTTTTGATGATGTTCTATAATGTAAACTATAGGTTATTTTGATGTTGTTTATATAATGTTAGCTATAGAAACTTGTTAAAGCACCAAACACTCCTTGTCTCTTTATGTCATATGATTCTTGGATGTCAAATGTTTCCATATATGTATAAATCTTCCTTTTGAGTGGCAAAACCTTTTTTTCTATGTGATTGGTTCGATTCAAAGTTATTTTTATTCGTATCAAGCATTCTTCCTGCCTCTGCTATGTGTGTGTCATGCATTTTGATACAATTCATGGTTTATTGAATTATATCACTAGTGAATCGAATCAAAATTGTCTCATTCATATCATTCTTTACTTCTGGACTTGTTTTTAAGGTGTTGAATCGATTCACACATATTTGAATCGTATCAACCTTCATCTGGGCAAGGTTGATTCGAATCACACTTTGTCTGATTTGTATTAACCTTCATAGCTCCAGTTTCATCCTTTTTTACATGTTTGAAACGATTCAAGGTTTTTATGATTCGATTCAACACATTGTTTTTGACTAAAATATTGCACTTACCACTCATTTCTATATATAGTCATATCCTCACAACTCCAAAACTACTGAATCAATTGCAACTATCTCTCTTGAGTCTCCAAACCTCTCTTTCCACTAGTTCTTCTAATTAAACACTTTTTCCTAAGAATTTGTGTGGTCTCTAAGTCATAGATTGCTTGAGCGCTGTACTGGATGTGAGTATAATATAGGAAAACTAGAGTTTTCAGAATCTGTTTAGGTCATGCCTTGGGAATGATCCCAAGGTTACTATTTGTAGCCTCGACTTGGGCCTACCTAGCCATGGTTTTGGGCCTAAATCGTAAAGGGCCAAAACCATGACTAGGGCGCCCTCGTAAGCTGCTGAGGGCGCCCCCAGAGGATGTCCTTTAGGGAGGTCACCTGGGGTTATTTATGATTGTCAAGTGGGCCCTGCGCCCTCCTGGTGGGCGCCCTGCCTTACTCCAAGGGTTCAAACCCTTGTCTTTAGGATCTCAAGGCCTAAATGGTGAGATCTACAGTCCACAGCCCAACAAGCATGAGTCTTGGGACAAGGCGAAGTGATTAAACTGTTAACAGGGGGATTTGTCTATGACCTTTTGTCCAGCAAGTGGGGCTTATTGATCATGAAGCTATGTGAGAAATTTTTATGAGTACTAGCCCAACATGGATGCTAGCCCAATCATGGGCGCTAGCCTACGATGGGTGCTAGCCCAACATGGGTGTTTAACCCAACATGGGTACTAGCCCAACATGGATACTATCCCAACATGGGTACTAGCTCCATGTTTCTGTTTTGGGGGCCTTAGTGGGTGCTAGCCCAACGAGAGTATTCATAGCCCAACAAGCACGAGTCTTGGGACAAGACGAAGTGATTAAGTTATGTGTAGAAATGGCTCCTTTGAGTAGATTAAATCGTCGCACCGGAACTAGCCCATCATGGGCGCGATTCCTTCTGAAGGTTTAGGTTGAGGACGCGCCTTAGTGGAATCCGACGGTTGACATGAGGCGACCGTTCGCTCTCGCTGACGTGTTCGCATCGCAACGGTTCTTCGAAATCGTGCCAACTTAGGTGACGTCATCTGCGCGTTTTCCCAGGCTTTTGTACTTTAAACTGATTCAGATCTACTTTTCCTCCACTTTCAGATTTCTTTTACCCTTTTCACTTCCCTTACTTCCATTTTCTTCTCTCTAAATCGTCTTTTGTCGTTCAAACTGTTACAGTCTTTGGGGATCGCTGCTTCTACCATTTGCGGATCGTTCAGAGCCTGTGTTCGTTCTCAATTCTTCGCTGTTGTCTAAATCCAGGTAAACCTATTCGATCTTGTTCTTTATAAGTTAAATCAGTAGTATGGTTGTAATTAGGGAGTGCGATGGGGCGGGTAGGGAGTTATCCCCAGCGAATTCAGAGGAGAGGTGTAGGTTGTGGAGGGAAAGTGTTAGGCATGCAAAGCGGTCAGATGGAACCACTGATTGGGTGGTGTTCGATAAGGCCTACTACGACCACTCCCTTTTAACAAAGTTTTCGAGCGATTCAGACGAGGGTGAAGGAGGGAGTAGTAGTGGGAATTCATCTGACTGTGTTATTCATTCTGTTCACCCAGGTCCGTTTTGTAGGAGAGGAATTTGTTACATGGCGTCCTCCAGTGGATCAGAGCAGGAGAGCTTCGCCGACGAAGTGCTTCATTCAGAGTCCGTGTACATGGACCCCCAGCGAGTGGCATTTTTTTGAAGTAAGCTGCACGTGTCCTCTATGGGATTTGAAGAGGACGTGGTCTTGGAACATTGTCGCCCAGGTGAGAAAGTGTGCTTACAAAGGCCGAAGGGGGTGAAGAGTGAGATGTTTCACATGTATACGGCTGTTTTTGAGGATCTGGGTGTGAAGTATCCCTTCACGCCCTTTGAGGTTGACGTACTTAATTGTTTGAATGTGGCGCTGTCTCAGCTGCAGCAAAACAGCTGGGCGTTTATACGCGCTTTTGAGATTTTATGTGAGGGGCTGGATTTCCAGCCCTCAGTTGGATCATTCTTCACGTTTTATGGCACGAAGGGGGTAGATAAGCTGTCTTGGGTGTCCGTCAGTACGCATCCTGGCAAGAGGTTGTTCCCACCCTACGGCTCTCATTATAAGAATTGGAGACAAACGTTCCTCAGGACCCGGGGACGAAAGGATTGTGAGGCAGCTGCTGTGTGGGTTGATGGTAAGCTGAGGTTTCCTATATGTTGGAGGAGTGCTCTGGTGTCTATCATGGGATTTGACTACGAGAAGCTGGATGCATACGACTAGGGCGTCGTCTGTTTTTTAGATAAGATGCTGCCCATGAACATCCGGGAGTTGTTGAATAGGGAAGGGGATGTGAATAGCTTAGACACGTACTTACGTGAGTCGAATTTATTTATTTATTCCTATACCGTGCTTTTCTATTTTCTTGTCCTCTTAACTTTTCTGTTTTCATTTCTGTAGAGGACATGGCACCCATAACTGTGGCGGAGAGGAAAAAATATCTCGAGGAAATGAAGGCAAAGAAGGCTGCTAAGGGGTTGGCAGCCACTGATCCTACTGGACTCATCACACGCAAGCCGAAGAGGAAGGCTGATCATCCGCCCGAGTCTCAGGCTGAGTCCCTCACAGCGGCCATGCAGGATAAGGCGTCGCCCGGGAAAGATGATAAAGGGAAGGCAGTAACTGAGAAAAAAGGTAAGAAAACGCCTTCCCCTTCCTCGATTAGCACCATCAAGACCATTGGATCGGTGCAATCTTTCTGGGATAAAGGTTTTGACTACGGTGCCTATGTCAAAGAGAGGTTGGTCTTTAATCCAGAGGACGCGGAGGCTGGGAACCAGGGCGCTGTTCCCTTCATGACGAGAGATGTGGGAGTTCATTGTTTGCGGTCTATAATGCTCTTGGACGCGGTAGATCAGAAGCATGAAGAACCACCATGCAACTATTTACCTTGATTACAATACTCTCAAAGTTGAGAAGAACAGCTATTCAAAGAGAGGTCCAGTATTTAATGGGAATGCTACTCTATTTTCTTGGTGGAAAAGCAAAATGTACAGCCACATCATGAGTATTGATGATGAGCTGTGAGATATTGTGGGAGATGGCATTGAGATTGAGGTTGATGTTGAAGGAATGGCACATGACAGAAAATGTCTAACTGAGGCTCAAAATAAGATCTACGGGAAGCATCATAGGGTGCATGGAATTCATATAAAAGCTCTACCTCATTCTCAAATGTGTGTGTTATCAGTCTAACCCTAATTCACCAACACTATAACCAATTTATATTCTCTTGTTTTGGGATTTGGTTCTCTCAACACTAAATGGGCTTAGTTTCTATCATATTAAGGTGGGAAAAACACAAGAAGGGGGGCTTGAATTGTGTCGCTTTTTATGGTTTCTTTTTCTATGTGTTAAAAAGCTGTTCAAAATCTGAGGTATACATATTCTGATATAGAGTCTGAATGTAGTGGATATAGTACATAAACACAAAGATAAAGGCAGAGAGATAGAAAGCAGACACAAAGCAATTTTATACTGGTTCGTCCCACAACACAGGAGTAGTCCAGTCCCCTTGCACTTCCAAGGGATTTCACTATAATCGCTCTGGATTACAAATTGCTCAAGGACTCTTCCAAGAGACTCCATATGCTCAAGCACTCCTACTCAAGACTTTCTGCTCTAGGACTCTTTCTAGAGACTTCCTTTGCTTAAGCACACATGCTTAAGACTTCCTGCTCTAAGACTCTTCCTAAAGACTTCCTTTGCTTATGCACACCTTCTAAAGACTTCCTGCTCTAGGACTCTCCTAAAGACTTCCTTGCTAAAGGACAACTCCAAGAGACTTACAAATGCTTAAGCACACATGCAAGAGACTTCTAATGCTGTAAGGACACACCTAAGGGACTTCTAATGCTCAAGGTTTCACCAGGAGACTTATACGCTCTATTTTCACAAGATAAAGACTTCTAATTTGTTCTACACTTGATTTAACAATGGTAGTGTATAATGAACAAATGAACAGACTCTCTTAGAACTCTAGGATTTCTAAGATATAAAATTTGATACAAAAATCCTAAGTGTTTTGCGCTATCAAATACTTATCAGATACTTGGTAGAGACATTTCACAGAAGAAGACAAAACCTATGTGGATTCTTGGTCCCTCAGGATTTTCTAAAATTTGAAGGTCATCCAAGTCCGTGGCCTGCTTTTGAGTCTGATGACCATCATAGAGTCTGTTAAGGTAACTCACCAACTTCTGTAGTTGTCCTTCCTTCGGATCTTCTACCGTAGTCTTCTTAGCTTCTTTTGGTCCTTTTGATGCTCTTCATATGTTCATCCTTAAATGATAGATTCTATCTTTGATTCTGCACACTTGAAGATATGTTAGTATTCCAATTGTTCTTCAATACTTTGTTATCATCAAAACCTTAGAGGAATTGTACAAGACCCTTCTTGTTCCAACAATCTCCTTCTTTTTGAAGATGACAAACACAACTATTTTGAATAATTGTTATTAATCTAATTAACAGTTACATTTCAGGGTATGAGGTTTGCAAGCTCCCCCTGAGTCTAACAGTCTCAGGTTCTTAGGTTTGCAAGTTCCCTCAGAGTCTGTGATAATCCATTAAGGTGAGGTTTGCAAGCTCCCCCTAAGTCCTATCCTGGTTAATTAAATTCATTCTTAATCACTCTTGAGTGGATCAGAACATCAATAAGATATCAAACATTTGGTCACATAGAGATTTGCAAGCTATGATTATGTCCAGTCTGATACCTCATCAGCCTCTGAATTAGCTTTTTGACGTTGTCATTTGTTTCCTCTAATGCTGCTTCCACCTTTTTCTGAGTTTGAGCCAGATTCTTCACTTTTGAGATCAGACCCACCTGTGTTTCCTTCATAGATGCCATTGCAACTAGTATCTGCTCCTCCCTTTCGTCTAGTCTTACTATCCTCTCGTTATGAGACAAATTTCTTTTGTCACTCACGGCTTGAAGCTCCATATCAGATTGTTGAGTCTACATTTTGGTGAGAGAGTTCACTAAGCACTTCTACAGGTGCAACTTCCAGCTTTCTGCAGATGTTTCTTTTGAGGTCCACGGCTTCCATCTCATTTTTTAGCTTTCCAACCACTTCAGCTGATTTCTTGTCAAATTGCTTTCCAACTGACGCTTCAAATAAATAACATTCAAGCTCCCTATGGTAATTGATCCTTCTAGAATAAATAACATTCAAGCTTCTGGCGAATATCCTCCAGGTCCTTGCACAAATTTTGTTAAATACTTCTTCAAGGTCTTTGGTGGAGGGAGGGGGGAAGTATTGGATTGGGATATTCACTCTGTCAATAATTTGCTGTCATTATCATGCACACAGAGTGGTACAGGTATTGATCACCCTCATATGCTTCAGATAAGGCATTTGTTTCAGCCTAAGATAGTTGAATCGCTCTGTTAGGCTCAATGGTGTCAATAACAATATTACTGGGCTCTTTTGAAATAACATGAGCATTCCTAACAGAAGTGGTAATGCTCACCACATACGCTACCCATGCATTAAGGTAAGAAATGGTTGATTTGGGATTTGATGGTGATGATGGTGGAAAAATTTGAGAGGTCTCTTGAAGGGTTTGTATGGCTCTCTGATTGGTTTGGGATGAAGATGATTTGTGAGAGTTAAATAGATTACCATCAGTATGTCTGATATGATTGTCTTGGACATCTGAATCAGTCTCTTGATAGATAGGTTGGGGATAGTATAGCGTAATGGTGGTTGAGGGGATTGAAGAAATACTAACATAATCTGTGTTAAGGACAATATTTATACCTTACAAATTCTGAATGTCTTCTGCCTTATCTTCAAATGGAGGTTCTTTGTTAGCAGCTTCTGAGACTTGCTTACCAACTTCTTCTGCTTGCATTGGTGTTTTCTTTTGAAATTCATGTTCTTTCTCTGTGTTGACCGATACATTTTCTACAGTTTCCTATACTGTTTCAGGAGCTTTCTTTGTGAGATATGAGGTTTTGATTTTGTAGACAGATGACAGAGCTATAACATCAAATTCTACTTTTGAATCTTTCTCAGACTATCTGGCTCTCTTTGGTACTTGAGTGACTATCTTAGTCACTTTCCTTTTACCTTCAACAGTAGTAGATACCTTCTCCTATTTCTTTTTCTTCTTGGCAGGTGATGATGTTGTGGCTTTGTCAGAGGCATTTTTCATTTTTTTTCTTTCCTTCGACGACTTCTGAAGCATCAGGAATATCTTCCAAATTGATTAGCGCTCTCAGATATTTCTTGGCCTGTGATGCTAACTCTCTTAGCTCTTCTGTGCTCAGATATTTCACCATAGATTTTGGATCAATGATTCTCATATTACCCAGAAAATCTGCTAACATAACTTGAGCCACTTCTATCCCAAGGTTTATATAACCCATACTTTGTATCTTCTGAGCTCTTCAGCTCTGATGAAACAATTCTGAAAGGAGTCTTGGATAAGCAATGATTTTTGATTTCTTTCTCCAGGAATTGTCAATAGTTGAGTGATTAAGGGTATTTTGGTCATTTTACGGGTTAGTGACATTTTTGTAATATGTTAGAAGTTAGAAATTTGAATTTAGAGAAGGGTGGTGAATTAGTAAAATAGGGGGTAAGTGGAGTAAAAGTGTAGAGAAATAATTATTTGATGAAATGTGACTAAGTCCATTAGAGTGAGTAACCCTAGCCCAATTGTATTTAAAGAGAAGTGTTAGTGTTAGTGACATTAGGTCAAAACATTTTACAACCCTAGAGAAATGACACTAGAGAGAATAAAAGAGAAAGGAAGAAACTTGAAGAGGGAAAAGAAGGGAAAGCTCAAGAAGTGGAGGATTCAAGCTAGGAAGCCATTCTTGAACAGAATTAAGGTAAGGGGGAAGATTATTTTCACCAAATGGGTTTTAAGTAACAAATGGGTAGTTTGGGTGTTTGTGATTATTGCTTAATTTCATGAATTGTTGATTATTTGTGTTAAATTCGTGTTCCTTTTATTGTGGTTAAATTGAACATGTTAGAATTGATGAATTCATATTGTTATTTTATCAAAGTTCATGTTTGGTTATGTTGTTTTGGTAACTTTGTGAATTTTGATGAATTTGATGAAGAACATGATAATTGATGATGATTATGCTTAGTTAAGTTGATTTTGAGAATGTGTATGTGTTTAGTTTGTGAATTCATGATGTTATGTGGTTTTGGTTATGTTGAACTTATTGTTGTTGTTTATGAGAATTGTGAATATGTTGGTGAAAACGATTAAGTTGTTGTTGATAAGATTAAGTTGATTTACGCTAGTTGAATTAAGTGATTATTGTTATGTTAAGCTGAATGAAAGTTGGATAATCTGTTGTTGAGTTGTTACCATGTTTGGATAATAAGTTGTGTTGGTGAAATTGAGTTTTAAGTGAATTAAGTTGAATTAAGTGACGATGTTATGTGTTAAGTGATGATGATATATGATATATGATAAGTGACAATGTTTGATAATGACGATGTTGATAAGTGACAGTGAACATATGTATGATTGTTGATGATGTTTGTTGGAGTAAGCCCTAATAGCCAATCTATTTTGATTGGATTTGGCTTTGTATCATGACTTATATATATATATATATATATATATATATATATATATATATATATATATATATATATATATAAAAGGCATTTATTTATTCTTTTGTTTAGTTTCAAAATAATAAATTCCCTAGAATAATAGGTCTGTTTAATGGAGCATTAAGTGTGACTTAATCGTGAGACTCATTAAACGAAAGGACATTATTCTTAAAGTATCCGTAGTCAAGCTTTATTGTGAAATGTGATAACATTAAAGCATAGAGACTATTATGTGGGTAGCCTGATGATCACATCTCACAGATCATAGATAAAGAGTTATCAAGTCTTTACATAGGTATAAATATTAGGAGTAATATTTATACTGGATTGACCCGCCATGAGAATACTACATAGTAAAAGTTATGAAAAGTGTCATAAGATATTCTCATAGTGATAGTGGTGTATTCCACCCTTTGACCTGAAACCACTATGTACCCTAGATGTAGGAGTCGAGTGCTTTATCACCATTCAAACGTTGTCTGTAATAGGATGACTATAAAGTTGGTTGATGGGTACTCCATGAATCATGCTAAGGGACATGAGTGACCTAGTTGGAATTTGCCCCTCCTACATAACAGGAGAAATGTCTATGGGCCCAATGGGCCCAATATTGAACTAGACAAGGATGACACGGTCTATGCCTTGTGTTCAATATAGACATGAGGGCAAAGGGGTAATTATACACATGATCATTATCACGGAAAGGTTTCGTCAGATCACATGACATTCTCGTCACTTGGGTAGCAGTGATGTGTTGCTAGATACCGCTCACTGTTTATAATATTAATTAGGTGATTTAATATTATTGTCAACGTTACGGGAACCTATAGGGGTCACACGCAAAGGACAGATAGATGAGAGAAATAAGTAAGTAAGACTTATTTATAAAATAATAAGTAGGACTTATTAGTAATTAAATAATTAAGTATGACTTATTATTTAATTTATGAAATAGAGAAACGCGGTCCATCGTAAGGTACGGTGTGTTTAAGTGAAATATGGTACACCGTAAGGTACAGTGTATTTATGTAATATCCCGCTTAGATGTAACTATTATCAGTGTTAGAGGACTAAAATGAAAGCATGGCATTTTGGTAAATAATTGGAAAGGGGAGAATTATTTAAAAAGGGAACAAGATATTTTCTTTCATTTATCTTCTTTCCTTTCACTCTCTCAAAATCAGATTTTTTCCCTCACTCTCCCTCAAACTCACGCCCTCCTCACTCTTACCAATCCATCAAAAACTTCATCCAATTCTTGTGAGATTTATGCAAGCAAGCTTAAGTTTTGGAAGTTTAGAACAAAAGAAATAAGAAGAGAAGCAAGGAAGAATCAAGGGGAAAAGCTAAGGTTGAAGTTCAGAACTGAATAAGCACCAATCAAGGCTTAGGTGAGCTCCCTAGGGTTTTAGAACCCATTTGAGTAAGTTTAAGTGTTAGTTATAATTTGAGAAAAGTTTAGAAAATATACTCTAATTCTTTGTTGTATCAAATCCTTGTTCTAGTATGTTTAAATTGTTTAAATGCTAAAGAAAATCCTTTTTAATACCTTTGGGAAGCTTGGGTAAGTTGGAATGGTTTAAAATGATGAAAAAAATGCATTTTCTGAGTTTTCCTGAACTGTCATGGTCGCTACAGCGACCAGCCGTCGCTACAGCGACCAGACAGCACTTTGAGTTCTGCCTACGGTCGCTACAAGCGACCAGCCGTCGCTATAGCGACCAGCATGTTTTTCAGACTTTTACCTACAGTCGTTGTAGCGACAGGCTGTGGCTATGGCGACAGTATCAGGACAACACTTGACAGCTTTGCTGTTTTGGGTGTTCTGGAGCGCGTAGGCATGGTTTTTCGCATCCGTTTTCTCCATAAAATGAACTCAGATAATTATTGTTTGTTCAACGCTGACTTACTAACTTAATGATTAAGAATGATATAAATATATACATATATATTGATGTTTATGAAATTATGATGAGATATGATGTTTAGTCAGCAGAGAAAGAAGTGATCATAGGCTGTCCCCAAGTTCACTAAGTATAAGTTTAAGTTTAAAGTTAAAATATGATAAGATGAGATAAAGACAAGTAGCGATCCTAAGTTCCCCCTTGATCGCGAAATAAGTAGAGAATGACGGCGATCGTAGGAATCCCCCAAGATTGCCAAGAGTAGGCACGACGACCCTAGGTTTCCCCCGTGGTTGCCAACAGTAGGTTGGGCTGGAGCTCACTGAGACATTATGTCTCATCCCAATCCTTCTGGTGCAGGTTTTCAGGTTAGCAAGAGATTTCAGATGAGGTACTTCAGGGAGACGCTGGATGGAGTGCAGTTGCTCGTTATGGACAAGCTCAGGAGGTTGTCAGATTATATATATATATATATATATGAAAGTGTATTTTATGATACTTGGATGACTGTATAAACGAGTTAACTTGTACTCATTCAGTTGTATTTATAATTATTATTGAAAATTTTAATGTATCCGATATCAGATTAATACGCATGCTAAATATTCTAGATAATTTAGTATGGGTGTTACAATTTAAGTGCTTGACTTGTTGACCACACAAGTGGTTCTATAAATATAACCCTTGTGGTGAAGCATTACAGACTTTTGTTGAAACACTTAACCTAATTCACAAAAGGTGTGAAACCTAGCCGCCGCTCTCTAAACCCTATTCCCTCTGAATCTCCGTTGAAATTGGCTAGCACCGGTCATCGGAGAAGGTCTGTTTGTGTGGACTGAATAGAGGCATCGCTACGTTGCTTTGCTCGTGATCAGAAACAATTCTGCCACAAAGGTTCTGCTCTTCAAGAGGTAAACACATGAATCCTTAAAGTGTTTAAGTATGTGTTTGATTTGTGATTAATGATTTAATCAAGATCCGTTTCAATGGGATTTGTTCCGCTAAGAAGATTAATTTTTTTGAAAAACCCCTCTTAAATCCCTTCAGTGGTATCAGAGCTTTTGGTTCTGATTAAATCATTGAATTCAAATATGTTGGTTCTGTAACGTGATTTGATGACTAAATCCAGCGCATGAGTCAAACTAATTAAAATCGATAAGGGTTATTGATTTAATTTTGAAATAAAATCAGAACATATTTTGTATATATGTGATATGTATAAATAAATGTTTCATATTTATTTTGAAATTAATCTTGTAAAATTATTTTACTAAATATTAATTAAAATTGATTGATCGATATCATATATGTGATATATGATTCTGATACGACATCAGTATATGTGATATATTGATTGTGTCATTCGTTTAATAGGTTTTATATGATTGATTGTGAATTTGTAGACAATTCGTGAGATTGAACTTCGATATCCTATTATGGTGAAGCATCAAAGATCCGGTTGTCCATACTGAACAAACAATTGTTAAAACTATTGATGTTTGATCGTCGTATTAGGTTACCTAACTATACAAGAGTTGTATTATTATGGTTGTATCATTTGATCAATTATTTTCAAAAGATTGTTGTGAATTTAAACAATTCGTGAGATTGAGCTTCGATATCCGAATCTGGTGAAGCATCAAAGATCTGATTGTTCATGCTAAACAAACAATCCTTGAAACTATTGATGTAGTGTGATCTGCGTAGTGTGATCGATCATAATGTTTAATTAATTAATTCAATTGGAGAAAGGTAGATTTAAAAGATCATGATTTTGAAAGAGTTTCAATATCAGGTATGGTCTTTTGAATTTGGTAATTAAAGATTTTCATATCTTTAGTTTAATTCATTTCCAATTTAAAAGGATCATGATTTTGAAAAGTTTCAATATCAGATATGATCTTTTGAATTTGGTAGTAAAATATTTGCATAATTTTAGCACCATAATTTGTTTTGGAAACAGATTGATTGCCTAAATAAAGCAGATTTAATTATAATAATTATTGAGTGTCAATATTACTATAATTAAATAAATAAAAATTCTACCTTTTTAGATTGTTTTTCAAAAGTTGTTTGAAATGGTAGTAAACTATCCTTATTTGATAGTAAATTTAAAATGTCATGATTTGAAATAGTTTCAATGTCATGTATGATTTTGACTTTATTTAAAAGATTTGCACGATGTTAACATAATTTGTTTCTAATTTAAAAGAATCATGATATTGAAAGAGTTTCAATATCGGATATGATCTTTTAGATTTGGTTATAATATTTGCATATTTTAATTTTATTTATGACCCGATTGACTTTGAAAATAGTTTCAAAGTATATATATATATACTTTGAAACTATTTTCAAAGTCAATCGGGTCATAAATAAAATTAAAATATGCAAATATTATGACCAAATCTAAAAGATATGAATCAATTTTATATGGCATATATCTCAGTCAAAATATTATTTCCAAATCTTGATTGACTCTAAAATTGTTTAATGATAATAATAAATAGTTATTATTATTTATCATTAAGTTTAAGGTATATGATTATGACCTTAGTTTGCTTTGGCGTTTATTCATTTAAATTAAATATGACATGCGTGTCATAGTTTATTTCATTTAAATACGGCCTGCGTGTCGTGATTTATTTTATTTAAATACAACCTGCGTGTCGTGTCATTTATTTATTTTATTTAAGTGACACGACACGCAGGTCGTATTTAAATAAAATAAATCACGACAAGCAGGCCGTATTTAAATGAAATAAACTATGACACGCATTTCATATTTAATTTAAATGAATAAACGCCAAAGCAAACTAAGGTCATAATCATATACCTTAAACTTAATGATAAATAATAATAACTATGACTGGTTCGGTTGTCCTTCTCCTCCCTTTGTCAGCGCAACTGGCTAGGGTTTATCCGTCTTATTGAGCTCGCGCAATCGTGTTAATGCCCCTTGGTTTTACAAAGATTGGTTCACGCGTGGTTCTTTCCTCGGATTAATTCTGGTTCGGTTTCTTGCCGGCATGGCATTCACATGCCCTTGGCCGTGTGTTGCTGATCGCCCTCTTCCTCCTCCTTCTCAAGCTGTTTCAGTGGCTGTTCCTCAAATGTCATTTGCGGCGGCTCTTGGCAGTAGGGGTTCGACAATTGACGAAACTCCCCTTCCGGTTCCCTGCATTAAAGGTAATGCGCTTTGTATCAAAATTGGTCAGGATGAATACGCAAAAGGGGTGGCCGAATGTCAGAACGCACTCCGGGGTAGGCTGACCTTGATTAAGGGTGACAAGCCCTACACGGCCCGGGACTTGGTTTCTAAACTTAGCAAGAATTGGAATTCTCTGAACAAATGGAAAATGGTACCGCTTGGCCGGGGTTTTTATGATTTCCACTTCGACTCAGCTGCGGATTTAAAGATGGTTTGGTCGGCGGGTACCATTAACTTAAAGCCAGGACTCCTTCGTTTCTCGCCATGGACGAAGGATTTTAATCACCAATCGCAAAAACAGACCCATGCCTCTATTTGGATCCGTTTGGTCGAATTACCTCAAGAATATTGGCGGGAACGTACTTTGTTTGAAATTGCAAGCGCGATTGGCACACCCATTAATTTAGATGCTCCCACTCGCAACCGTGCCTTCGGTCATTATGCAAGAATCCTGGTAGATATTGATTTATCGAAGCGTGCCTTTGACGAAATCCTGGTAGAACGTGATGGCTATGCGTTTAAGGTGGAAGTTTTGCATGAAAGGCGTCCGCTTTTCTGCCAGCACTGCTTTGTCATTGGACATAATGTCTCCACGTGCAAGTGGCTGCATCCGGAGGCAGCCAAGGTTATTCTGGACCGTGGTAAAAAGCCTGTCACTGCTGACCCTGTGCCACATATTGTTCCTTCTCGTCAATACCTTCGTCGAGAGGTTGGTGCTTCTTCTATCACTCAGGCCGCTACGACAAAGGATGCTGTTGTTCCTCCTCCTACCACTTCTGATGCCGCTATCCTCAATTCAGTTTCTACTGCTGATGTTCCAACCACCAACACTAATGTTGCCGCAATACACACCACAGTTCTGCCTTTAGCTATTGCTGCCCCAACTACGGTTCAGTCACAAGATGCTGTCCTCGTTAATATTGTTAATGCTGTTATTGCCAACACTTCCAGCCATCACCTGCAGAATGTTACAGTTGATTTTCCTACAGGCCAGTTACCATTTAATTCCATTTTGGAACTGGTTGAGGTAGAGCAGGCCGATATGACTTCAATGGTTATGGAGCACACACAGAATGACTCTCGGGACGTACGCGTTCCTGCGATTCTGGTTGCCGCTGCTTCAACAACCACTCCTGTAGCGCACGTTGACGTGCATGAGAACTTTGATTCTTTGGTTCCTGGCCCTACGAGCAGTCTCCATGTCTCACAACTGCATTCAAGTTCTCCCCCCATCCCTTCACAGGTTGCGATAATGTCAGCTACTCTTGCTGATTCTGCAGTTATTAGTTCTGATCAGCCCGCGATACATACTCAGATTTCTGCAGGTACATCAGATCAGCCTGCGGTTGCCGGTGCTGCCATCCCGGTGGTCACCACTATGGTCACGCAAGCGGAGCCATAACACAGCAACCCAAATATTAACCATGACTTGGAATTATGGCAGCGGATTCGGGAATATGATCTAAGATCAAATGAAGAGCCTTTCACACATGTTTTGACCAAGAAGCAAAAACAGAAACTAAAGCAGCAAACTGCAACACCCTAACCCTTAACCGCCGATTATTAACTTTAATAAAGAAAACGTTAAGGCCATAGGAAGTTACAACATTAATAAAACTCAATTTCATAAACATCAACACATAATCAAAATATATTTGATTTGCAAACACAGGAGCGGAAGAATTACCAACAAATGCTTATAAGCAAGCATGTATATAATATACAAAAATATATACATAAGATTTCAAAAGAGGCAATTCTACAACAAAGACCATTGCCAAATCTATACATACGCGTTCAGATACCCAAAATAGTGTTACAAATATCAGAGCACTAGACTCTAACTAGGATACAACACCTAGTACCAAAAATGTAAGGATAGCTAAGCTATGCCCTTACCACTACAAAAGCTCCTAAACAGCAAAGGGCTATTCCTCAACGATAGCCTCGCCAACCTGATAATCTGGATCCCCAATGATCCAGCACATAACACAAAACAGAGAGTGTTAGTATCACAAAACAATAAACATGTATAAATAACACATTATTATACATGACTAAAACACAGCACGTAACTGTCAATGCACAAACTCATCCATAACAATTACCACATAACAACCATTATGCACACATAATTCCTAAATGAACACTAATGTCACAAAGGATGCATGCCTCAAAATGCATTCACTAATGCATGTGGTACCAACTCATTTTGGATAAACTTATATCCTTATCAAGCACTCTTGATAATATCAAGCACTCTTGATAACCAAGCACTCTTGGGTTTCTTATCCGCACTCGGATATCATACAATCATGAAATGCATGATGATTCAACAAACACAAACACTAGATTATCAGCACTCTGATAAACACAACTAATTATCAGCACCCTGATAATTATCACAACAACAACAAACACTAAATTATCAGCACTCTGATAATTATCATAACATCAACAACAAACACGAACACTAGGCGCTCATGGCCACATCATAATATACAACATGTATACACTCAACCTTGATTAACAATTTCAATATGAACCAAACAAATCATACCAACATCTCACACATAAGGGTTTCAAAGGTAAACCCACACACTTTGATAATCCCACACACATATTAGGGTTTTACTCAAGCTTTTCTTGAAAACAAATAATCTTTAGAAAGCATTAGGAATGGATTAAAATGGTGGGCAAGGTTTCCAAAAAGGTATTATCAAAAATACAGTAGCAAAAGACATCCCCGCGCGCACCAGGACCTCCAGAACAACTCAACAAAGTTGGCCTGTCCAGGGTTGGTCGCAACAAGCGAGCTCTTGGTCGCTACAAGCGAGCATAGGCAGGGAATCATCCTGCTTGGTCGCTACAAGCGAACCTTCGGTCGCTACAAGCGAGCCTGGTCGCTACAAGCGCTAGTGTGGTCGCTACAAGCGCAGATAGGCAGGGAATAATCCTGCCTGGTCGCTACAAGCGAGGTTCCGTCGCTACAAGCGACCGTATCAGTACAGTCATGTAAAAATGTGATTTTTCCACCATTTTAGCCCATCTATGGTTACCCAAGTTCCAGAACTTGTTAAAAACAACTTTCCATCATAAAACATCATTTATAAACCATCACAAGCAAAGATTGCACCAAGCATAGAAATTAGGGTTCAAGACAATAACTTTTCTTATGAACCCACAACACAATAACTCCAACAAATCATGCTAACAACATCAATTAGCATTCAAGCAAGCAAAACATAATCATTAACAACTTTAAACCATAAAAACTTTCTAACAAAACCTAGACAAAGTGAGGAGAAGTTTGGGATGGAGAAATAGACATTCTCCCCTTCTCAATCACTTGTAATCAAGCAATACTAACTCTCTTACCTTGAAATCAAAGTTCTCTAGCAATCTTCAAGCTTCAATCCCAAGCCCTAGCTCTCTTGCTCTTCTTCTCTTCTCCCACGTTTTTCTCACAAAGAAAAGGAGGAAATGGCACTATTCATGTTCTCACAAAATCTTATATCCCTAGCAATTGATCCTAGCCATCCATCTTTACTAACCATCATGGACCAATCCTAGCCATACAATCCAATCCAAGCTTACTACTATCATCCACATAGGATTATTACTACTACTCATAAACCAAAGCCCAATACTATTCACTCTCTTGGCCCAATTCGCCCAAAACTCTAAAAACTCGATTACGAACTTACCCTCGCGCTAAATAATTATATCTCGATTACGAGAAAATATTTATAAATACACATCCATAAAATAAAATATATAAAAATATAATATACGAAAATAGGGTCGTTACACAAACTGTTCTTGGGAACCCGCCGCATCACACCCGGTCAAGGGGAGACTCTTCTCCAGGTGCCCAATGAATGTCCTCTTTTGGAATGTCCGTGGTATGGGCAACTCCGACACTAGAGTTGCTTTAAAAAATTTATTCTCATCTCATAAGCCTTTAATTATTTTTATTGCAGAACCCATGATTAATTTTGCTCAAGTTCCTTCATGGTATTGGCCTAGTATTGGGGTTTCGAAGTACTGCATAAATAATAGAGATTTCTTGATTCCTAATCTCTGGGTGCTTTGGGGGAATTCTCTGTGTTCAAATGTTATTTTTGTGTCTGATTAATGCATTGCTTTAGAGATTACTTACCGTCAGGAAGTTGTGTACATTGCGGCGGTTTATGCTAGCACTAATTACTTGAAACACCGGCATCTTTGGGCTGATCTCACTAATATCCAAGTGTGCTTTCCGGGTCCATGGTTGTTCATTGGTGATTTTAATGCTGTTTTAGGTGCTCATGAGAAGCGTGGTCGCCGGCCTCCTCCCTCCGCATCTTGCCTGGATTTTTTACATTGGACTAATGCTAATTTATTAACTCATCTCCCAACCTTGGGGTCTTTTTTTACTTGGTCTAATGGCAGGCTTGGCGATGATAATGTTGCTCTTCGTCTTGATAGAACTATTTGTAATGAGAACTGGATTAATTTTGGAGGACCTCTACTTGTTGTGCTTTAGTTCGGAATTAATCGGATCATCACCCGCTGTTACTTTCTGTCGATAGCTCCGGTGTTAGGCAGGCGGTCCCTTTCAAATTTTTTAAAACTTAGACAGCTCATGCGGATTGTCGGAAAATGGTGGCAGATAATTGGTCCAAGCCTGTTAGAGGTACTGGTATGGTGCGGTTGCAATCCAAACTTATTAATTTGAAGCAGGTGTTTAAGCTTTGGAACCGTACGATTTTTGGGGATGTGGATAGACAGGTTCGTTTGGCAGTAGACGAAGTTAATCGTATTCAGCAGTTACTAGACACTGAGGGTTTTACAGATCAGCTTTATGCTCAGGACCTTGAAGCGCAGTTGCTCCTTACTAAAGCTTTGAATTATCAGGATCAACTTTGGAGGGAAAAGGCCAGAGATCAGAACTTTATTCATGGGGATAGGAATACTTCTTATTTTCATAGAGTTTCTAAACTCCGTGCTTCTACTAAGACCATTACTCTTTTGCAGGATGGGGACTCTATTATTACTAATCCAGCTGATATCGACACTCACGCGCTTGCTTACTTTCATTCTATTTTTTGTGTTGAGAATAGTTGCAGTCAGAATAATCTTGTGGCTCAGACGATCCCCTCCTTGGTGTCTTCTGAGGACAACCACGCGCTTCTTCGCTTGCCTTTGCGCGAGGAGATTAGAGCTGCGGTTTTTGCCCTTAATGGGGATGGGGCTCCTGGTCCGGACGGGTTTGGCGGGCATTTTTACCAAATTTTTTGGGACATTGTGGAAACAGATGTGGTTCAGTCAGTGCAGGAGTTTTTTATTTCTAGTGATTTGGCTCCAAATATTAATTCCAACCTTCTTGTGCTTATTCCGAAAGCTCCTGGGGCGAAGGTTATAGGGGATTACCGCCCTATAGCTTTAGCCAATTTTCAGTTTAAAATTGTTACTAAAATCCTTGCTGATCGGCTGGCTCCTATCACTATGCAGATTATTTCTCCTGAGCAGCGTGGTTTTATTAGGGACCGACAAATCTCTGATTGTGTTATTCTTGCTTCTGAAGTTATTAATTTAATTGATAAGCGGCAGCTTGGGGGTAATGTTGCTCTTAAGGTTGACATATCTAAGGCTTTTGATACTTTGGACTGGAGTTTTTTGCTCGCGGTTTTGAAGCAGTTTGGTTTTTCATCTGTTTTTGTTGATTGGATTTTGGTCATTCTGAAATCGGCTAGACTTTCTATATTGGTGAATTCCAAGGCTGTTGGGTTCTTCTCTTTTTCTCGGGGCGTCCGTCAAGGGGATCCATTGTCTCCGCTTCTTTTTTGTCTTGCTGAAGAGGTTCTTAGTCGAGCTATTTCTATTGCTCGCATTGCCGGTCGACTCACACCTATGTTGTATTCCCGTGGAGTTTCCTTTCCTACGCATGTGTTATACGCTGATGATGTAATGATTTTCTGTATAGGGACTAAGACTAATATCCACCGGCTTCTTAGAATTTTTCATGATTACTCACAGGTTTCCGGACAGGTTATTAATAATGCCAAAAGCCGTTTTTTCACTGGATCCATGACAGGTGCTCGTGCTCAGATGATTGCTCAGTTGCTGGGGTTCAGTGTGGGCAGCATCCCTTTTACCTATCTTCGGTGTCCTATCTTCAAGGGGAAGCCTAGGAGTGCTCATTTTCAGAACATTATAGACAGGATTAAGGTGAAGCTCGCTACATGGAAAGGGATCTCTCTTTCTATCATGGGTCGTGTTCAGTTGATTAAATCTATTATTCACGGTATGCTTGTTTATTCCTTTCATGTGTATATGTGGCCGAGGAAACTCTTGCGCTTGCTGGACACTTGGATAAAAAATTTTATTTGGAGTGGTGATATTCTTACTAAGAAGGTTTTCATGGTTTCTTGGAAAATTATGTGCCTTCCGTGGGCTGCCGGGGGTCTTGATATTAAGCCAACTCGTTTGATCAACGATTCCTTAGTTTTGAAGTTAGCTTGGAGCCTTGTTTCAACGAAGTCGCAATGGTCGGTCCTTTTTCAGAAGAGATTTTTTCGGAATGGGAAGCCGATTTCTCACTATTTTAAATCGTCGATTTGGCCAGGTATTAAGCTTCACATTGCCACAGTTCTTGCTAATTCTTTGTGGATTGTGGGCACAGGTACTAATATTCAGTTTTGGACTGATAATTGGCTGGGGGAATCTCTTGTCGATTTGCTGCACATTGATCCGGTTTTTCACGCAAATTTTCTTGGCACGGTGGCGGATGTGATTGTTGATGGTGAGTGGAACTTCCCTGCGGCTCTGCTGTCCGTTCTTGTTGTGAAGGAGCGTTTCGAGCTGATTGTTTTGCCTAGAACTCCTCTTCCCGATTCTTTGGTTTGGTCGCATTCTGCGAATGATAAGTTATCGGCGAAGCAAGCATTTGCTTTTCTTAGGCCGGAAGCTGCTTTAATTCCTTGGGCCGAGACTATTTGGAGATCTTGTATTCCGCCCTCTCATTCTTTTATTTTTTGGCGGCTTATGTATGGTAAAATGCCTACAGATGACAATCTCAGGATCCGGGGCTGTGTTATTGTTTTGGTTTGCCCCTTCTGCTTAAAAGCCTCTGAAACCTCAGATCACTTGTTCCTTCACTGTTCGTTTGCGTTGGATCTTTGGTCTTGGCTCGGAGGCAAGCTCAATTATGTGATGGATTTAGGCTCTGTTGATTCTCTTCTTTCTTGTGTTCCTCAGCGTTGCTCTTCTCAGGTCTATGACATGTATCTTGCCGTAGTGATACATACTTTGCACACGATTTGGATTTCTCGAAACACTCTTCGTTTCACTTTGAACTCGGCCAGCCTCCATGCAGCTAAGGTTCGTATTCATTCCTTGGTCGCTATGTCTGGGATGGTTTCCACAGGCAAATGTTTAGCTTCGGACTCCACTTTTCTTGACTCCTTCTCGGTTTCCCCCCATCACTGGCGTGTCAAGGACATTGTTATGGTCTTATGGAAGGCGCCTTCCTCTCCTTGGCTGAAGGTTAATTCTGATGGCTCGGTCACTGGAGGTAATGCAGCTTGTGGGGGCTTATTCAGGGATTCTATGGGATCTTTCCTTGGGGCTTTCACTTGTAATCTTGGTAACTCATCTGTTTTCCTTTCGGAGATTCATGGCTTCATTTTTGCCATGGAGTATGCGGCCCTCCATGGGTGGGCTAACGTTTGGTTAGAGAGTGATTCCACCAGTGCTTTGTTGCTTTTTAGAAATGTTTCTCTTGTCCCGGTTATTCTTCGCAACCGCTGGCATAATGCCTGTAATCTTGGTGTTCAGGTTATTTCTTCTCATATTTACCGCGAGGGTAACTGCTGTGCTGATAAATTGGCAAATATGGGTCATTTGGTTCAGGGTTCGGTTTGGTTGTCATCTTTACCGCAGGAGCTGCACTCTGATTTCTTTCGTGAGCGATGTGGGTGGCCTAATTACAGATTTCCATAGTCTGCTGTTTTACTTTTAACTGTTGTATCTTGGCTTTCCTTTGTTGCTTCTGAGGGTTTTGGCCTAGTCCCCCCTCTTGTATTTCTTTTCCCTTTTTTAATAAAATTTCTTTGAGTTAGGCAGCATAGGATGAAGGTCTCGCGGGGTGCCAACCTAGTTGGGATGTCGTTGTTTCCTCTTGATGCTTGTCCTAGCTCCTGCCTTACCTAAAAAAAAAATAAAAAAAAATAATGTAATTGCTCAAGTTGAAGAGAAGACAACGCCAAAAGATGATTCCGATGAAGAAACTTTTGAAGCTTGCTCGTGGGTCAAAGAATTGTAATAAAGTAGTTTATTTAATTCTTACGCGTTAGGAGGTCATAACCATACTACCAAATTTATTTTATGTATGTGATGCATGAAATGTATGTTTAGTTAGCGCATGTATGAGATATATGCTTAACATGTTTTAGATATATGTTAGCATGTATGTTTTAAATGTTTTATATATTTCCTATATATAAGCATGAATGTCATGCATATCTAAAGACGCGTATATGAGATACACATGTCGATGAGATCAAACTTAATAAAAATCCTTCAAATAGAATATTAAGTTAAATGCTTTCCAAAGGATAGCACCCTTCAAGACTAGTCTCGAATAGTGTGGGTTCGCCCTAGCGAAGTGCACTTTCTATACTAGTAAGTTGCGGTGAGGTAATTCCATTTACCCGATTGTTATTATTTGGGTCTAACTTAACTAAATTATTTTAATAAGATTAAAATATATTTAGAAGCAATGTTTGGGAACATCTATATGATATATTAAAGTAAGGAATTACTCAACCAAATGGTTTGAAAGTTGTATGAGATACAATTGGAAGGAGTTCCTACCTAAATAGCTAAGTTTTGGGGGATCAGCCCTCACTGACTCAGAACAAAGTGAAATATGGATTTCAACCCACTAGAAAATCTTCCAATGAGATTTTCCGAATCAAGTGTTGAAGGTCATTTGTTTTGAGTAAAATAGTGGGAGCATATTAATTAAAGACCTAATTAAATATGTTTTAAATCATGATACATTTATTTTATTTATTTTCTGTATTTAAAATTTCTTGGGCATATACATTTTATTATACTGTTAAATGTTCTTATAAAGAACAAAATCTTCAGAAAGGAGTTTCTAAATTGGTACAAGAATTGAGAATTGTTCTCAAGTACAAGAAAAACTGTTAATGTTTTGAAAAGAGTCAAAATATAAGAAAGAGGTAAGACTTCTTCTTTGCTCATATGGTTATATAAGGTTAAATTTCTACTTCTGCATCATAAGTATATGATACTTGATGATTGATCTCATATTTGTTGAAATATAGAGTTTTTAAGGAAATAAGACATTAACTATAAGTGAAGTCCACCTATGTCTAGAATGGAACAAATTGTTTCATTGACATAGAAGCTAATGTTTGGACTTAAATTTAACTTGATATGGAACCAAATAATTGTTATTAAATTCCATAAAATAGAAGCATTAAATCATATATCTTGTATCGACAAGAGAATGATTGTGTACTTGAATAAAAGACAAACGTTGTCCTATTATCCAAATAATGTTTGCTATACAAGTGTGCTAATCAAGTAATGGATTTGAGTTCCATGTGTTGGAACAAAATGTGTTAAACAACTCTCTTCTGAATTAAGGGGGAGATTGTTGAAACATTATGTATGAACATATCCTTCTTTGTGGTTTTGATGATAACAAAAGTGTTAAATAGAAAATTGGTTATTTGCTAATGCTTTGTTCAAGTGATTTCAGAACCACGTTTTAATGATTGGTAATTGATAATGGTGTTGAAAGAACAAGCTTAGAGCAAGAAAGGAAAGCTTAGAAGCCTTGGTTGCAAAGCTGGAAGAAAACTGGGTCTGAAGAGTGCTCCTGAAGAGGTGCTTCTGAAGTGAGTCTGAAGGCAGCTTCTGATGGGTGCGTCTGAAGAAGTCAACGAAAGTCAACGTCTGAAGACCAGCTTCTGATCCGTACAAAGGCAGCTTCTGATGCACTGTTCACACAGAAGCTTCTGAAGTCTGATGTGGAAGAAAAGCAGCTGTTACTGTGCGCATTTAATGCCTGGATGTGTCAGAGCAACTCAATGGAACAGTTGTCTCCCTGACTCAAACATCCCCCAGCTTTTAAGGAAAGCAAATTCAAAAATGGCTGCTGCTCTGTTTTCTGGAAAAGTTCAGCACACATTTTTAGCTATCCTAGCTCACCAATTGCAACGGCTCTTTCCTCAAATCCTGCAATTCTTCAACAGCTCTAATTCCCTCTATATAAGGAAGAAGATTTGAAGAAGAAATTGTCTAAGACTCTTGAAAGAATCTGTCTGAAACTTGCTCTGTTTTGCTGTCAAAAACTCAAGTTCACAAACCTCTTAGAAATTCTTTTATCTGTTGTAACTTAGAATTTCTTAAGGTTAAGAGTCTTAACCTGTGTTGTATTAAGAGAACACCTCTGATATTTTATCAAGTGTTCAACCCAAACTTACCTTCTTTGTAAATCAGTTTGGTCTAAGTCTTAGTCTGCGTACTAAGCATTGTAAGTCTCATTACTTAGTGTTTTGAGCAAGCTGTAATCTCATTCCTTTGTGGTCTGAGTTAGAAGTCTCTTGACTGGGTGTCTTGAGCAGAGAAGCCTCTTGACTTAGTGTCTTTAGCATTGGAAGCCTCTTCCTTTGTGGTTGAGCAACTGGAAGTCTCTTCCTTAGTGGTTGAGCAATTGTAATCATTTGATTATAGTGGAAATCTCTTGTTGGATAACAAGGGGACTGGACTACTTCTCACATTGGGAAGGAACCAGTATAAACATTGTGTGTCTCTCTTTCCTTCTCTCTTTTTATTTGAATCCGCTGCACAATACTCTTTGAAAATAGTTCAGAACCTGATTCTGAACTTAACATAGTTTTGAAAAGAAAGAAACCAACTTTTTGGAGTCCACACAATTCAACCCCCCCTTCTTGTGTGTTTTTTCTCACCTTCAGTTGGTATCAGAGCCCCGGTTCTGATATTAACACTTAACAGTGTGTCAGTAGGATCCTGAGAAAAACATGGCATCTAGTAGTTCTCCTCCTCCTTCTCCTCCTCCTAGTGGTAGGCGTACAACATTTTCCTATGACTATGGTACTGAAGAAAAGAAGTCTAGGTCACACAATAAACCCCCTATGTTTACTGGTGACCCAGAAAAGTTCTCTTGGTGGAAGAGTAAAATGTATAGTCATATAATTGGGATTGATGATTCATTATGGGACATTATTGAAGATGGAATCACAATTCCAGTTGATGAAGAAGGAGTTGTTGTCAACAGAAGAGGACTCAGTGATGCTGAGAGGAAGATTTATAGAAAGCACCATAATGTCAGAGGCATTATTGTGGATTCATTACCTCACAGTGAGTATCAGAAGCTGAGTGACAAGTCTACAGCAAAGGCCATATTCACATTCCTCTGCTCGAACTATGAAGGTAATAAAAAGGTTAGAGTAGCTAAGGCAAACATTCTTGTTCAGCAATATGAACTGTTCAGAATGAAAGAGGATGAAAATATTGAGACAATGTTCTCAAGATTTCAGACTCTGGTTTATGGACTTCAGATTCTGAAGAAGAGTTATACCACAGCTGATCATGTGAACAAACTCTTGAGAAGTCTGCCATCCAAATGGAGACCTAAAGTGACTGCCATTGAGGAAGCTAAGGATCTGAATACTTTAAGTATTGAGGATCTTATAAGCTCACTCAAAGTGCATGAACTGGGACTCAATGAGGATGAGTCTGTTAGAGAAACAAAATCATTAGCTCTGAAATCTAAAAGGAAGCCTGTTAAAGCTTTGAAAGCTATTGAATCTGATGAAGAATTTCCTGAGGGAAATTCTGATGAAGATTCAGATGCTGATGAGCTTGCAATGCTTTCTAAGAGAATTCAGTATCTAATGAATAGAAAGAAAAAATTCTCTAACAGAAGCAGTAACTTTAAAGGATCTGGTTTAAAGAGGGATAACCAGAAGGAATGCTGCTACAACTGCAAGAAGCCTGGGCATTTTATTGCTGACTGTCCTGATCTTCAGAAGGAAAAGTCTAAAGAGAAAGCAAAGAAGTCCAGCTCAAAGTCCAGCAGTTTCAGAAATAAGCTTAAAAAGAGTCTCATGGCAACATGGGATGATTTGGACAATGACTCTGAGTCTGATGAAGAGGAAGCAAACCTGGCCCTAATGGCAACTGCATTTTCTGATGCAGAATCTTGCTCAGATTCAGATGAAGAAGATGAGGTATATTCTGAACTCACTAGATCTGAATTAATTGAAACAGTTAATGATCTTATGAGCCATCTAAAAAGCAAGTTAGGTGAAATAAAATCTTTGAAAAATAAAGCTAACTTGCTATCTAAAGAAAATCTTAAACTTCAGAATCAAATAATTGAGTTTGATGAAGAAGTTGAAGAACTCAAAAAAGAGGCTCATAAGAAATCTGAAGAGGTTCCTAGTGAACATGAAATAGCTCTTCAAGATTTCATTATAACTGGAATCAATAGAACTAAAATTGCCTCTATGCTTTATAATATGGTCAGAAACAAAGGTGAAGGCATTGGCTATGATTCATTCAAAACTTCAAATGAATCAAACTCACCTTCCTGTTTTGGAAATATTCTAAAAGGCAATGGTATATGCTTTGTGCCTGCTTCTGATAACTTTGAGAAATTGAAAATGTCAGAAACTGAGACTGAGTCTGAAGTTCTGAACAGCTCAGACTCTAAAGCTTTTGAACCTAAGGATAAGATGAAGGCAGATGTTAAAACCTTGCCTAAATCTAAGCCAAAAGGTTCTAAGCCCAAGAGTAAGAGAAAATCAGACTCTAAACCTGAAAATGTTCAGAGTCTGAAGAGTTCAGAACCTGGGACTAGCAAGTCTCAGAGTCTGAAGAATTCAAACTCAAATTTTTCTAAGACTGAGTTTATTAAAACTTCAAAATCTATTAAACCAGTCAATACAAAACATTTTCAATCTCAGAATGTTAAGCAAAGCAAGCAAAAGCAGACCAATCAGTTTTCTGCTTCTGATTGTTTTAAGAAAGGCAAAACTGAAGCTTGCCTTGTGTCTGAAGCTAACAAAGTTAGAATTCTGAGGAAATCAGAACCAAAGCACTCAATGGTTCAGACTCTAAACAAATTAGAACCAAAGACCTTCAAGTCTCAGGTTCTGAAGAAATCTGAGTCCAGACCTTTGAGAACTCAGTTTCTGAACAACTCAGGTTCTGAATATCAGACATATTCCGGATATAAGGATCCATATCCTAAGTATCAGAACAAGTATGAATATCATAACTTCAGACACAAGATGAAAAAGCCAAAACCTTTCAGGACTAACCCCAAAGGACTCATGAAAATCTGGGTACCTAAGTTTGAGATTATTTCAATTGCAGATATGCTTAACATCCAAAGAAAAGGAAAGGTCCTGGTACCTGGACAGTGGATGCTCACATCATATGACAGGAGACAAGTCTATGTTCCAAACCCTAACTCAGAAAGAGGGAGGAACTGTGGGGTTTGGAGGAAGTCAGAAAGGAAAGATCATTGGTACTGGTAAGATAGGTAATTCTTCCCTGTACATTGATAATGTTTGGCTGGTAGATGGACTTAGACATAATTTACTTAGCATAAGTCAATTATGTGATAGTAATTATGAAGTCCTGTTCAATAAGAACACTTGCACTGTAATCAACACTGAAAATAAGTCTGTAGTGTTCAAAGGTAGCAGGAAAAACAATGTTTACAAAATAAACTTTTCTGAATTGGTTCAGCAGAAGGTAGTTTGCCTTCTGTCTGTGAGTGATGAGAAATGGGTTTGGCACAAAAGGCTGGGACATGCTAACTGGAGACTCATCTCTAAGCTTAGCTTAGCAAGTTACAGCTGGTTAGAGGCCTGCCCAAAATTGACTATCACTCAGATGCACTGTGCAGTGCATGCCAAATTGGAAAGTTTTCAAAAACTTCTTTTAAGTCTAAAAACATTGTTTCCACCTCAAAACCTTTAGAACTCCTTCACATTGATCTGTTTGGCCCTGTTGGGACAGCTTCAATCAATGGGAAGAAGTATGGACTTGTAATTGTTGATGGTTACAGTAGGTGGACTTGGGTTAAATTCCTTAGAACCAAAAATGAAACATATGATGTGTTTTTCAAATTCTGCAAACAAGTACAAAATGAAACTGATTTGAAAATTTTAAAAATCAGAAGTGATCATGGTGGGGAATTTGAAAATGAACCTTTTGAAAATTTTTGTGAAGATCATGGAATTCTCCATGAGTTCTCATCTCCTAGAACTCCACAGCAAAATGGAGTTGTAGAGAGAAAGAACAGGTCTTTACAAGAAATGGCCAGAACCATGATCCATGAATGCAAAGTTGCTAAGTACTTTTGGACAGAAGCTGTAAACACAGCATGTTATATTCAGAACAGGATTTATATCAGACCTATTCTGAATAAAACAACATATGAACTGTTTAAAGGAAGAAAACCAAGTATTTCTTATTTTCATCAGTTTGGTTGTACATGTTACATACTGAACAATAAAATCTACCTAAAGAAATTTGATGCCAAGTGTCGCGTCGAATTTCGGATGTCAAGCTATTGGGGAAGCTTTGAATCACTAATTCTAAATTACGACTGAACTTTTAATTTTTCGGGGAAAAAGGAAAAAAGTTCTAAATTACCTTGAGAAAAGATTTTAGGTTCGAAAGTCGATTATGCGAGGGGAAGGTATTAGCACCCCTCACATCCGTTGTACTCAACGGGAACCTCTTAGTCGGCTTAGGCTTAAAATGGTTCGATGTTTTACTTACGTGTTTAAATATGTATAAAAGGAAATATATAAAAGACATAATGCGGGATAAAGAAAGAGATAAAAACAAACGAAAAGGGAAAAACAAGTTTTTTATTAATGGGCTTGACAAGATGTCGATCTTGCTCCTACGTATCTCCCGGTAGTCGGAGAATTCAAAGCGTACGTAGTTCTTTGGTAGAAAAACGTTTGTATGTTGGTTCGTTTTAGTTAAAAAAGATTTGATCGCGTCCGGGCGAAAAAGTTTTGAAAAAAAAGAAAAAAATGTAATGAAAGTAAATGTCAACTGTTCGGGTCGCTGCCGAACTGGCCATTGACGACAAGAAAATAAAAGTAAACGTCAGCTGTTCGGGTTGTTGCCGAACTGGCCACTGACGACAATGCATAAAAGTAGATGATTTGATGAAAAAAAGTTTTCCACTCGGACTTGAACAAAAGTTTTTAAAACGTACGAAGACGTACAAAGTTTTAAAATGGTGAAAGATGGACGCTAGGCGATAAGCTCGCGCAAGGCGTGAATGTTTTAAAAGGAATAAACAAAAGACAAAACGCACTGAGGCGAAAAATTTGCGCAAGGCGTAAAAAGGTTAAAAAATAAACGCGCAAGGCGCGAAAGGTTCGGATTGACCACGAGGGCCAAGAAAAAGGATAAAAATGGCCACAAGGGGGCCAAGGGAAGGTTTAGCGTGCTAGACGCGTCAAGGGTGGAATGACGATTTCCCGAGCGACGAGACATACGTCACGCATTCGTGCAACCGAGGTTTGGGGAGACATACGTCAAGCCATTCCCGTTTCATTCAAGTTTGGTTTTGTCGCTCGGAGAAACCTCAAAGGGAACCAAAGCTTTAAAAGGAAAGTTGTAAAAGAAAAGAAAACACGAACAAATTTGTTGTTCGATCTTATTAAAAATCATGAACGTTACTTGTTGCTTAAGTTATTGAAACTCAAGAACAAGTTTAGTTCAAGTTTGAATGACAAACACAATCATAAAACATGCACAAAATTGGAAAGTTCACAATTTTGGCTCGATTCGAGCTTGGTTTTAAAAAGAGTGAGCAAGCTCGGCTTAAATTCACGTTTGGATTGAAAATCATGAACAACATGGTTGTTCAAGTTTGTTTTGAAATAGACGAACTTAGCTTGTTGCTCAAACTTGGTTTTGAAAATATTAAGAACATAACTTGTTTCACAAGTTACTCAAAATTTGTCGCACGAACTTGTGAAATCTTCAAAGTTGTGCATGATTATGAATTGGGTTTGGACCAAAATGGTTTTAACCCTCTTTAGGTTCTGAATCAAGGGCTAGAATCCCAAAAATTTGACATTTGAATGCCTGATTCATGTTCTGAGTTTCATATACTTCGCAGAGCAACCAGAACTTGGCTCTGCGAAGTCAGGTTCTGGTGTGTTCGCAGTGCGAGCAATACTTTGCTCTGTGAAGTATGCGAATTTCAAACTCAGAAGCTGTTTCTGAACAGAAGTTCAGAAACTGCTTCTAAGCAAGATTCAGAACCTAAAGGAGGTTAAAAAAACTTGACAAAATGGAAGAAACAGGGGTGGAAAATCACAGTTTTAAAGCTTGGCCCCTTTGAGGTCCTTTTTGAGGTTCAAAAGGGGTTTTGGTTCACAAAACAAAATTGGACAAAGCAAGATATGTAAACAGCATATACAATAGAAAAGAAAGGTTATAGGAGACTTACAGAACTCCTAGCAATGCTTGAACAAGACTGGAAGTAGCTTGCTTGCTTTGTGAAAGGTTATGAACAAGGTTCAAAGGGTTTGTGATGGACTGATTTTGTGCTGCAATGCAAGGGATTTTTGGTGTGAGATTCGTGTGTATTGGCTCTCTGAATAGGTCTGTTTCTAACTGGTTTTTAAGGTGTTCAATTGTGTGTGATCCCTAAGCCTTGCCCTTCCTTTTATAGGCATAAATGCAAATCTTTGCAATGATGAACAATGATGAATAAAATCCTAAAACACTAGCTGATCATGAGCTAAACTCAGGCTAGATCACTTTGCATTTAATGCTAATGGATAGAACTAGCTTTGCCTTGTGCCAAGGGGCAAGGTCTTGACTGATCTCAGCCACAAATGCCATTGATTCTAGAAGGTAATGATGGTAAAAACTGTAAAAACAGGGCAGCTGCAAAAGGGATGATTCTTGGGATCAATCCTTGCAATCTTGGGGGGTCAAACAATCAAAACGTGTACTGCCATGTACAGGGAGATTGGGGGAATCAAAATCAGCATGTGGGCTTATGTGTGAGGGAAGAAATCCAGCTCAAAACAGGGTATGTCACACAGCTTTTTTGCAACATAAACCACTTGGGATTGACTGGTTTTGGCAGGGAAAAAGGGAAGGAAATGGATCAAGCAGCTGGCTGGCATGTTTAGGTTGGGTGAGGGGTCAATTTGGGGGGACAAAAACTGACCAAGGATAGCCAATTTGTTTGATCACATGAGAGGTTGGAAGAAAGTTCTTCTTTCCTTATACCTTTAATGTCACACATTAAATCTTGCTTTGCTGCACCAAATCAGTCACAAAACAGCAATAATACAAGTAATAATGCTACTAATGATAATTGTAGTTAAAAGCAAAAAAGATAAACAACTATATAAAAATCTGCAGAATTTTCGCAGAGGTCGCAGTGCGAAGGTGAATTCGCACTGCGAACTGTACTTTTTTTGATTTTTTGTATAGAATAAAAGGTAAAAATGGGGAAATAAGTAATAAAAAACAATAATAATAATAAATGATAAAAAATGCAAATGGCAATGGAAATGAATAAAAATAGTAAATGACAATAATAATGAAAATGATGATAACAAATAAAACTTAATAATATTAAAAGATAAAAACTAATAGTAATAAAATAATAATGATATTATTAATATTAAGGATAATGATGATGATATAAAATATTATAGCAAATAAAAATAATAAAAGGTAAAAATAAATAATGAGATAATAAAAATATAACACCCATAAAAAAAAAAAAATATAAGTCAAAAAATGGGGTATGACAGATGCCCCTATTTAAGTTCCTTCGTCCCGGAGGTTGAAAATGTGATTTGAAATGGACGGGCCGAAGGGACTTAAATATAGAGTACGCCATTTTTTGACTAAATATTTTCCCGAGTTATAAATGCTATAAATGCATGCAATGCAAATGTTATGAATGCTTGTAATGTAACTATGGATGCAAAAGACAATAGAAAGGAAGACCACACTGGGACAGGTGTCAGCTATTCGGGTGGTCACCGAACTGCCACTGACAACAAAGAATGAAAAGGTAAATGCCAGCTGTTCGGGTTGTTGCCGAACTGGCCACTGGCGACAAAAGAATGAAAAGAATGTCAACTGTTCGGATGTTGCCGAACTTGCCATTGACGACAGGAAAAGAAATGTCAACTGTTCGGATGTTGCCGAACTTGCCATTGACGACAGGAAAATAAAATGTCAACTGTTCGGATGTTGCCGAACTTGCCATTGACGACAGGAAAATAAAATGTCAACTGTTCGGATGTTGCCGAACTTGCCATTGACGACAGGAAAATAAAATGTCAACTGTTCGGATGTTGCCGAACTTGCCATTGACGACAGGAAAATAAAATGTCAACTGTTCGGATGTTGCCGAACTTGCCATTGACGACAGGAAAATAAAATGAAAGATGTCAGCTGTTCGGATGGTTACCGAACTTGCCACTGACGACAGGAAAATAAAATGTCAACTGTTCGGATGTTGCCGAACTTGCCATTGACGATGCCGGGGAGGCGGCTGACAAGCCGTCCCTTACAAAAGGAATGCCCCTTCAATCAGGGAGAAAGAATGCACAAGCTGTTCATTGAAGAACTTGCCACTTGGCACAACACTGGGGAGTACGCACAAGCTGTTCATTAAAGAACTACCACTCGGCGTAAAGACTTGACAAAAAGACGCGCAAGCTGTTCGTTTGAACTGCCACTTGGCGAAAAAGGGTGACATCTCTGAACCAGACAGACTGGGGATGACACTTGGGGAAAAAGAATTCACGAATTGCTCGCGATTGTTTGGTGAGACTCATGATGGTTAGAAACAACCATGTATGACATGCTGTATGCATATGTATGAATGCATGAATGTACGACTGTCACTGGGGACGTCATGTGAGGGATGAATTTGTACTGGGGATACCCAACTTGTTTGTTAAGGAATTGCCCCTTGATGTGAAATGCATGCTAATGAATGATTATGATATGCTGCATGAATTATGCTGACCTGAGGGATGACTGACATCACGTGGGACGCTGGGGAACTATTGTTTGAATGCCGAGCAAAGTCGGGCTTGGATGATGTAAGACTCCACTGGGGGTACACCAGTAAGATTGGGCTTCGCTCGTGAATTCACTGGGGATATAAGGATCATTTTGGAAGCATGATCGATATCCAGCTTTTGATGCCAATGGTAATTGGGCGTATGAATGGAACAAATATTGACTTCCTGGGGAATTGGTAGTCCATTGGGGACCGTGCTAATCCGCTGGAGAGAAGAACTGGCGATTCCGTCGGGAATGCTTATGCCTTGGTCGGTCTTTGCCTGAAGGGTCCTTTCGGGCTCTTAACTCACTGGGGAATTTTTAATTAATTCACCAAGGATTCTGTTGGGGGATTCCTTTTTTTGCGATTGACCATGCTTGGCCTACGAAGCGTTATCTGCTTTAAGGATAGACATTGATGTTCACTCCGAGTATTCGCAAGTTCGAAAAGGAATGTGTTTGTTATTGGATAAGAATGAAAGACTCATGTAATAAATTTTGGAAAAGCTTTTTTTTTTTTTTAAAAGTACTATCATCAAGAATAAAAATGAATGAAAGAAACATGACAAAAGATGTAAAGAAAGTTGGGAAATGAAATTTATTAAAGGGGTGGTAGCCTGCCAAAGGCGTGGCTCCTTTAATCTTACAAAGTTTAAAAAGGGTAAATATAAAAGGGAAGGGTACGTTGAACACGATGGCCACTAGTATCCCTAATAACTTTGAATTCCCTGTCTGGATGCTTCCGATTCGGAGTCTTCAGACAATTGATGCGTCCTGAGTAGATCACGACCAATCCGATGTAGTTACCTTGTCTTTTAAATCCTTAATTTTTGCATAGGTCACACCTTCAGATGCTTGACCTATCAGGATAGCTATTTTTTTGTTTTATGTCTCTAATTTTTGCCTGGACCGCCCTTTCAGGTTTTCAGTCCACCGAGACGCTCTTTTTTGCTTAAGCCGCCCTTTCAGGTTTTCGACTTACCGAGCTATTCTTTTGTTTTTAGACAAAATATTTCTTGACTACATCGGAGTTCACGGGACGCGGAAAATCCTCACCGTCCATTGTTGTGAGAATCAAGGCTCCTCCGGAGAATACTCTCTTGACGACATAAGGGCCTTCATAGTTAGGTGTCCATTTTCCCCTAGAGTCAGGTTGAAAGGATAGGATCCTTTTGAGCACGAGGTCTCCGTCTTGGATTTCCCGAGGACGAACTTTCTTGTCGAAAGCTTGTTTCATCCTTTGTTGGTACAGTTGTCCATGACATAAAGCTGTCATGCGTTTCTCCTCGATTAAATTCAACTGATCGTATCTGTTTTGACACCATGCAGCCTCTGACAACTTAGCTTCCATCAAGATTCTCAATGACGGGATTTCGACTTCTACGGGGAGCACTGCTTCCATGCCGTATACTAAAGAGAAAGGGGTTGCCCCTGTCGACGTACGTACTGAGGTACGGTATCCGTGTAAGGCATATGGTAGCATCTCATGCCAATCCTTGTACGAGACTACCATCTTTTGCACTATCTTCTTGATGTTTTTGTTTGCAGCTTCAACCGCACCATTCATCTGAGGTCTATAAGGAGAAGAGTTATGATGTTCGATCTTGAACTCTTTGCATAGTTCCTTCATCATTTTGTTATTCAAGTTGGTCCCATTGTCGGTGATGATCTTGCTGGGAATACCATATCGACAGATGATGTGATTCTTAATAAATCGGACCACCACTTGTTTGGTGACGTTGGCATATGATGCAGCCTTAACCCATTTGGTGAAGTAGTCGATTGCCACTAAGATGAAGCGATGTCCATTAGAAGCTTTGGGTTCGATCCTACCAATCATGTCAATGCCCCACATGGAGAAAGGCCATGGTGATGAGAGGACATTTAGAGCCGTTGGTGGCATGTGAATCTTGTCCGCATAGATTTGACATTTGTGGCACTTCCTGGTATGCTTGTAGCAATCGCTTTCCAAGGTCATCCAATAATACCCGGCTCTTAAGATTTTCCTAGCCGTTGTGTGCCCACTGGAATGGGTTCCGAAGGAGCCTTCATGTATTTCATGCATTATGAGGTCCGCTTCTTGCTCATCAACACATCTGAGCAACACCATATCAAAATTCCTCTTGTATAAAACTTCTCCGTTTAAAAAGAAGCTGCCGGCTAATCTTCGCAGAGTTTTCTTATCCTTGTTGGATGCCCCATGCGGGTACTCTTGCTTTTGGAGGAAACATTTGATGTCATGGAACCATGGTTTGTCATCTATGACTGCTTCGGCCGTAAATACATGTGCGGGCCTTTCTAGGTGTTGAACCTTGATTGTTGGAATTTCATTCCGGCGACTGACCTCATACATTGAAGATAAGGTTGCTAGAGCATCCGCCATTTGATTCTCGTCTCGAGGAATGTGGTGCAGCTTGACTTTGTTGAAAAAGATTAGCAAGCGTCTTGCGTAATCTTTGTAAGGGATCAAGCCGGTGTGGCGAGTTTCCCAATCTCCATTGATTTGATTAACCACAAGAGCTGAGTCTCCATAAATGTCGAGGTTCTTGATCCTTAAATCGATGGCTTCCTCAATTCCTAATATACAAGCTTCATACTCTGCCATATTGTTTGTACAGTCGAATGATAGTCTTGCAGCAAAGGGGAGATGCTTGCCCTCAGGGGTGACGATGACTGCCCCAATTCCGTTGCCATAGACATTGACGGCTCCATCAAAGATTAACTTCCATTTAGATTCGGGATCTGGACCTTCGCCAAATAGTGGCTCGTCATAATCCTTCATCTTTAGGTACATGATTTCTTCATCGGGGAAGTCAAACTTGATTGGTTGATAATCCTCAATTGGTTGATGAGCCAAATGGTCAGCGAGAATGCTGGCTTTGATAGCTTTCTGAGCGTGGTACTCGATGTCGTATTCTGATAACAACATCTGCCAACGGGCGATCCTTCCGGTTAAGGCGGGTTTTTCAAAAATGTACTTGATTGGATCCATCTTGGATATCAACCAAGTGGTATGATTAATCATGTAGTGGCGAAGACGCCTAGCAGCCCATGCTAGTGCACATCAAGTCTTTTCAAGTAGAGAGTATCGGGACTCGCAGTCCGTAAATTTCTTGCTTAGGTAGTAGACGGCATGCTCTTTTCTACCGGTTTTATCTTGTTGTCCGAGTACACAACCCATGGAGTCCTCCAACACGGTTAAGTACATGATCAATGGTCTTCCTTCGACTGGAGGAATAAGTATTGGAGGTTCTAGTAGGTATTCTTTGATGCTATCAAAAGCTTTTTGGCAATCTTCTGTCCATACCACTTCTTGATTTTTGCGGAGCAGCTTGAAGATGGGTCCACAGGTGGCTGTCATATGGGATATGAATCTAGAGATGTAGTTTAAACGTCCTAGAAACCCCCTTACTTGCTTCTCAGTTTGAGGAGCAGGCATTTCTCTGATGGCTTTGACTTTATCGGGATCTACCTCGATACCCTTTTGACTGACAATGAAACCTAGGAGTTTTCCTGATCTTACGCCGAACGTACATTTGTTGGGGTTCAGGCGTAGCCGATACTTTCTCAGGCGTTGAAACATCTTTGACAAATATTCGACATGCTCTTCTTCCGTTCTTGATTTGACAATCATGTCGTCGACATACACTTCGATTTCTTTGTGTATCATGTCGTGGAAGAGAGTAGTCATGCCCCTTTGGTAGGTAGCGCCCGCATTCGTTAGGCCAAAAGGCATCACTTGATAACAGAAGGTGCCCCAAGGTGTAATGAAAGACGTTTTTTCTCTATCTTCGATAGCCATTTTAATCTGATTATATCCTGAGAAACCGTCCATGAAGGAGAAAACCTTGGATTTGGTGGTGTTGTCAACCAATATGTCAATGTGAGGTAACGGGAAGTCGTCCTTCGGGCTAGCCTTGTTTAAATCTCGATAGTCGACACACATTCTGACTTTACCATCCTTCTTGGGAACTGGCACTATGTTGGCCAACCACTGAGGATATTCCGAGGTAACGAGAAATCCAGCATTAATTTGCTTTTGCACTTCCTCTTTGATCTTAAGAGCCATGTCAGGGCGAGCTCTTCTCAACTTCTGCTTGACTGGCGAACATTCCGGTTTTAGAGGTAAGTGGTGTTCCACAATCTCAGGATCCAATCCTGGCATATCTTGATATGACCATGCAAAGATATCCACATACTCTTCAAGAAGCTTGATTATTTTCTCTTTGACGGGCGCATCCAATAACGCTCCTATCTTAACCTCTTTCTTTTCTTCTTCGAAACCCAAGTTGATGACCTCTATTGTTTCCTCGTGAGGCTGAATGGTCTTCCTCTCTTGTTCTAGTAGGCGCTTGATCTCATCCGGGATCTCTTCATCCTCCTCCTCTTCCGCTTCGTAAACAGGGAATTCAAAGTTTGGAGGGAGTCTAGGGCTAAGGTGTTCAACGGGTTTATGGGTGCTTAGTCTGCATGTAATGGATGATTGATTTTAATAAAAGAAAAAAATGCAGACTCTTTGAAATTAAAATGAAAATGTTTTTTTTTTTTGGGTTTTGATATTGAAAATAAAAAAGAAAAGGACAACGTATAAATACGTGGAAGTTGTAATACAAACAGCGATTTTTATTTATTGATGATAGTATATTAAACAAACCCTACATGAGTCTCCTTTCGCTTCGGGCGAGGCGAAAGGTTTTTTTTTTCGAAAAAGATAAAATAGACAAACACATTACTTGGAAGACTGAATAACAGAGGGAACATCGATGGCGACCCAATTGCGACAAGCTCCTCCGGGTGTTACATGGACAGGTGCTGTTTCTTCCGGCCCATCTTCAGTGATGGCGTTGGTTTCCTTTGCGGGGTGAATAAAGCTGGCGCTACGAAAGATGTTCTCGAGCGGCTCAATGTTAGTTCTTGGTTTGGTAACTCTTGTAGTTGGAGTGAAACCTAAACCTTCTCTATGCTTACGCTCCGGCAGACCTATTGTCTTTCCCCAATCCGGGAGTAAGTCCTCTTGCACTGCTCTTTGTGCGCTCTTGAAAGAAGACATGGACGCTCCCTCCTTTGTGGCACTCTCATCTTCTAAGGAAAGACCTTGGAATGATGTCCCGTCAACGATATCAGCACCGATGAACGAGAAAGCCGACAAATGGCTGATTAATAGAGCCTCCTCTCCTCCCACTGTAACTAGCTTCCCATTCTTCACAAACTTCAGTTTTTGATGCAGTGTGGATGTCACTGCTCCGGCTTCGTGGATCCATGGTCGACCTAACAAACAACTATACGCTGCTTGTATATCCATTACTTGGAAGGTTATTTGGAAGACAGACGGTCCGATGGTAATAGGTAAATCCACCTCCCCGATTACTGATTTCTTCGAGCCATCAAAGGCTTTAACCACTACCCCACTTTGTCTCATGGGGGTCCCCTGGTAAGAAAGCTGGTCAAGGGTTGTTTTGGCCATTACGTTCAATGAAGAGCCGGTGTCTACAAGTACATTCGATAAAGCATCCGACTTGCAGTTTACCGATATATGTAATGCCAAATTATGGTGTCTTCCTTGCTCCGGGAGTTCCTCGTCATTAAAGCTTAGGCTATTGCAAACAGTGATGTTTCCGACAATGCCTCCGAATTGGCCGAGGGTTATGTCGTGCTCCACAAAAGCTTGGTCCAAGACCCTCATCAATGATTCTCTGTGTGCGTCGGAGTTCAACAATAAGGATAGCATAGAGATCTTGGAAGGCGTTTGCAACAACTGATCTATGACCTTGTATTCGCTCTTCTTGATTAACTTCAATACTTCATCAAGATCTGAATCGGCTTTTACCCCACTGGATTGACCCATCTCTTGGCTTGTGCAGGAGTCTTGGGTTGGCTTCGGTTTAAATGTCGGGGTACTATCCTTCTCTTGGACCATTGTGGGAAGAACACGTCCGCTCCTTAGTATTTTACTGCTATCCGTGATATTATCAACAGGAGCTAAGGGAGGAATAGGCGTCTCTTGGCCGTTGCTTATCATGGTTGCAAGGTACTTATAAGGGACCGCTTTGTTGGAAGTGTACGGGGCAGGCCCGGGTAAACAGATTACAAGTGGAGTAGTGGCAGGTTCTTGGCTGCTGAAGGCTACCTCCAAATGTTCCGGGATATCGAACTCCGGAATTATGACACATACACTTTCGTCCTTTTTGGTGATAATGAGCTCCTTCTTGTCCATTAGTCCTTGTATGTCATTTTGGATTTGCATACATCCTTGAGGACTTATTGAACACTCTTCACACCTAGCATGATCGTGCTCGAACATAGCTGCTTTACACATTCCGATGTGTAATGGAACCAAGGGAGTCCTGATGTTTTGGACTTTCAAAATAGGATGGGTTCCTTGGTGTTCTTGAACCATGTTGATTGAGGAACCATGATTCGGCAGCGGGTTAGTTTGGACATTTGGGTTTGAGTCCTTGAAGGTCAATACTTTGGTACGGACTAGCTTCTGGACCTCATTCTTTAAAGCAAGACAACGTTCCACATCATGGCCTGATGCCCCTTGATGGTATGCGCATGTAAGGTCATGTCGATACCATGGAGGTAATTCACTTGGTACGGGAGGTGGTGCTCTTGTTTGTACGAGATTTCTCGCAAGTAAAGCCGGGAGCAGGTCCGCGTACTTCATGGGTATCGGATCGAATGCCGCTCTTGGGCGATTCTGATGGTTGAAGGGCTGTTGAGGTGCTTGAGGTCGGAATTGCTGCTGACCTTGTGGGCGAGGCTGCTGGTATGATTGTTGCGAATTTTGCGGATGCTGTTGTTGATAGGATTGCTGATATTGAGGGAGAGATCTTTGCGGGACTTGAACTTGGTAATTTGGAGGCGTAGAGATGGCAGGTGAGATAGTAGAGACATGCGGATATGCTGAGTACCCTTGATGAGGTCCTCCGTGACCAATCATGCCGATATCTTGCTCTTTCTTCCTTGGATAGCTACCCCCAAATCTCTTTGTGCTACTAGACGGAGCATTTTCCTTTATTAAGCGTCCTTCTCGGACCGCATCTTCCAAACGCACGCCCATGCTTACCATCTCGGTGAAGTCACTTGGCGCACTGGCAACCATTCGTTCATAGTAAAAGGAACCAAGGGTATTTAAAAAGATCTTGGTCATTTCCTTTTCTTCTAGAGACGGGCTAATCTGAGCCGCTATCTCTCTCCATCTTTGTGCGTACTCCTTAAAGGTCTCTTTGTCCTTTTGGGCCATAGCCCGGAGTTGGTCCCGGTCCGGGGCCATGTCCAAATTATATTTGTATTGGCGGACAAACGCCTCTCCCAAGTCATTAAAGGTTTGGATTTTGGTACTATCCAAACCCATGTACCACTTCAAAGCGGCACCGGTTAAGATATCTTGGAAATAATGAATGAGCAGCTGATGGTTGTCGGTTTGCGTCGACATCTTTCTTGCGTACATTACCAAGTGACTTTGCGGGCAAGTATTCCCTTTGTACTTCTCAAAATCCGGGACCTTGAATTTAGGAGGGATCTTGACATTGGGTACTAGGCAGAGATCATGGGCGTCCTTCCCGAATAAATCTTTCCCTCGGAGGGCCTTAATCTCCTTTTGCATCTCATCGAATTTCTCAAAGAAGTCCGCCATCCTATCCTGGGCGCCTAAACTTTCGGCGTGAAAGATTGGCCCGTAATCTCCTTGAGTGGTGTGAACCACTGGTGTAGTGAAGGCCGCAGCAGCCTGAGTAAAGGTAACCTCGGGTTGACTGACCGGGGTTTCTTGAAAGGTAGTTGGAATAGGGATGGATTCTTCGCCAAACTCAAATGGCATACCCCATGTGCAACCGGGGGGTTTAGTGTAGCGCTGAGTTCCATCATGTAAGGGCGGAGTTGAAGTAGAAGCTAGTGCTGGAGCCTGGGAGCTAGAAGGAGGAGGAGGTGCCGGGATTTGTGCGGCTGCTAGTAGTTTCACTAACTCCGTTAGTTTTTCCATTTCAGTTCTCATAGATGTTACTTCTTCACGAAGATCTTGATTCTCTTGCTCGAGGTTTTCCATTTTCCTCTTTAGGGTCGCTCGGGTATTGTAGGAGTGAGTTGCCTCGGGATGATGAGCCACTTTTTCTTACAAGAAGACACGTAGTGTTGCGGAGAGAATGCAGACACTGAAGACTCAATTTGGATTATAAGAAATCCTGAGGATAAGAAAAAGGGAAATGAGCTTGGACTCGAGGATGACCGTATGCATGATAATGAATGATGTATGCATGAAAAAAAAATTTGCTTTGCTTTATAAGGAAATTCAAAAGTGAACAATTAATATTAGCAATTTAAAAGTATTAGAAACCGGAAAATTAACATTGTCAAAATATATTTTATTTAATAACATTGAGATTACAAAGTGTAACTAATGCTAATACAAATCAAATAGCCGCTCGCCTCTCGGCCTTGCCTATCTCCTCCCTATAGAAATCTAATGTGTCCTTGCAGAACTTCATAAATTCTTGAATTTCCGTAGGGATGACAAAGTATGGCACGACCATCTCGGCCTTTGCAAGTTTCTTTGGAAGCTCGGCGATAACTAAGTTTGAGAATGCGACTAATCTAGTGAAGTCCTCACTTAGTCGGGAGGCATCTTGCCATACAAACTCAATCACTTCCTTGCGTTGGGCTAGCTGGATATTTGCATGCCTAATCTCATCGAGGAGTCGTGCAATGTGATTCCCAGGCTCTCTTGCAATCTTATCGAAGTATTCTTCGAATTTCTTGATGTCCGCCTCGAGGCGATTGCAATGTAGCTTCCCTTGATGAGAAAGGCTCTCATGTCTTTGCAGTTGGACGCGTTCGGCTTGAAGCTGCTCTTTGTAGTCTTTGACCACTTCTTGGAGCTGTTGATTTTTCTCTTGAAATTTCAACCTCCATTTCCGTTGAGCTTCGATAGCTAACTCGCCGAACTTCTTGAGCTCTTGGTCGGAATGCAAGATTCTTTCCAACTCTTCGTCCTTGGCCACAAGGTTGGCATCCACACTAACCAAGCCGCCTCCTATCCAATTTCTCTTCCCTTCGGAGATTCTTAACCGTTTTTGGCATACTAGGAGAGAATGTGATACTTCATCACGATCTCTCCTCGTCCTAGTAATTTCTCCTAAAGCTTGGAGGTGCTTTAATTCTAAGTCCCAAATTTTGGCCTTGAGCTCTTCCTCCACTTTGTTGGGAACGGTTATGCTTGACTTAGGAATCTTGAGCTTGAAGACGAGCGTGTTTTTATTTCCGGAATCCATATTTCTTTTTGCTAATATTTGATTGTTCTTTTTAAATTCCTATAAAGCAAAGTGATATGCGAAAATTATTTTTCATGAATGTAAATGTATGATATGCATGGGTGTGATATGTAGGTTCAAAATTTCCCCCATCCTCACGTGTAGGCTCTAATAGGTAAGATTCCTAAGAAGAGGTCCTTAGAGTCATTAACCTCATATGGAATTAGGGTTGTCTATGGACATACGTCGACATGACTTCAATTAATTCCATATGAGAATCTCGTCTAAGCGGGGTTGGGCATCCTACCTCACGGACATACGTCAACGCGGGCTTCCGCACACAACCTCCTGCTAACTTAGTTTTTTCTCGAGCTCGGGTAGAGAGCCTCACACGTCCGGCATTAACCCGAACAATGTGGAGTAACATCGCTCAAGTAACCCCCACAATTGAGATATATATGAATGTGAAGCATAAATGATATATATATATATGCAAAGTATAAGAATAAACAAGACAAATAATGACAAGAAGACATAAATCACGTAAGCAAAATGAACCAAATTAGCCTAAAAGTCGACTGAGATAGGCTTGACTCGTTTATGCAAAAACAAAGTGTTTTATGCATGTCCCCAGTGAAGTCGCCATTTCTGTCGCGTCGAATTTCGGATGTCAAGCTATTGGGGAAGCTTTGAATCACTAATTCTAAATTACGACTGAACTTTTAATTTTTCGGGGAAAAAGGAAAAAAGTTCTAAATTACCTTGAGAAAAGATTTTAGGTTCGAAAGTCGATTATGCGAGGGGAAGGTATTAGCACCCCTCACATCCGTTGTACTCAACGGGAACCTCTTAGTCGGCTTAGGCTTAAAATGGTTCGATGTTTTACTTACGTGTTTAAATATGTATAAAAGGAAATATATAAAAGACATAATGCGGGATAAAGAAAGAGATAAAAACAAACGAAAAGGGAAAAACAAGTTTTTTATTAATGGGCTTGACAAGATGTCGATCTTGCTCCTACGTATCTCCCGGTAGTCGGAGAATTCAAAGCGTACGTAGTTCTTTGGTAGAAAAACGTTTGTATGTTGGTTCGTTTTAGTTAAAAAAGATTTGATCGCGTCCGGGCGAAAAAGTTTTGAAAAAAAAGAAAAAAAAGTAATGAAAGTAAATGTCAACTGTTCGGGTTGCTGCCGAACTGGCCATTGACGACAAGAAAATAAAAGTAAACGTCAGCTGTTCGGGTTGTTGCCGAACTGGCCACTGACGACAATGCATAAAAGTAAATGATTTGATGAAAAAAAGTTTTCCACTCGGACTTGAACAAAGGTTTTTAAAACGTACGAAGACGTACAAAGTTTTAAAATGGTGAAAGATGGACGCTAGGCGATAAGCTCGCGCAAGGCGTGAATGTTTTAAAAGGAATAAACAAAAGACAAAACGCACTGAGGCGAAAAATTTGCGCAAGGCGTAAAAAGGTTAAAAAATAAACGCGCAAGGCGCGAAAGGTTCGGATTGACCACGAGGGCCAAGAAAAAGGATAAAAATGGCCACAAGGGGGCCAAGGGAAGGTTTAGCGTGCTAGACGCGTCAAGGGTGGAATGACGATTGCCCGAGCGACGAGACATACGTCACGCATTCGTGCAACCGAGGTTTGGGGAGACATACGTCAAGCCATTACCGTTTCATTCAAGTTTGGTTTTGTCGCTCGGAGAAACCTCAAAGGGAACCAAAGCTTTAAAAGGAAAGTTGTAAAAGAAAAGAAAACACGAACAAATTTGTTGTTCGATCTTATTAAAAATCATGAACGTTACTTGTTGCTTAAGTTATTGAAACTCAAGAACAAGTTTAGTTCAAGTTTGAATGACAAACACAATCATAAAACATGCACAAAATTGGAAAGTTCACAAGTTTGGCTCGATTCGAGCTTGGTTTTAAAAAGAGTGAGCAAGCTCGGCTTAAATTCGCGTTTGGATTGAAAATCATGAACAACATGGTTGTTCAAGTTTGTTTTGAAATAGACGAACTTAGCTTGTTGCTCAAACTTGGTTTTGAAAATATTAAGAACATAACTTGTTTCACAAGTTACTCAAAATTTGTCGCACGAACTTGTGAAATCTTCAAAGTTGTGCATGATTATGAATTGGGTTTGGACCAAAATGGTTTTAACCCTCTTCAGGTTCTGAATCAAGGGCTAGAATCCCAAAAATTTGACATTTGAATGCCTGATTCATGTTCTGAGTTTCATATACTTCGCAGAGCAACCAGAACTTGGCTCTGCGAAGTCAGGTTCTGGTGTGTTCGCAGTGCGAGCAATACTTTGCTCTGCGAAGTATGCGAATTTTCAAACTCAGAAGCTGTTTCTGAACAGAAGTTCAGAAACTGCTTCTAAGCAAGATTCAGAACCTAAAGGAGGTTAAAAAAACTTGACAAAATGGAAGAAACAGGGGTGGAAAATCACAGTTTTAAAGCTTGGCCCCTTTGAGGTCCTTTTTGAGGTTCAAAAGGGGTTTTGGTTCACAAAACAAAATTGGACAAAGCAAGATATGTAAACAGCATATACAATAGAAAAGAAAGGTTATAGGAGACTTACAGAACTCCTAGCAATGCTTGAACAAGACTGGAAGTAGCTTGCTTGCTTTGTGAAAGGTTATGAACAAGGTTCAAAGGGTTTGTGATGGACTGATTTTGTGCTGCAATGCAAGGGATTTTTGGTGTGAGATTCGTGTGTATTGGCTCTCTGAATAGGTCTGTTTCTAACTGGTTTTTAAGGTGTTCAATTGTGTGTGATCCCTAAGCCTTGCCCTTCCTTTTATAGGCATAAATGCAAATCTTTGCAATGATGAACAATGATGAATAAAATCCTAAAACACTAGCTGATCATGAGCTAAACTCAGGCTAGATCACTTTGCATTTAATGCTAATGGATAGAACTAGCTTTGCCTTGTGCCAAGGGGCAAGGTCTTGACTGATCTCAGCCACAAATGCCATTGATTCTAGAAGGTAATGATGGTAAAAACTGTAAAAACAGGGCAGCTGCAAAAGGGATGATTCTTGGGATCAATCCTTGCAATCTTGGGGGGTCAAACAATCAAAACGTGTACTGCCATGTACAGGGAGATTGGGGGAATCAAAATCAGCATGTGGGCTTATGTGTGAGGGAAGAAATCCAGCTCAAAACAGGGTATGTCACACAGCTTTTTTGCAACATAAACCACTTGGGATTGACTGGTTTTGGCAGGGAAAAAGGGAAGGAAATGGATCAAGCAGCTGGCTGGCATGTTTAGGTTGGGTGAGGGGTCAATTTGGGGGGACAAAAACTGACCAAGGATAGCCAATTTGTTTGATCACATGAGAGGTTGGAAGAAAGTTCTTCTTTCCTTATACCTTTAATGTCACACATTAAATCTTGCTTTGCTGCACCAAATCAGTCACAAAACAGCAATAATACAAGTAATAATGCTACTAATGATAATTGTAGTTAAAAGCAAAAAAGATAAACAACTATATAAAAATCTGCAGAATTTTCGCAGAGGTCGCAGTGCGAAGGTGAATTCGCACTGCGAACTGCACTTTTTTTGATTTTTTGTATAGAATAAAAGGTAAAAATGGGGAAATAAGTAATAAAAAACAATAATAATAATAAATGATAAAAAATGCAAATGGCAATGGAAATGAATAAAAATAGTAAATGACAATAATAATGAAAATGATGATAACAAATAAAACTTAATAATATTAAAAGATAAAAACTAATAGTAATAAAATAATAATGATATTATTAATATTAAGGATAATGATGATGATATAAAATATTATAGCAAATAAAAATAATAAAAGGTAAAAATAAATAATGAGATAATAAAAATATAACACCCATAAAAAAAAAAATATAAGTCAAAAAATGGGGTATGACACCAAGGCTCAAAAGGGTACCTTTTTAGGATACTCAGAGAGATCTAAGGCATACAGGGTGTATAATTCTGAAACACATGTTGTTGAAGAAGCTATACATATTAGGTTTGATGTTAAGAAGCCTGGTAATGAAATACCAGAGCTGGTTGAGAGTTTTGCAGATGTCAGAATCTCAGAAGAACCTTCAGAAGCTGAACCTAGTTCAGAGTCTGAAGAAGGTTCAGAAGCTGAAAACAATGAAGAATCTGAGGAACTCTCTGATAATGACACTACTCCTGAAGCAAGTCAAGACCAGCATGGTTCTGAACAAGACCCTGATGGTTCCTCTTCAGCTAATCCACCTAGAACTTCATTCAAATACAAGTCTTCACATCCTGAGGAGCTGATTATTGGGAACAAGGGCAGTCCAATCAAGACCAGATCAGCATTCACTCAGAATGAGTCTATGCTTGGCCTGCTATCAATGATTGAGCCCACAACAGCTGATGAAGCACTGGCAGATGATGGCTGGATTGGAGCAATGCAGGAAGAGCTAAACCAGTTTCAAAGGAATGATGTCTGGGATCTGGTTGCAAGACCTGATCACAAGAACATCATTGGAACAAAATGGGTGTTCAGAAACAAGCTCAATGAACAAGGAGAAGTGATCAGAAATAAGGCTATACTAGTAGCTCAAGGGTACAGCCAGCAAGAAGGAATTGATTACACAGAAACTTTTGCTCCAGTTGCAAGACTGGAAGCAATCAGGTTACTTCTTTCTTATGCTGTTAATCATGATATCATCTTGTACCAAATGGATGTTAAGAGTGCTTTCTTAAATGGTGTTATTTCTGAAGAAGTGTATGTAAAACAACCTCCTGGTTTTGAAGATGTTAAAAATCCAGATTATGTTTTTAAACTTAAGAAGTCCTTGTATGGTCTGAAACAAGCTCCCAGAGCTTGGTATGAAAGGCTAAGCAACTTCTTGATTAAAAATGATTTTGTAAGAGGTCAAGTTGATAATACACTCTTTAGAAAAACTGTTAAGAAAGAAATCTTAATTGTGCAAATATATGTTGATGATATCATATTTGGTTCTACTAATGCCTCCCTTTGCAAAGAGTTTTCTAGGTTAATGCAGGATGAATTTGAAATGAGCATGATGGGAGAGTTGAAATTCTTTTTGGGAATTCAAATCAACAAATGCAAAGATGGTGTTTATGTTTATCAGTCCAAGTATACTCAGGAGCTTCTGAAGAAGTTCCAGCTGGATGATTGCAAGCTGATGACCACACCAATGCATCCTACCTGCACCTTAAGCAAAGAGGACAATGGCACTAAAGTAGATCAGAAGCTGTACAGAGGTATGATAGGTTCTCTGTTATACTTAACTGCTTCTAGGCCAGATATTTTGTTTAGTGTGTGTCTGTGTGGAAACTAGAGTAGATCAGAAGCTGTACAGAGGTATTTTGGCACTAAAGTAGATTAGAAGCTGTACAGAGGTATGATAGGTTCTATGTGATAGGTTCTCTGTTATACTTAACTGCTTCTAGGCCAGATATAATTCAGATCCTAGAGTCTCATATGACTGCTATCAAGAGAATCTTTAGGTATCTGAAAGGAACAACTAATTTGGGACTTTTGTATAAGAAATCTCTGAATTATAAGCTAGTTGGCTTCTGTGATGCTGATTATGCTGGGGACAGGATTGGAAGAAAGTCCACCAGTGGAAACTGTCAGTTTCTTGGTGAAAATCTGATATCCTGGGCCAGCAAAAGACAAGCAACCATTGCTTTGTCAACAGCTGAAGCAGAATACATCTCAGCTGCAAGTTGTAGCACACAACTGCTCTGGATGAAACATCAATTAGAGGATTACCAGATTCATGCAGATAACATTCCAATTTATTGTGATAATACTGCTGCAATTTGTCTGTCTAAAAATCCAATTCTGCATTCTGGAGCCAAGCATATAGAAATAAAACATCATTTTATAAGAGATTATGTTCAGAAGGGTGTTTTGGATATCCAGTTCATTGACACTGATCATCAATGGGCTGACTTATTCACAAAACCCCTAACAGTAGAAAGATTCAATTTTATCAAAAAGAATCTGAACATGCACTTTGTCTCTTGAAAAATATGCTTGAATCTGAATGAAAACCTTGATTCTGAGTTTATCATAAGCTAAGACTTATCAGACACTCACCTTCTGAGAGTCTGAAGAAAGTTAAGCCTGCAAAACTTCAGAGTCTGAAGGATCAGAACCTGGATTTTCTGACTTCTGAATCTGATAGGAATCTAATGTTTGGTCAGAATCTGATAAGTATAACCATGGGCAATGATGATGTAATGCTTTGAAAGTTTATACTCTATCCCTCCCAAAGTCATCAATATGAAAATGTGATTTTCTGTTTTGGTATCAATGCTAAAATTGCTTAACAAACAATTTCAGTTGGTATCAGTCTGTTTTCAAAATGTTTTAGCACAGACACATTTTTTTTTAAATGCCCAAAGTATATCAGACATGTTCAGATTTTTAAAACTTATTTTAAACTTGGTATCAGTTCTGTGTAGCACTTGAACCTTTGAGTACACACTGAACCAATGATATATCTTGATATCAGCAGCAATTTTTTTTGGATATCAGGCTCTGATATAACTCTTCAGTTGGTACTGAACAGTTTATACTGATTTGCTCTGATACTGCACAAATTTTAAATGAGTTAGATTTGCTCTGATACTGAACAAATTATACTGAACAAATATGTCTGCACAAAGAATGCTCTGATCAGAAGCTCTGAACTATCTTTTTCTGCTTCTAAACAACATTCTATTTTCAATGCAATGTCATATACTCATTGAAAATCAAGTATGCTCTGATGCTTATCTTTGCTGCTTGAATTACTTATATGATTGCATGATTATCTCATATGTTTTCCCAAACTCTCTCAATATTCTGAAACTTTTTGAAAGGGGGAGAAATGCTTTTCAAATTCTCTTAAAAAGGGGGAGAAATTTTTGTCTTTTGTAAAACTTTTTGTTGATGACAAAAGGGGGAGAATTGGAAAACAAGTATTAAAGCTCCTGAGCTCAAAATCTAAGTTAAATTCTGTCAGTAATTAACTTATGAAAGGGGAGTAAAAGGTATTGAGACCTGAGGCTCTGAACATAAGTTAGATTCTGATTGAATTATACTTATGAGAATTGTTTTTAACTCTCAGCCTCTGAAATTATTTTTGTGAGATATAAATTACTCTTAGTGAGTAAAATGAATTCAAAATAACTTGGATAAGACTCAGGGAGCTTACAAAACTCATCCTGTGGATTATCAGACTTAGGGGGAGAGCTTACAAACCTCAGAACCTGAAGTCAACAAGTTATTTATAATTCTGAGTGATAATTTCACTTGATTGTTTTAAGTTGAGTTTAATTAACTTGGATAAGAATTGAAATTCTGGCCAGGCAATACTTAAGAGATTTCAGGTTCTGAACCAAAACAGGTTCTGAACAATGACTTAGCACAATTTAAAGCAGATAAATAGCAGAAATAAAAAGTGCAGGAAAGCTAAAGAACACACAAGGTTTGTTAACCCAGTTCGGAGTAAACACCTCCTACTCTGGGGGATACCAATCCAGGAAGGAATTCCACTATTGGAATTAACCCTTAAGACTCAGACACTGACTCCCAGTTCCTATCCCAAGCAATTAATCTCCACCTAGTCTTGAATTCTACCCAACACGTTGAGTATTAGAAAACCTCTAACTTCCTATTCAAGTAACTACAACCCAGCCACTTGAACTACCCTTAAACAAAAACACTCTGTTTTTCAGAAAACTTTAAAAACACAACTTCATTCGTACCTAGAGGCTTAGAATGAATTACAACTCAAAGACAATCCTAAACCAACTCAAAACATATGAGTGGCGCACAAAACAAAGCTAACAAGCTTAAAAAACAACTAAGACTCTATTTCTCTGAATAATAATCTTAAATTTCGTGTCTTGAATAGCAGCAACCCTCCTCTATTTATAGCCTTCAGTCTTGCAGCATAAATAACAAAACTAATCTTCTGATTTGATTTGTTACTGAAATAAGATTGGTCCAATAAGGAAACAAATAAAAACACTTTGTATCTTCAAAAGATTGTATCAGGAAAATACGTGTTTCCATAACAATATACCAAATCTTCAATAAATCTTCTCCAAAATAATCCAGCATTCTAGAACAATATGCGTGGATAATTCCTTGTTAAATCTTGCAAAGATTCGCATAGAAAAACCTTGAGAATACCCAGCTTCTGATGAAGTCAACATAAGTCAACGCTGGACTTCAGAACCTGAAACTGCTTCTGAAGTGCTACAGTGCTTCTGATGAGCATTCAGCTTCTGATGTAGTTTTGAGCTTCTGAACAGCTTCAAAATGAAAAACGTCCAACTGAAGAAATGTTCTAGATATGGAGATGCTTCTATTCAATACTTTGGTTTTGCCAAAACATGCAGCCAACACCAAAAGACTCAACAATCTCCCCCTTTGGCAAATTTTTGGCTAAAACCATCCAAGTTCTTCAATCTCCCTAATAATCAGCTCAGCCATGAAGAACTCCACAATAACACATCATAACATAGTAATTAGCAGCGGATTCATTTATGACTATCATGAGAAACACAAACCAGCTTCAGTTCATATCAGCTACTGAAGCACACATAACCTACTGATCAACTCCTGATCATCACAAACAAGGTATCAGAGCTACTCCAAGGTATCAGAGCTACTGATCAACTCCTGATCATCACACACACTCCCCCTGCAACTCAGCATACACTCAGCATACATCAAACTCCTCCTTACTTCTGAATTTATGGTATCAGAGCATATCAGAGTCAACACTTCAGGAGCTGAACACTAGGATCACAGAAACACTCAGGACCATAACAATCTTGTACTCCCCCTGAGACACATACTCCCCCTCAATAACATCTTGACAGCTCTTGTTATATTGGTTCTGAACTCTGAGCTTCAAAAATAACTTCTGAACCACACTGAAAACTGAACATTTGAAATTTGAACTTCTGACTGAGCAGCAACACTTTGCATAAGACTTTAGGTATCAGAGCCAACACCTTACATAAGATTTTCTCCCCCTTTTTAGCCACAAAATTCTGACAAAACATAGTCTTCATATAGGGAACAAAATCAAAACAAGTAACACAGATCCTGGAAAAGCTATCAGATTCAGACACAGGATCACACTTAGCATAGGCACAACTGGCAGGTACTCTATCTTCCTCACATCCAGTTTGCAGTAATTGCTATAACTCTTCATGCAAACACACACCTAACTTGCTCCTCAAGTGTTCAAACTGCTTAGCATCCAAGGCCTTTGTGAAAATGTCAGCAACTTGTTCTTCAGTAGCTACATGTTCCAGCTGAACAATCTTGTCCTCCACAAGGTTTCTGATAAAATGATGCCTGATGTCTATGTGTTTGGTTCTGCTGTGCTGAATTGGATTCTTAGAGATGTTGATGGCACTCAAATTGTCACAAAACAATGTCATAGTTCTTTGTTCAATGTTGTACTCCTCCAGCATCTGCTTCATCCACACCAATTGTGAGCAACTACTTCCAGCAGCAATATACACAGCCTCAGCAGTTGACAATGACACACAGTTTTGCTTCTTGCTAAACCATGAAATTAAGTTATTTCCCAAAAAGAAACAACCTCCTGAGGTGCTCTTCCTGTCATCAGCACTTCCAGCCCAGTCAGCATCACAATATCCCATCAGTTCAGAACTTGAACTATGTGAGTACATGATTCCATAGTCACTTGTGCTGTTCACATACTTCAGGATCCTTTTAACTTGGGTCAGATGACTCATCTTAGGATCAACTTGATATCTTGCACAAACTCCTACAGCAAATGTGATATCAGGCCTGCTTGCAGTTAAGTACAATAGGCTCCCAATCATGCTTCTGTACTGACTTTGGTCTACTGAAACTCCATGTTCATCCTTAGTTAACTTCAGGTGGGTAGCAGCTGGTGTCCTCTTGTGAGCAGCAGATTCCAATCCAAATTTCTTCACTATGTTCTTGGCATACTTACTTTGAGAAATGAAGATTGTATCTTCCATTTGCTTGACTTGTAATCCAAGAAAATAAGTCAGTTCACCAACTAAGCGCATTTCAAATTCTGACTGCATCTGCTGAACAAATAATTGGACCATCTTCTGAGACATCCCTCCAAACACTATATCATCCACATAAATCTGAGCAATCATCAGACTCCCATTTTCATCTTTCACAAACAAAGTCTTATCAGAACCTCCTTTTCTGTAACCTTGAGCCACAAGAAACTGAGTCAGCCTGTCATACCATGCTCTTGGTGCTTGCTTCAATCCATATAAAGCTTTCTTCAACTTGAACACATGATCTGGAAACTTAGGATCCACAAAACCCTTAGGCTGTTCAACATATACCTCTTCTTGCAAATATCCATTCAGAAATGCACTCTTCACATCCATCTGGAATAATTTGAACTTGAGAATGCAGGATACTCCCAACAGTAGTCTTATGGACTCTAGTCTGGCCACAGGTGCAAAGGTCTCATCAAAATCAAGTCCCTCAACCTGAGTATAACCTTGAGCAACCAACCTTGCCTTGTTTCTGACCACAGTACCATTTTCATCTGTTTTATTCTTGAATATCCACTTAGTACCAATCACATTCAGCCCTTCAGGTCTTGGAACCAGATCCCACACTTCACTCCTTTTGAATTGATTCAACTCATCTTGCATTGCTTCAATCCAAAATTCATCAGTCAGGGCTTCTTTCACATTTTTAGGCTCAACCTTTGACACAAAGCATGAATCAGTAGCAGCAGCATCTGATCTCCTGGTTCTGACACCTTGATCTAAGCTTCCAATGATTAAGTCTTTAGGATGATCCTTCTGAACTCTAATTGATGGCCCTTTACCATTAGGAACTTGATCTGGTTGATCTTCTGCTTCTTCAGACTCTGAATGTTTTTCTGCTTCTAAAGTTTGTTCTTCTGAAGCTTCAGACTCTGGAACAACTTCAGGCTCACTTCTATCTTTCTCAGCAGTCAGATCATCAATTACCACATTAATGGACTCCATCACAACCTTGGTTCTGGAATTAAACACCCTGTAAGCTCTGCTGTTCACTGAATAACCCAGGAATATGCCCTCATCAGACTTAGGATCCAACTTTCTCCTATTTTCTCTATCAGCCAAAATATAGCATCTGCTCCCAAAAACATGGAAATATTTGACTGTAGGCTTTCTCCCTTTCCACAATTCATACAGAGTTGATGTAGTACCCCTCTTCAAAGTGACTCTGTTGTGTATGTAACAAGCAGTGTTCATTGCTTCAGCCCAAAACATATATGGCAGCTTCTTAGCATGCAGCATAACCCTTGCACATTCTGCTAAAGTCCTGTTCTTCCTCTCAACTACACCATTTTGCTGAGGTGTGATAGGTGCAGAAAACTCATGCTTTATACCTTCAGAAGCACAGAACTCTGAAAAGCTCTTGTTTTCAAATTCTTTGCCATGATCACTTCTGATTCTGATAATTCCACTGTCCTTCTCTCTTTGTAGTTGAATGCACATCTCTTTGAAAACTTCAAAAGTGTCAGACTTTTCTCTAACAAAGCTGACCCATGTATATCTTGAGTAGTCATCTACCATTACAAAAGCATACCTCTTGCCTCCAATACTCTCAACTTGCATAGGCCCCATCAAATCCATATGAACAAGTTCTAGTACTTTAGTAGTTACCTGGTGAAGTAATCTGGGATGAGACTTTCTTGTTTGTTTTCCAATTTGACAATCACCACAAACATTGTCCTCATTGATCTTCAGATTAGGTACACCTCTGATAGCTTCAGTACTTAGGATTTTCTTCATGCCTTTCAGATTTAGATGTCCCAGTTTCTGGTGCCAGAGCTTGACTTCCTCTTCTGAGCTCATAAGACAAGAAGTCAGACTTCTTTCTTCTTCAGAAACCCATAGGTAACAGTTGTCTTTGGATCTGCAGCCTCTCATCTGAATATTATCTTCCTGATCTGTAACAATACACTCTAGTTTGTTGAAATTAACCTTCAATTCTTGATCACAAAGTTGGCTAATGCTGATCAGATTAGAAGTTAATCCTTCCACCAGTAGCACATCATTAAGTCTTGGCAAGCCTTCTCTGTTCAAATCACCAATACCCAGAATCTGACCTTTTACACCATCTCCAAATGTCACATAACTTCTGGAGTATGATCTGATATTGCTTAGCAGCTTCTTCACACCAGTCATGTGCCTTGAACACCCACTATCAAAATGCCAATCTTCTTTTGAAGTGGCTCTCAAAGAAGTATGAGCAATCAGGCCAACATTCTGAACTTTGGGCTTCCACACCTTCTGAACATTCTGTCTGATAGCAGCTGGTTCAACTCTTCTATACTGAAAATGTTCAGGATAGCCATAAAGTTTGAAGCAGAATGGTTTGATATGCCCTTTCTTTCCACAATGATGACAGACCCATGGATGAGTCCTCTTCCTTCTGTTTCTGAAAGATTTCTGGGGTTGCTTCTGAGGTAGCATCTGACCATGCTTCTGACTTTGCATCTGAACATGCTCCTGACCTTGCATCCGAGGTCTTTTTAGAGCTAGCTTCTGAGCTGACATCTGGGCTTGTTTCTGAGGTCTCCTCTTTGATGTTCCAACCATAGAATCATGAGTTTGAGTAGCAGGAACAAAACTTATCTGTTTAGGAATCTGAGTCTGATCTACAAAACCTAAACCAGTTTTTCCTTGTTGCTGATTCCCCAAAATGTCCTCCAACTTATCAGTAGCAGAGTTCAACATCTTCACTTGCTTCTTCATTTGATCAAGTTGGGAGTTCAGTTGGTTCACTTCTTCTTTTAAATCTGAATTCTGCACTAACAGTTCACCTTTTTCAGCCTCCAGTTGAAGAATAGTCTCCTTCTGATCCAACACTTGTTTGCAAACCTCAGCACTTCTGGTATACAGCTTCTTGTAGTTATCAGCTAGTTCATCATATGAGGTTTTAGCAACTTCAGACACATATGAGGCTTCAGACTCTGAGTCAGATTCTGAAAAGGTCTCAGACTCTAAAACAGGTTCCTTCTTCAAGATAGCTCCTGACCTCACTACCAGACCAGTATCACACATACCAGATTCACTATCATCATCTTCTTCAGAACCATCATCAGACCATGCAACAGCTAGGCTATTCTTCTGTTTCTTAAGAAAAGTAGGACATTCAGATTTGATATGCCCATAGCCCTCACACTCATAGCACTGCACACCTTTGGCTTGGTTACTTTCTCCTCAGACTTGGTCTTCTTCTCATCAGTTTGTTGCTTTTTGTTATTGAATCTGAAATTCTGACCTTTGGCTTTGGCTTTTCTGTTAACATTCTTCAGAATCTTGTTGAATTGTTTTCCCAGCAACACAAGAGCTTCTGATAAGTCATTATCCTCCTCCTCAGACTCAGGTTGATCATCAGCTCCTGAATTAACTGCAAATGCTATTCCTTTCCCTTTCTTATCAGGCTGTTTGCAGAATGCAGTCTCAAAATTAAGCAAAGACCCAATCAGTTCCTCAAGCTTCATAGTGGTGATATCATGAGCCTCTTCAATTGCTGTAACCTTCATGTCAAACCTTCTGGGCAGGGACCTGAGGATTTTTCTTACTAACTTCTCATCAGACATCTTTTCACCAAGAGAATCAAAAGAATTTGCCATGTCCAGCACATTCATATAGAAATCCTGGATATTTTCATCCTCCTTCATCTTCAGGTTCTCAAACTTGGTGGTCAGCAGCTGCAATCTGGACATCTTTACCTTAGAAGTTCCTTCATGAGTGGTCTTCAGAATTTCCCAAGCATCCTTAGCCACAGTACATTGTTTGATGAGTCTGAACATGTTCTGATCAACACCATTAAAGATAGCATTCAAAGCTTTTGAATTTCCCAGAGACAGATCATCTTCAGCTTTGGTCCATTCCTCCTCAGGCTTCAAAATCTCAGTCTTATTACCATCTTTGTCTGTATACACAGGATGATCCCAGCCTTTTATCACAGCTTTCCAAGTCCTGCTGTCAATAGACTTTAGAAAAGCACACATCCTTGACTTCCAATACTCATAGTTTGTGCCATCTAGTAGGGGTGGTCTATTGACATAGCCTCCTTCTCTATCCATGCTTGCCAGATATTAACTCCTCTGGATCTCACCCAATTTACAGGCAGGGTGCCTGCTCTGATGCCAATTGAAATTCTGGCCAGGCAATACTTAAGAGATTTCAGGTTCTGAACCAAAACAGGTTCTGAACAATGACTTAGCACAATTTAAAGCAGATAAATAGCAGAAATAAAAAGTGCAGGAAAGCTAAAGAACACACAAGGTTTGTTAACCCAGTTCGGAGTAAACACCTCCTACTCTGGGGGATACCAATCCAGGAAGGAATTCCACTATTGGAATTAACCCTTAAGACTCAGACACTGACTCCCAGTTCCTATCCTAAGCAATTAATCTCCACCTAGTCTTGAATTCTACCCAACACGTTGAGTATTAGAAAACCTCTAACTTCCTATTCAAGTAACTACAACCCAGCCACTTGAACTACCCTTAAACAAAAACACTCTGTTTTTCAGAAAACTTTAAAAACACAACTTCATTCGTACCTAGAGGCTTAGAATGAATTACAACTCAAAGACAATCCTAAACCAACTCAAAACATATGAGTGGCGCACAAAACAAAGCTAACAAGCTTAAAAAACAACTAAGACTCTATTTCTCTGAACAATAATCTTAAATTTCGTGTCTTGAATAGCAGCAGCCCTCCTCTATTTATAGCCTTCAGTCTTGCAGCATAAATAACAAAACTAATCTTCTGATTTGATTTGTTACTGAAATAAGATTGGTCCAATAAGGAAACAAATAAAAACACTTTGTATCTTCAAAAGATTGTATCAGGAAAATACGTGTTTCCATAACAATATACCAAATCTTCAATAAATCTTCTCCAAAATAATCCAGCATTCTAGAACAATATGCGTGGATAATTCCTTGTTAAATCTTGCAAAGATTCGCATAGAAAAACCTTGAGAATACCCAGCTTCTGATGAAGTCAACATAAGTCAACGCTGGACTTCAGAACCTGAAACTGCTTCTGAAGTGCTACAGTGCTTCTGATGAGCATTCAGCTTCTGATGTAGTTTTGAGCTTCTGAACAGCTTCAAAATGAAAAACTTCCAACTGAAGAAATGTTCTAGATATGGAGATGCTTCTATTCAATACTTTGGTTTTGCCAAAACATGCAGCCAACACCAAAAGACTCAACAAGAATCAAGGGGAGCTTACAAACCTAACCTTGAGGACTGTCAGACCTAGGGGGAGCTTACAAACCTCTCCTGAAGTCAGGTTGTTAATTAAACTTAACAACAATTCTGAAATTTTCACATTTGCGATTTTAACTGAACGTAATTAACTTGGATCAGACTCAGGGGGAGCTTACAAACCTCACACCCTGCAGTTAACTTGTTAATTAAGTTAACAACAATTTTCTGATTTAATACTTATGTTTGTCATCATCAAAAAGGGGGAGATTGTTGGAACAAAATGTGTTAAACAACTCTCTTCTGAATTAAGGGGGAGATTGTTGAAACATTATGTATGAACATATCCTTCTTTGTGGTTTTGATGATAACAAAAGTGTTAAATAGAAAATTGGTTATTTGCTAATGCTTTGTTCAAGTGATTTCAGAACCACGTGTTTAATGATTGGTAATTGATAATGGTGTTGAAAGAACAAGCTTAGAGCAAGAAAGGAAAGCTTAGAAGCCTTGGTTGCAAAGCTGGAAGAAAACTGGGTCTGAAGAGTGCTCCTGAAGAGGTGCTTCTGAAGTGAGTCTGAAGGCAGCTTCTGATGGGTGCGTCTGAAGAAGTCAACGAAAGTCAACGTCTGAAGACCAGCTTCTGATTCGTACAAAGGCAGCTTCTGATGCACTGTTCACACAGAAGCTTCTGAAGTCTGATGTGGAAGAAAAGCAGCTGTTACTGTGCGCATTTAATGCCTGGATGTGTCAGAGCAACTCAATGGAACAGTTGTCTCCCTGACTCAAACATCCCCCAGCTTTTAAGGAAAGCAAATTCAAAAATGGCTGCTGCTCTGTTTTCTGGAAAAGTTCAGCACACATTTTTAGCTATCCTAACTCACCAATTACAACGGCTCTTTCCTCAAATCCTGCAATTATTCAACAGCTCTAATTCCCTCTATATAAGGAAGAAGATTTGAAGAAGAAATTGTCTAAGACTCTTGAAGAATCTGTCTGAAACTTGCTCTGTTTTGCTGTCAAAAACTCAAGTTCACAAACCTCTTAGAAATTCTTTTATCTGTTGTAACTTAGAATTTCTTAAGGTTAAGAGTCTTAACCTGTGTTGTATTAAGAGAACACCTCTGATATTTTATCAAGTGTTCAACCCAAACTTACCTTCTTTGTAAATCAGTTTGGTCTAAGTCTTAGTCTGCGTACTAAGCATTGTAAGTCTCATTACTTAGTGTTTTGAGCAAGCTGTAATCTCATTCCTTTGTGGTCTGAGTTAGAAGTCTCTTGACTGGGTGTCTTGAGCAGAGAAGCCTCTTGACTTAGTGTCTTGAGCATTAGAAGCCTCTTCCTTTGTGGTTGAGCAACTGGAAGTCTCTTCCTTAGTGGTTGAGCAATTGTAATCATTTGATTATAGTGGAAATCTCTTGTTGGATAACAAGCGGACTGGACTACTTCTCACATTGGGAAGGAACCAGTATAAACATTGTGTGTCTCTCTTTCCTTCTCTCTTTTTATTTGAATCCGCTGCACAATACTCTTTGAAAATAGTTCAGAACCTGATTCTGAACTTAACATAGTTTTGAAAAGAAAGAAACCAACTTTTTGGAGTCCACACAATTCAACCCCCCCTTCTTGTGTGTTTTTTCTCACCTTCACCATGATCTTAATAAGCTGGTCAACATATGAAAAGGGATCAAATGAGATTTGAACTATTTGTATATTATTAGCATTATTGTTTAGTACAAATAAGTTTGATTCACATTTCCAGATTCCATGAATATGGACTATTGGACTCATTTGATTTTATATCATTTGAAGGATGTGAGTTTCCCCTTTAGGAAAATATTTTAGTGTATTACTCACCAACCAAGGTGAAAAGACATCTGATCTATTTGAACCAAAATACATATAAGATGTATATGAACCACTGAACATATTTGCTAGATATACTTTATTTCTCTTACTTCGTTTACATTACTAATTAAATTAGTATATGTGAATGTGTGTGTTTGCCACGAGTTAGAAATCTTTGAATTGGTTCAAAGAGTTCAACGATGGAGTAAAGGAATAATTTTGAAAAGTATAAAGACCATACGAGTATGTCGTGATGGTTAATACTTAATTAAGGAGTATATTGATAATTTATATCGCTTCATGTTTAACATGACTTAATCTGAAATTGTTTGATTATAACTCCTTGACTCTTGAAATTGATTAAATTACATTTATTTTTCACCCACAATAAGTTCCAATCGAGGTAATCATGGAGACACCATATTAGATATGGAGGAAGAGTACCTAGTTTGACTTTGTGATAATTTGGGGTTATGATGTTTATTAGATAAACAAAATTCCAAACTAGATGAATGTATACTTGTGGAGGTATCCTTAGGAAGTTAAAGGATACTAATTCTACATCACATGACAAAAGTTGTCTGTCACTAGAACTGGAGTATTCCTCTTGAAGGAGTATATCTCTGCAGGAGACAGTGGGAGTGATGTAAAACTTGAATTAAGTCAAGTACCACAAAATACATGTTTCTCTAAGAATGGAACATGAACTTATTCAACAAAGGGTTGCTGTTAAATCACCAGTTCGACACAAGATCTAGATGAGTCTGACATGTCATATCACTAGGATGAGAAGCATGATTTTGTCATGGCTCAACAAGGTGATATGATGCTAATGGAAGATGAGCGCATGACTTACTAGAAGGCCGTAAATGGCTTGCATTCTGAGAAGTGGCTAGATGCCATGGGATCTTATATAGAGTTCATGTACACAAAGCATATATGGATATTAGTTATATCATCTAATGAGTACGACTCATAAGATGAATGTGGGTTTTCTTATATAAAACTGACATGGATGGTATTATGAATACCTTTAAGATGTGATTGACTGTAGAAGGCTTCATGCAACTCATGATGCAAATCATGACGAAACCATTACATCATCGCAATGCTTATATCTAGCGATCTCGCTTGTCATTGTTGTATAATACGTGTTCTGAAAGATGGATAACTAGGTTGTATTCCTTACTTGGAATAACCTTATTTATGTATTTGACATATGTAGGATTTTGTCAATCCAAAGGATACTAGAAAGGTACATGTATTACAAAATTCATTTATGAATTAAAGCAAGCTTCTCGAAGTTGAATTGTTTATTGTATTAATAGAGTTTTATGTAAACTTAGATTAATAAAAGAACAAATTTAAATCTTGTGCACACAAGGAGATTAGTGGAAGCATTGATATTAGTTTGGTGGAGTATGTGGATCACATACTAGTCACCAAAACAATTTATCTACACATGTGAGACATGGTTAGAAAATTATTTCTAATTTGTACCAAAATTTATTCTAATGTTCGACACTAGAATACTTTCAAGAATATCCTTGGATGTCTTAAAGGACTTAGGATTGTTTCTTGAACACGGATGAAAAGGAACATCGTAAAAGAGTTACAATGATGACAACTTTCATATCAGTTTACAGTATATCCAGATCACAATCTGGAATAAATGTTATGCTTGGATATCAACTATGAAATTTGTAAAAGTACAAGCTTCAGATAGTTGTTGTTTCTATTACAGATGTCAAATATATGATTTGGATAGCTCAGAGCTGAGCGAAAACATGTGTTTCTTGCGTTGCGGATTCCATTGATCCCGTCTGAGGTGAAATTGGTTTAATCTTGCGAGCAATGAAAACTAGATCTCACCAATGATTCAAATGTATATGTTGACACTTCAATTTCCTTTTGATAGAAGATCAAAAGTGGAAATTGAAAGAAGTACAACCTACCTACATAGGAAAGGTTCCTTCTCTGCTAGTAGAGTATCTTGCCCATAGTGTGCTTGATGCTAACATTTGACCAATAGATATTGAGTTAATATTTGATTGGCTTTTAGTGAGTAAGCCCTAATAGCCAATCTATTTTGATTGGATTTGGCTTTGTATCATGACTTATATATATATATATATATATATATATATATATATATATAAGGCATTTATTTATTCTTTTGTTTTGTTTCAAAATAATAAATTCCCTAGAATAATTGGTATGTTTAATGGAGCCTTAAGTGTGACTTAATCGTGAGACTCATTAAACTAAAGGACATTATTCTTAAAGTATCCGTAGTCAAGCTTTATTGTGAAATGGGATAACATTAAAGCATAGAGATTATTATGTGGGTAGACTGATTATCACATCTCACAGATCATAGATAAAGAGTTATCAAGTCTTCACATAGGTATAAATATTAGGAGTAATATTTATACTGGATTGACCCGCCATGAGAATACTACATAGTAAAAGTTATGAAAAGTGTCATAAGATATTCTCATAGTGATAGTGGTGTATTCCACCCTTTGACCTAAAACCACTATGTACCCTAGATGTAGGAGTCGAGTGCTTTATCACCATTCAAACGTTGTCTGTAATAGGATGACTATAAAGTTGGTTGATGGGTACTCCATGAATCATGCTAAGGGACATGAGTGACCTAGATGGAATTTGCCCCTCCTACATAACAGGAGAAATGTCTATGGGCCCAATATTGAACTAGACAAGGATGACACGGTCTATGCCTTGTGTTCAATATAGACATAAGGGAAAAGGGGTAATTATACACATGATCATTATCACGGAAAGGTTTCGTCAGATCACATGACATTCTCGTTACTTGGGTAGCAGTGATGTGTTGCTAGATACCGCTCACTGTTTATAATATTAAATAGGTGATTTAATATTATTGCCAACGTTACGGGAACCTATAGGGGTCACACGCAAAGGACAGATAGATGAGAGAAATAAATAAGTAAGACTTATTTATAAAATAATAAGTAGGACTTATTAGTAATTAAATCATTAAGTATGACTTATTATTTAATTTATGAAATAGAGAAATGTGGTCCATCGTAAGGTACGGTGTGTTTAAGTGAAATATGGTGCACCGTATGGTACGGTGTATTTAAGTGCTTGACTTGTTGACCACACAAGTGGTTCTATAAATAGAACCCTTGTGGTGAAGCATTACAGACTTTTGTTGAAACACTTAACCTAATTCACAAAAGGTGTGAAACCTAGCCGCCGCTCTCTAAACCCTATTCTCTCTGAATCTCCATTGAAATTGGCTAGCACCGGTCATCGGAGAAGGTCTGTTCGTGTGGACTGAATAGAGGCATCACTACGTTGCTTTGCTCGTGATCAGAAACAATTTTGCCACAAAGGTTCTGCTCTTCAAGAGGTAAACACATGAATCCTTAAAGTGTTTAAGTATGTGTTTGATTTGTGATTAATGATTTAATCAAGATCCGTTTCAATGGAATTTGTTCCGCTAAGAGGATTAAATTTTTTGAAAAACCCCTCTAAAATCCCTTCAATGTTAGTGTCGAGTCATATGTATGTATGTGATGTTGAGTCATAATGTATGAACATGCATTCATTCATGAGTCAAGTCCAGTGAAGATGAAAGTCATGATGGGATCCCTCGGATAAAAGAACTCCGATATCCAAATCCTGGTACCACATGCATGTAGAGTCGTTAGGCGCATTGCATAAACATGACGAGTCGTATATGGTAATGTTTGGTGTGAACTTGTGCATCAATGTGGTAATTGTATACTTGATGATATTGATTGTGAAGTGATTGGCTTATGTTTTCATGGACAATTATTTATTGATAGTAACATGTTATGCATATTATGAGGATCTCGTTGAAGTATTGATATAATTAATGATTGATTGTTGATGAGTATATGTTGTTGGAACAAAATGTATGAACAACTCTCTTTAAGGTTTTGATGAAAACAAAGTGTTAAAAAGAAAATTGGTATTGCTAATGCTTTGTTCTAAGTGTGCAGAACCATGTTCTTAATGTTGGTTAATTAATATTGGTTATTGAAGAACAAGCTAAGAGCAAGAAGGAAAGCTTAGAAGCTATGTTGCAAGTTTGAAGGAAAACTGGGTCTGAAGGCTGAGTCTGAAGGGTGCTTCTGAAGGCAGAGTCTGAAGATTGCATCTGAAGGCAGCGTCTGAAGGCTGAGTCTGAGGGTCAACGAAAGTCAACGTCTGAAGGTTGAGTCTAAAGGTCAACAAAAGTCAACGTCTGAAGGGAGCGTCTGATGAACAGTGCTTCTGAAGTCTGAGTCTGAAGACCTGCTTCTGATGAACAGTGCTTCTGAAGTCTGAGTCTGAAGAACTGCTTCTGATGAACAATTCCTGAGAAGCTTCTGAAGTCTGACGTGGAAGGAAAAGCAACTGTTACTATGCGCATTTAATGCCTGCAATGTCAGAATAACTCCAATGGAACAGTTGTCTCCGTGGCCAGAACATTTCCCAGCTTTTAAGGAAAGCAAATTCAAAAATGGCGTGCTGCTCTGTTTTCTGCTGAGTTTTAGCTCACAATTTCAGCCTGACCTAGCTCAAGATTTGTAACGACTCTTTGCTTAATCTCTGGCAATTCTCAATAGCTATCTTTTCCTCTATAAAATGGTGAAGATTTGAAGAAGAAAACTGCCAAGACTCTTGAAACAAAAGACTGATTATTGTGCTCTGTTTTACTGTCAATTTTACGTGTCTGTACAAAAACTCTTAGAAATTCTTACAAAGTTTACATCTTAGAATTTCTTAAGGTTAGAGTCTTAAACCTGAGTTGTATTAAGTGAACACCTCTGATATTTGATCAGGTGTTCAACTCAAACTTCTTTCTTTGTAAACCAGTTTGAAACAAAGTCTTAGCCTGCGTGCTAAGCATCCAGAAGTCTCATTACTTTGTGTTCTGAGCAATTAGAAGTCTCTTAGCTTTGTGCTTTGAGCAGAGAAGTCTCATTACTTTGTGTTCTGAGCATTGGAAGTCTCTTGACTTAGTGTCTTGAGCATTAGAAGTCTCTTACTAGGTGTTTGAGCATTGAAGTCTCATTACTTTGTGTTCTGAGCAATTGTAATCAGTTTGATTATAGTTAAATCTCCTGTAAGTGACAGGGGGACTAGACTACTTCCGCTGCATAAACATCTCTGAAAAGGTTCAGAACTGATCTATATCAGATTCTGAACTTAACCAAAGTTTTAAGAAAGGAAAAGATTTCATCCACACAATTCAACCCCCCCTTCTTGTGTGTTTTTCTCACCTTCAGTTGGTATCAGAGCTCCGGTTCTGATATTCAGACACTTAACAGTGTGTCAGTGAGATCCTGAGAAAAACATGACTTCAACTAGTGGTTCCCCTCCACCCTCACCCAGAAATCAAAGAAATGTATCATATGACTATGGTACAGATGATAGAAAATCTAGTTCACACAATAAACCCCCAATGTTTACTGGTGATCCAGAAAAGTTCTCTTGGTGGAAAGGCAAAATGTACAGCCATATAATTGGTATTGATGATTCCTTATGGGGTATTATTGAAGATGGAATCTCTATTCCAGTTGATGAAGAAGGTGTTGCTGTCAACAGGAGGCTTGAGTGATGCAGAAAGAAAGATATACAGGAAGCATCACAATGTGAGAGGAATCATTGTGGATTCTCTATCTCACACTGAATACCAGAAGCTGAGTGACAAATCAACAGCCAAAGCCATCTTCACATCCCTCTGCTCTAACTATGAAGGTAAGAAAAAGGTTAGAGAAGCAAAGGCTAATATTCTTGTTCAGCAATATGAACTGTTCAGAATGAAAGAGGATGAAAATATTGAGACTATGTTCTCAAGATTTCAGACTCTGGTTTCTGGACTTCAGATTCTGAAGAAGAGTTATACCACTGCTGATCATGTGAACCAAATCCTAAGAAGTCTGCCATCTAAATGGAGACCCAAAGTAACTGCCATTGAGGAAGCTAAGGATCTAAATACTGTAAGTATTGAAGATCTTATAAGCTCCCTTAAATGCATGAACTGGGACTTAATGAAGATGATTCTGTTAGAGAGTCTAAATCAATAGCACTGAAATCCAAAAGAAAGTCTGTTAAAGCTCTAAAAGCTATTGAATCTGAAGAAGAATTTCCTGAGGGAAATTCTGAAGAAGATTCAGATGCTGAAGAGCTTGCAATGCTTTCCAAAAGAATTCAGTACTTAATGAATAGAAAGAAGAAATTCTCTAACAGAAGCAGCAACTTTAAAGGATCTGGTTCAAAGAGGGAAAATCAGAAGGACTGCTACAACTGCAAGAAACCTGGTCATTTTATTGTTGAGTGTCCTGAACTTCAGAAGGATAAGTCAAAAGAAAAGTCAAAGAAGACCAGCTCTAAGTCTAGCAACTTCAGAAACAAACTTAAGAAGAGTCTCATGGAAACATGGGATGATCTTGACAATGATTCTGAATCTGATGAAGAGGAAGCAAATCTGGCTTTGATGGAAACTACATTTTCTGATGCAGAATCATGTTCAGACTCAGATGATGAAGATGAGGTATACTCTGAACTTACAAGATCTGAACTGATTGAAACAGTTAAAGATCTTATGAACCACCTCAAAAGCAAGTTAGGTGAAATAAAATCTTTGAAAAATAAAACTAACTTGCTGTCTGAGGAGAATCTCAAACTTCAGAATCAAATCATTGAGTTTGATGAAGAAGTTAGAGAACTCAGGGATGAGATTCATAAGAAACCTGAAGAAATTCCAAATGAACATGAGATTGCTCTTCAGGACTTTATTTTAACTGGAATCAATAGAAGTAAGGTTGCTTCTATGATTTATAGTATTTACAGAAACAAAGGTGAAGGCATTGGTTTTAAAAATGATTCATTTAATATTTCAAATGAATAAAAAATATCATTATGTTTTGAAAATATTTTGAATGGCACTGAGGTGTGTTTTGTGCCTGCTGCTGACAGTTCTGAGAAATTGGAATTAGCAGAAACTGAGACTGCAGAAGTTGAAGTTCTGAACTGCTCAGACTCTAAAGCTTCTGAACTTAAGGGAAAGATGATGGCAGATGTTAAAACCTTGCCAAAGTCTAAACCAAAAGGTCCTAAGCCTAAGAGTATGAGAAAATTAGACTCTAAACCTGAAAAAGTTCAGAGTCTGAAGAGTTCAGAACCTGAAACTAGTAAGTCTCAGAGTCTAAAAAATTCAAACTCAAATTTTACTAAGACTAGGTTTAAGAAACCTTCAAAATCTACTAAACCAGTCTATCCTAAACATTCTCAAAATCAGAATATCAGGCAAAGCAAGCAAAGCAAGCAAAAGAAAGCCAATCTGTTTTCTATTTCTGACTGCATTAAGAAAGGTCAAACTGAAGTTTTCCTTGTGTCTGGAGCCAACAAAACTAGAGCTCTGAAGAAATTAGAACCAAAGTGTTCAATGGTTCAGACTCTAAACAACTCAGAACCAAAGACCTTCAAGTCTCAGGTTCTGAAGAAATATGAGTCAAAACCATTGAGAACTCAGGTTCTAGAACTCATACTTATTCGAGATTTAAGGATTCATATCCAAAGTATCTGAACAAGTCTGAATATTATAACTCCAGACATAAGGTGCAACAACAGTCTAAACCCTTCAGGACTAACCATAAAGGACCCATGAAAATCTGGGTATCTAAGTCTGAGATAATTTCTGTTGCAGATATGCTTGTCATCCAAAGAAAAGGAAAGGTCCTGGTACCTGGACAGTGGATGCTCGCATCATATGACAGGAGACAAGTCTATGTTCCAAACTGTTGAGTCTTTTGGTGTTGGCTGCATTGTTTGGCAAAACCAAAGTATGGAATAGAAGCATTTCCTCATGATGAACGTTTCTTCAGTTACAAGTTTTCTCATTTGAAGCCATTCAGAAGCTGAAATCTACATCAGAAGCTGAAATGCTCATCAGAAGCACTGTAGCACTTCAGAAGCAGTTTCAGGTTCTGAAGCCAGCGTTGACTTCTGTTGACCACATCAGAAGCTGGGTTTGCTGGATTGTTTTTGCGCGAATCTTGGGAGATTTAGCAAGGAATTATCTTTGTATAATTGCTTCTAGAATGCTGGATAATTTGGAGAAGTTATCTTTAAAGATTTGGTTTATTGTTATGGAAACACGTATTTTCCTGATACAATCTTTTAAAGATACAAAGTGGTTTTATTTGTTTCCTTATTGGACCAATCTTATTTCAGAAACAAATCATGTGCAGAAGATTAGTTTGTTATTTATGCTGCAAGACTGAAGGCTATATAAAGAGGAGGGCTGCTGCTATTCAAGACACGAATTTATAGAATTTAAGATCAGAGAATTGAGTCTTAGTATTTTTAAGCTTTTAGCTTTATTGTGCGCCACTCATTGTTTGAGTTGGTTTAGGATTGTTATTGAGTTGTAATTCATTCTAAGCCTCTAGGTACGAATGAAGTTTTAACTTTGAAGTTTTCTGAAAAACAAGGTATTGTTAAGGGTTGTTCAAGTAGCTGGGTTGCAGTTGCTTGAATAGGAAGTTAGTGGTCTCTAATACTCAACGTGTTGGGTAGAATTCAAGACTAGGAGGAAGTTAATTGCTTAGGCTGGGAACTGGGAGTCAGTGTCTTGAGTCATAAGGATTAATTCCTATAGTGGAATTCCTTCCTGGATTGGTATCCCCCAGAGTAGGAGGTGTTTACTCCGAACTGGGTTAACAAACCTCTGTGCCTTTTTACTTTCCTGCACTTTAATTTGCTGCCTGTGTGTGTTTGTGTTTGTGCTCTGTTTTGCAAATTATTGTGTCCTGTGTGTTGTTCAGAACCTGTCTGGTTCAGAACCTGTTATCTCTGTTTATTGCCTGGCCAGAATTTCAATTGGCATCAGAGCAGGCAACCTGCCTGTATTTTGGGTGAGATCCAGAGGACTTAATTTCTGGTAAGCATGGATAGAGAAGGAGGATATGTCAATAGACCACCTCTACTACAATTCAACAACAATTAATCATAAGTTACAATTCCCAAACATACCCCAAGCTTATTAAAACTAATTAATGAAAATAATCTTCCCTCTTACCTTAGTTTCTTCACTTCTCTTGCTAACCCACTTGAAATCAACAATCTCCCCTTTAGTTTCTTCACTATTTTCAAATTTTGAATTTCTCACATATTACAATTATGCCACTCGTCCAAAATTACTAAAATACCCTTCAACTCTTAAAATTCAATAAATCACCAAAATAAACAATTAAGCACACATACAATAATTAAATAAATAAAAAACGAAAAAATCGGGCTGTTACACTGATCACCCAGATGAACCTTGGAGACCATTTAAGAAGAGAAAGGCTGAGTCTGAAACTAAAGAATCTGAAGTTCAGAAGAAGAATAAGAAGAAGAAGAAGAAGAAGGTGTCCAAGTCTGATTTAGCACCTGTGCCTGATGTTGTTTCTGAGGCTCCACAACCTCAGAAAAAGAAGAAGATAGTTGTTAAACCTATTCAGAGGAAGCTGGTTCTGGAAGAATCATCCTCTGATACTGAAGACGAGCTGATAAGTGCAAAAGTTTGGGAGAACACAATCAAGGCTGCTCAGGATGTAGTTAATTGAGCTGAGAGTCTGAAAGGCAAGTCTGTAGAAGCATCTCAAAAGATCATGACTTCTGTTCTTGCAGTAAAGAAGGAGTCTGAGACTTCAGAAGCTGCAGATCCTACTCAAGATAAAGGTAAATCTACAACCTCCTCTTCCAATACCATTCTTTTTGACTCACCCTTAGCATCTAATGATGATGAGGCTCCTTTAATGAACCACTACACCCATCTCAAAGCCACTCCCAAACCTAAAACTTTAACTAAACCTGCACCTTCACAAACTTCTGAACCTTTCTTATCCATGCCTTCTTCTGTACTGCTCCCCCCAAACCAATCTTCTTCTGATTCCCTGCCAGACTTTAAGGAAACACTAAATGTTTCATCAGTGCAGACTTGTTTGCCTGGTGATTAACGTTTAATGATTCCCAGATCATATTTATCAGAAGAAGAGATAGCCCTCAAGAAGCAAGAAATTGATGTCAAATTCCAATTAGGTAAACTATCACAATTGTTTTCTAAAGCTTGTCAATCTTCTTCCTCATCCTCTCCACAACCTGGTTCCTCTACCATTGATGTGTTGTCACAACATCTAGGTGGAGAACTACCTCACACTGTCATCTAACCATTACCTAAATCAGCCTTTAAAACAACAACTCTTGCAGTTGTTTCAGAAATTCCATCCTCCACTGAAACCATTATTGAACCTATAACATTTGAACCATAGAAATCACCCCATACTCTCATAGTCTCTGATACAGTGTCTGACACTCAGTCTGTATTAGAAGACAAGCCTATATTCGTTGAACCATTAAATCAAGCCAACCCTAAACAAGCACTTGAACATCAAACCTCAGCTTCTGATGCTATCATGACTGAAGCATCAGAATCTGAAATCATTCCTGATACTATTATGCAAATTGTCATAAATATTCCCTCTCCTTATACTAAAACATTTGTCCCCACCATCCAACCTCCACCCATCCTTACCTCAAACATTGGGTTGCAAGAGGTCTGCAGAATTATCTTTGATAGCTTGCAAGAGCTTCTAAACTCAAGACTTCAACCTATTCAACTGGTCAACTATGAGGATACATGGAAGAATCTGAGAGAACTTGTGAACACAACTCTAGAACAAATGCAAGTTCTATTAGTTGCTTCTCAGCAGAAAGCCTTTGACAGTTGGATCAAGGAAGTGATTGCCAGTATGGAAGCTGTGCAACTCAGAAAGGATATTTTCAGACAGATTTCAAACTCTGCTCCTCCTGAAGAGGAAATTCCTGAAGTGCCAGAGGTTCTGAAGTCTGGACTCTCCACTTCCTGGATATCCAAGTTCTTCATCAAACCAGAGCAACTTGTGATCAAGAGAATAGATCTGGACGAACCTGATATGATTCAGTTTTTGGACAAGGTTCAATCAGATTTATTAGAGCAGAAGATCAAACAAGAAGCTATGGAAGCAAAGTTGCTAGAATTAATGGAAGCTTAGAAGAACTTGAATGCCAAGCAAGAAGAAATGGCAAGGAAAGAAGATGATATCCTGCTACAGCAATCAGACGTGGCACAGAAGCAATCTGACATAGCCCAGAAGCAATCAGAAATGAATTCAAGAATCAGGCTATACTTCAGATGCTGCAGATTAATCAACAACCCAATTCTTTTTCTTTTTGCACATCTTCTGTTTTCATGCAATTTTTTTGCTTCTGAATATTTCACTGTTTCTGAATATTTTTACTGAATTATTTACGGAATATTTGCTTTTGATCATTTTATGCTTGCCTCTGATTATACTGTTTTATGTCACTTACATACGTTTTTTTTTAACTTAAATCTTTTTGTTGATGCCAAAATGGGGAGTAAGATTAATAGATTACAAGCTCTGAGCCCAATATAAGTTAATTGAAAATTGACTTAGGGAACCTTCTATCATCTTTTAGCCTCTTAGTTAAATTCATTTGATGTACTTCTGAGTGACGTTTTTAAAATGAATTCATGTGATATACTTAAAATGAATTTAATTAACTTGGATAGAACTTAGAGGGAGCTTACAAACCTCACCTTCTGGACTATTAGACTTAGGGGGAGCTTACAAAACTCAAACCCTAAAGTCAACTTGTTAATTAGATTAACAACAATTATCTATTAATATGTATGTTTGTCATCATCAAAAAAGGGGAGATTGTTGGAACAAAATAAGTTTAAACAATGCCTCTTGAGTTTTTATGATAACAAGGTATTAAAAGATCAATAGGATATGCTAATATTTGTTCAAGTGTGCAGGACCATAGACAAAAACAATATTGATTTATTCGTGTATTGGTTCTGAAAGAACTAGTAAGTAGCAAAGGATTTTCAAGAGAAGCTAGTTTCAAGTCAAACTCTGAAGGTACTCCAGAAGCTACAGAGTCAGACTTTGATGGTCAGACTCTAAAGGATACCCAGACTCTGAAGGCTACTCCAGAAGCTAAAGACTCAGACCCTGATAGTCATCTTCTCTAGAAGCCAGACACAGGAAAGCTGAAGACATTCGTTACTAAATCCTCTGCAAGTTTAGACATAGTGGCTCAAAAGTTTCAGAAGTCAATGGATGTCACTTTTAGTAAAGGACATAGTACAAACCGTACCACCAACATTCCTATGTGCAAATGTACGTTGCAGCAAGTTGTGTCTCCGTGGAAAAGAACGTTTCATTCCATATCAAGGAATAGATTCAAATGCAATCATTCATAGGACATGAACCAAATCAAGCAACAAATCATTGGTGATTGATAAAGCTTCTCTAACGACTCTTTGATGCGTTGGCACTATCTTCAACGTCTCTTTTTATTCTCTATATAAAGGATTGAAGACTTGAAGAATACTATAAGACTCTGCAATATTTTGAAAGTGCTAAAACTGTCAAATTAAATTATGCATCAAACTCTTAGAATTTCTTAACAACTTTTATATCTTAGAAATTCTTAAGTTTAAGAGTCTGAACTGTGTTGTATTTCGCGAACACCACTGATTGTATATCAAGTGTTCAAACAAAAATTCTTTCTTTGTAATTTTTGATTGTAAGAAATCTCTTGCTTGTGTGCTTGAGCATTGAAAGTCTCTTGCTTTTGTGCTTGAGCATTTGTAATCTTTGTGATTATAGTGAAAATCTCTTGTAAGTGACAAGGGGACTGGACTACTTCCGGGTTGTGGAAGGAACCACGATAATTGCTTTGTGACTTTCTCTTCTCTTCTCTCTCTCTCTCTCTCTCTCTCTCTCTCTCTCTCTCTCTTTATCTCTATCTTATCTTTTATATACACTGCATTAGACTCTGAACATTACTTCAGACTCTGTTTTCCTTCAGAGGCTGACCTTTGGTCTTAGTTTAGTAGAAGAAAAATCTAACATAATTTAACCCCCTTCTTGTGTTTTTCTCACCTTCACATATGTTAATGCTTCATCTATAGTGGTAGGTTCAATCAGTGGGATCAGTCCCAACATTTATTCATTTATGAATGTTGTTCTTCTCTTTAGAGGACTGTTTTTGTTCCTAATGATTAACTCTTCTGGATCTGAAACATTGTACTTAATGTCTTTATGGATTTCATGGCTTCTTCTGAACCATCAGGGGCTTCTTCAGAATCTTCATCAACTGGTAGTGCTCCAAAGGGTGCATCTGTTTCTAGTGCTTCTGGTGCATCATTAGATTATGTGACTTCAGAAGCTGATCTAGATGCTTGAACAGGTTCTGAGGTGTCTTCAGAAATTTGTATATCTACAAAACTTTCAACTAGCTCTCACATTTTATTGTCAGGCTTTTTGTCATCAAATTTGAAGTGTATTGATTCTTCCACTTATTCAGTTTCAGAATTATACATTTTGTATTCCTTTGATCTTTTAGAGTGTCCTAAGAAGATACATTTTTGAGCCTTGGCATCAAATTTCTTTAGATAGACTTTGTTGTCTGAATATATCAGGTACATCCAAACTGGTGAAAGTAAACAATGCTTTGTTTTCTTCCTTTGTAAAGTGCATATGATGTTTTAATAAGAATAGGTCTGATATATATCTTGTTCTGTACATAACATGCTCTGTTCACAGCTTCTGCCCAAAAGTACTTAGCCATATTAGCTTCATGAAGCATAGTTCTGGCCATTTCTTGCGAAGATCTATTCTTTCTTTCTACAACCCCTTTTTGTTTTGGAGTTCTAGAAGAAGAGAATTCATGGAAAATTCCATGTTTTTCACAAAAAATTCAAATGGCTCATTTTCAAATTCTCCACCATGATCACTTTTGACTTTCAAAATTTTCAGTTCTTTTTCAGTTTGTATTTGAGTGCAGAAGTTGTTGAACACATCATATGCTTCATCATTAGTTCTTAGGAATTTTTCCCAAGTCCATCAACTATGACTAATCCATACTTCTTCCCATTGACAGGTGTAATACCAACTGGTCCAAATAAGTCAATGTGAAGTAGTTCCAAAGGCCTGGAGGTAGAGACAATGTTCTTTGGTTTTAAAAGCAGTCTTAACAATTTTTCCTATCTGGCATGCTCCACAAAGAGCATCTGAGTGATAGTGTAACTCTGGTAGTCCTTTGACAATTTTTAACTTGCTAAACTTGGAGATTAATATCCAGTTAGCATGTCCTAACCATTTGTGCCAGAGCCACTTCTCATCATTCACTGACAGAAGACAAACTACCTTCTGATCAAACAGTTTAGAGAAATTGATTTCATAAACATTGCCTTTCCTCTGTCCTTTGAACATTATGGTTTTGTCAGATACATTGAGGATTGTAGTGGTGCTTTTATGAAACATAACTTCATAGCCACTATCACAAAATTGACTTATGCTAAGAAGGTTATGTCTCAGCCCATCAACTAACCAGACATTATTAATTGAGTTAGAAGAGTTACCAATAGTCCTTGTACCAACAATCTTGCCTTGTTAGTTTCCTCCAAAACCCACAATGCCTCCCTCTTTCATGGTCAGGGTTTAAAACATATGCTTCTCTCCTGTCATGTGTCGCGAGCAACCATTGTCCAGGTACCATGATTGGTGCTTTGGTTTTCCTATGAAGCATATTTGAAACATATACAATGTCACACTTAGGTACCCATATCTTAACTGGGTCCTTTGCGGTTAGTTCTGAAGGACTTTTCCCTTTTCAGAACCTTAGGCCTCAAGCTTTTTGGCTTAGAATCATTCAAGACTTTCAGTTTAAAAGATTTTGGTCTTGAAATTTTCCTTGCTTTCGGTTTTGAACCTTTTTAAATCTTGAGCTCTAGAGTTTTTGGTTTTGATTTGATCAGAACCTATGACTCAGAGTTCTCAGATTCTGACTTGTTCAGAACCTTAGCTTGTACAGCTTCTGGAACAAAGTCGAAATACAAAAACTTCTTTATACATTTAGAATAAGGAGGTTTCTTTGTTCTCACAAAAGTATGAATCTTTTTGAAAGAAGATTCTATTGTGAAACCAATGTCTTCTCCCTTGTTCCTACTTACTCCATAAATCATGGAAGCTAACTTACTTCTGTCAATACCACCAATGATAAATTCTTCAAGAGAATTATCGAATTTTGTCAATGGTCTGTCAATTTTCTTGATGTTTGAAAATTGATCTTTCTCCAAAATTTAATTTCTCATTATAAGATTTTTATTTTAAATTGACAGACTCTTATTTTGGTGTTTCAAGAACTTGATTTGTCCATACAGTGTCCTATAAGTTCTTTGACAATACTAACATATAGTTCATGAGTTAGTTTTGAAAATACCTCATCATCAGAGTCTGAGTCTGAGTCAGATTCTACATCAGAAGTTGTAGTGGTCATCAGTGCCAGATTAGCTTCTTCATCTTCTTCCTTTTCAAGTTCTGAGTCTTCATCATACTTGTCCCATGTTGCCATAAGACTCTTTTTGAGTTTGCTCCTGTAACTTTCTTTCTTAGAGCTTTCCTTCTTTGACTTGTCTTTCTGTAACTTTGGGCAGTCAGCAATGAAATGACCAAGTTTCTTGCAATTGAAGCAATCCTTCTGATCTTCTTTCTTGTTCTTGAAACTCAATCCTTTTGACCCACTACTTTTGCCAAGAAACCTTCTCTTCTTTCTCAGGTAGTGAAATCTTTTGGTTAAATAAGTCATCCCTTCAAGACTTGAATCATCTTCAGAATCTCCATCAGGAGCTTCTTCTTCTAACTCAGCAGTCTTTAAAGCTTTAGCAGATTTTCCCTTGGATGTCAAGGCAAAAGACTTGGACTTCTTAGATGGTTCATCTCCAAAAAGCTCAACCTCATGACTTTAGAGATAGAGCATGTCAGATTCTCCAAGCTTAGTGTGTTCAAGTCCCTTGCTTCCTAAATGGATGTAACCTTTGGTCTAAACTTAGCAAGAAGACTCCTAAGAATCTTCTTGACATGATCCGGTACAGTATATCTTTTACTCAAAACTCGAAGGCCTAATACAAGAGTTTGAAACCTTGAATACATGGTTTCAATATCTTCATGTTCCTTCATTTTGAAAAGCTCATAATGGTGAACCAACTGGTTTGCCTTAGCCTTTTTTACCTGTTGGTTTCCTTCATAGGTAGAACACAGAGACTCAAAAATGGCTTTTGCAGTAGTCTTATCCACAATCTTGGTATACTTTGAGTGAGGTAGTGCATCCATCAGAATTTCTCTTACTCTGTGATGCTTTTTGTATTCTTTCTTTTGAGTAGTAGTTAGACTTTTCCTGTCTGTCACTATTTCATCTGTATCAACAGTAAATGTGATACCAAAATCAATTATGTCCCACAATTCATCATCAACACCAATGATGTAACTGTACATCTTGCTTTTCCAGCATGAATATTGAGTAGCATCTCCACTGAAGAATGGAGGTTTTACTGAGAAATTATTCTTATCATTAGTGGAGGTGTTGTAATCATAGTTAATAGCAGTATAATGGTTTCTGCATAAACTAGTAGGACCAGAATCACTTTCAGAAGACATGTTTTTCTCTTTGGATATTTAACTGTGGCATGGTTAAGTGGTTGAACACAGACTGTGCTCTGATACCAACTGAAGGTGAGAAAAATACAAGAAGGGGGGTTGAATTGTGATGGCATTTTCAAATCTTTTCTAAGTGTTTTTGAACTAGTCAGAGTCTAATGAGATCAGAGTCTGAGTCAGAGTCTGTTTGCAGCGGATATAATCAACACAAAGATATATATATATATATATATATATAGAGAGAGAGAGAGAGAGAGAGAGAGAGAGAGAGAGAGAGAGAAGCAGACACAAGGCAATTTATACTAGTTCCCTACAAACCAGGAGTAGTCCAGTACCCTAGAACTTCCAAGGGATTTCACTATAATCACACTAGATTACAATTGCTCAATGACACTTCCAAGTGACTTCCAAATGCTCAAGCACACAATCAAGAGACTGCCAATGCTCAATCACAACTGAAAGAGACTTCCAATGCTTAAGCACACAAGCAAGAGACTTCTAAAGGTTTACAACTAAATAAGATTTGTTCTTACACTTGATGTACAATTAGAGGTGTAAACAATACAATTCAGAACACACTCTAAGACTTAAAATTTCTAAGATACAAACATTGATAAAAAATTCTTAAGTGTTATATGCGCTTTTTGATTTAACAGAATAAGGGCACAATTAAAATGGCAGGGTCTTGTTATTGTTCTTCAAGTCTTCAGCTCCTTATATAGGAAGGGATTTGAGAAACATTGGAGAAAAGTGCCAACGCATTTAGAGTCGTTGAGAAGCTTTTAAATCAAGGATGTTGCGTCTTTGCCTAATATGGATAATGTCGTTGATTAGACATTCGAAATTCCTTTGCTGAAACTGGAATTATCTGTTCATTCTCTTTGTCTTTGAAGTTCTTTGTTTGTTACTATACGTGGTCAGAAGAAGACAAACTATACTATTAGACTTTGATAGAGACAACTACATAAGAGGACAAATCTGGCGTGGTGTCTGGGTCCCTCAAGATCTTTTGTACTTCAGTGTCTTGAGGTCTTTAGAGTATGATGGTCTTCAGAGTTTGATGAAGATATTCAGCTTCTAAGTACTATCCTTTCTTCTGATCCAAGGCATTGACTTCTGGTTGACCTTTCTTCAGATCATCTGACATAGTCTTTGAGCTTCTCTTGTGCTTTTGATGCTCTTATACATGTTCAGATCTTGTTAAATTTTAATATATGGTCCTACACACTTGAACATATATTAGCATATCCAAATGTTCCTTAATATTTTATTATCATTGAAACCTCAGAGGAATTGTACAAACCAATTTTGTTCCAACCCTTCCTCCTTTACCACCATCTTGCACACCTTACTTCTTGAGCTTTCAATATTAGTGAGTTGTGTAGAGATCTTCCCAATTTGAGTTTCTAAATTCTCAATTGAAGCCTCAATGTTTCTTTGAGATTCTTCTTAATACTTTGAGAGAGCTTCAATTTGACTCTGAGTAGACTTCATATATTTGGCAAGAGTCTCTTCAAGACTTTTTTGGGCTGTTGTGAATCGGTGGCTTGAGGTGGTTGAAAATTATTGTTTCCACATGAAAAGAAATTTTGACGATTTGGCCAGCCAGAATTAAAATTATTAGAGAAAGGATACCTTTGTTGTCTAACAACAGCTCCCATGTACTTCACTTTGTAACAGCCCAATTTTTAGAATTAGATTTATCTATCGTTGTTATTTATTTATTATATTTTTTTATTGTTTATTTGATGTGTGATTGGTGGGTTAGTGGATTTTTAAGTAATTGTGGGTATTTTCGTCATTTTAGCATTAGTGGCATTTTTGTAATTATGTTAGAACTAGAAATTTGAATTTTAGAGAATAGTGGTGTATAAGTAATACGAGGGGTTTAACTGAAGTAAAAGTGTAGAGAAAATAATTGCGAGAGTTAGATGTGACTAAGCTCATTAGTGTGAGTGACCCTAACACATATTATATAAGAGTAGTAGTGAGTGTTGGTGAATTAGGTCACAACACATTTCACAAATTGTGAGAGAGGCAAGAGAGAGAGAGAGAATAGAGAAAGAAGAGACTTGGAGAGGAAGTAGAGAGGAAAGCTCAAGAGCAAAAAGGGAAGAAGGAGGAATCACTTAGGAGAGCTTATTTTGTGAAGAATTGAGGTAAGGGGGAAGATTATTTTCACCAATTGGGTTTAATACGCAAATGAGTAGTTTGAGTGTTTTATCTTATGATTAATTTCATGATATTTGTTGTTAATTATGTAAAATTCGTGCTCTATTTTGATGGTTAATTGAAGTATGTTAAAACTTGGTGAATTCATGTTTTGTTCATGTCAAAATTCATGGTTTGATATAGTAACTTGATAACTTGGTGGATTTTGATGATTTTGATGTATAACATGATGATTGAATGATGTTTGTTGTTTAATGAGTTGATTTTGAGCATGGGTATGTGTTTTGTTAGAGAAATCATGAAGTTAAGGTTTAAGTGATTATTGCTATGTTCATGGGAAATTGCTTAATTAAGTGAATTTGAATAAGTTGTTGTTGTTGAATTAAGTTGTTACCATGATTATATTAAAAGAATGAATGAGATTATGATGATTATGAAGTTTGTGATGAATTGAGTTTTTGTTGTGGTGTTTTGATGAAATGACTTAATTGAATGAAAATGAATAAGTTGATGTTGAATTGAATAAGTTGTTGTCATAATGATTGAGTTAGGTGATTATGTACATGTGGAACATGAAAGAAATACTAATGTTTTTGATAATTCATGTTTGTTGTTGAATTGTTGGTGAAAATATGATTTTGAGACGAAGTTTGAATTTTAAGTGAAAAGCATGATGTTTGATGAAAAGTGATTTTGAAATGACTTGTTTAAGCTGACTTTGGAAACATAACTGATTAATTAATGTTGGGTTAATGATTTGGATTGAGTTTGGCGAGTTTGGGATCGAAGAGTGTCGTTAAAAATGAGATTTTCCAAGCTGAAAAACGAAGAAAAATCAGTTTTCACAGTCTGTGCAAAACGTACGACCGTGCGTCTGGGACGCACGGACCGTGCACAAGTTACGACATTGCCATTTTAATTTGAGCATGACTGTGCATTTTTTAGCACGACCGTGCTTTTTCCCTGTAGCTTGGAACTTCATTTTTTTTAAAGGTTCTAAGGCATGTGTTTGGGTCCCAAACCCCTAAACTTGATCAATGGGTGTTTAATTATGATGTTGTGAATTAAACTTTAGAATCTATCTTAATTGAGCTGTGAATTGTATGCAATCATGATAATTGATTATGGAAGTGTGTAAGATGTTGTAGCATGATTATAAAGTGGATTAATGTTGAATTAATGTAACTTGCTTGAAATAATCATGAGATGCATATTATGTGAATGTTGAAGTATGTAAACATGTTGTTTACGTTATGATGATAATTAAACTTGTTGAATGCATTAATATGATGAGATGATGAATGTTGTGGCTTAATACATTAAAGTTGTAATTAAATGATGATGTGGTGTTAACATGAATATGTGGATGTATTGGTTTGGTAATGCAATGGATAGTCGTGATAGCCGCATGATTTAAGATCATGATTTATAGTTGTGTGCATTGTCAAGTCCATACGTGAACATCCATGCATTCATTGTCAATCGATCGGCGCTTGATTTAAGATCAAGATTTATAGGTACTTGATTTAACATCAAGATTCATGGGTGCTTGACTTAACATCAAGATTTATAGGTGGGTGATTTAAGCTCACTATTTATGGGGGCGTGATTTTGAGATCACGATGGTACCACATGCATATAGAGTCTTGTTAGGCGCATTGCATGCACTTGAGTCGTGTTTGGTAATGTTTTGGTGTGGACATGTGCATTTAAGTGGTAAATGTCTAATTGATGAATGTGGGAGATTGTGGATAATATGTATTTGAGTTGATGATGTAAATGAAGGTGATGATCTTCTTGATGATAATATGCGATGTATGATTTAAGTATTTTGTTGTTTAAGTATTGTTGAATTAATTGTTGGTAGTTATTGAATGTGATATGAATGTGGTAAGATAATGTGATATAATTGTTAGTGACGGTAACCAGGCTTTATGTATGTTGAGTACTTGCATGTTGATTGATGTTTTGCCTGAACTTACATGCGTTTATTATATCCTTTTGTTGAACGTATATCTTACCCTCCAGTGGCTTTGTTGTCGCCTCACCCTCATGGTGTAGACTTGCAGGTTGAGGAATAGTTATGCCTGGTGAGTTGTGCTGAGGATGGCGTTACGCCTACTCCTTTTTATTGCTTTTCGAGGATGTCTAGATTAGGTGCTCTGATCTAGGAGTTTTGGGGATTTTATTTTACTTGTTGAATATTAATGATGATGTATTTATTTGAGATTTTTATGTTGATACCCGAGATGATATTATGTTGAGACGATTATTTTCCGTCGTGTTGTGAATATTGTCGATGAAATTTTTATTATGAGAATTTTGTATGATTAATTGATGATTTGTAATATCCCGATTATGTTAACTTGTATGATTTATCGTCTAATTAGTAGTCTCGGGGATCGGGGTCTTATACACTGGCTCCTCGGATAACCCCAAACATGTTGGAAGACATGCTCCGGTTTCATGAGCTTGTTCACAAAAGTCGCAACCTAAGTCGTTGGTTGATAGCCTAGCCACCTCTTGTGCTTCCAACTTCTTAGCTATTGCTTCAATTTTGTCGCTAAAAAGCTTGTGACCTGCAAGTAAAGCATCTTGGGTTTCAAGATTCGGAACTTATTTCTTCTTCACAACATTCCTATCATTACCCTGGGGTCTACATTCGTTCAAGGACATGTTGTCAATTAGTTCTCGAATCTCGGCGACTATCTTGTTCTTCATAAAACCACCTGCAGAAGCCTCTAAAAGCATTCTTATGACCGTTAGTAAAAATCAAGGTTACCTCTATTTTAGAGAAATTATGCCCAAGGTACCTCTTAAGTAGAAGCGTATATCTTTCCTCGGCATCGTAGACATTATCTCCGTCTTTTTGTTGAAAACTGGAGATTTCTCGTCTTTTCGCCATGCACTTCATGGTTGGAAAAAAGCGGCTGAGAGAAACCCTTTTTAACTGGTCCCAAGTGGCTATGCTACCACTTAGAAGTGAATTCAACCAATCTTTTGCTCATCCCTCAAGAGAGTATCCAAACAACCAAAGTCGCTTATTAGACTCTGAGACTCCTTCAGGATTGATGGTGTTGCAAGCTTCTAAGAAATCGGTTAGATGAATATTGATTTAAGGAGTAACGTTATTTGAAATTTTTGTCATAGTAGTTAAAAATTCTTGTATTGACCTAGAGAAAGTTTTGTATAGTCATAACTATTTAGTCACAATAATATGTGGACCGTAGATCTCACCATTTAGGCCTTGAGATCCTAAAGACAAGGGTTTGAGCCCTTGGAGTAAGGCTGGGCGCCCTCCAGGAGGGCGCAGGGCCCACTCGACAGTAATAAATAACCCTAGGTGACATTCCTAAAGGACACCTTCAGGGGGCGCCCTCAGCAGCTGACAAGGGCTCCCTAGTCATGGTTTTGGCCCTTTACGATTTGGGCCCAAAACCATGGCCAAATAGGCCCAAATCGAGGCTACAAATAGTAACCTTGGGATCATCCCCAAGGCATGACCTAAACAGACTCTAAAAACCGTAGTTTTCCTATATTGTACTCACAGCCAGTATAGTTGGCGCCCACCGTGGGGCTACGGTAAAACTAACCTAGCCACCATCTCTGAAAGAAGGCAGTCGATCCACAGTGAATCCACCGCGTCTTTCACGAGCAACCCTAAAACATCCGAATCCACCGCGATTCAACCCTAAATCCATCCCTAACTCTAATCAAACGTTCAACCTGGTCTTTGTTCAAAAAACCGATCCTCTCCCTGAGATTCGCGATCCTAATCGCTAATCTCCAACCACCAATCTTAAGTCTTCATAACCAACTTAAACAACCGTCGTCGCCACTGTTGATGACGGACCCAGCAGCCTTAGAAGCCCTACAACAACAGATCTGACAGCTTCGCAACCATAACGAAGCCTTGCAAGCAACCATGGAAGGAAAGGGAGCCAACAGTAGTAAGGCTCACCAAGTAAACGCAATCGACTTAGACCCGAGAGAAGAGTTCCAGAACGAGCGCCTTGAACCTACAGAGGACCTAAAAGAAGTCACAATAGGCCCAGAGGAGCAAAGTCTAATAGATCTTCTGAGGAAAAACTTAGACTTGTTCGGCTGGCAACCATCAAATATGCCAGGCATAGACCCTGCCATCATATGCCATCACCTCGCCCTATACCCAGGAGTGAAACCGGTTACTCAGCGAAAAAGGAAGTTAGGCGAGGAGAGGAGGAAAGTAGTAGATGAAGAAGTCACCAAACTAAAAGACGCCCGTTTCATAAGTGAGATCAAATATCCCACGTGGCTCGCCAACGTTGTCCTCGTGAAGAAATCTAACGGAAAATGGCGCATGTGTGTGGATTACACTGATCTAAACACCGCCTGCCCAAAGGACCCATATCCCCTCCCGAATATCGACCACCTAATTGACAACGCCTCAGGATATCAGACCCTGAGTTTCATGGACGCGTACTCCGGTTACAACCAAATAAAGATGGATCCCCTGGACGCCCCGAAGACCACTTTCATGATCAACCACCAAAACTATCACAACGAAGTCATGCCTTTCGGTTTAAAGAATGATGGCGCTACTTTTCAAAGGTTGACGAACACCGCCTTTGCAGAGCAGATCGGAAAAAACCTGGAAGTCTATATTGAGGACTTGGTGGTAAAGACAAAGTAGGATAAAAGCCATTCAAAGGACCTGGAATAAATCTTCACTCAAAACCGGGCGTACAACATGCGCCTCAACCCAGCCAAATGCTCCTTCGGGGTTCACGCTGGTAAGTTCTTGGCTTTTATGTTGACCATGCGCGGTATCGAAGCAAATCCCGACAAGTGTCAGGCGATAGTCAACATGAGAAGCCCCTCCAATATCAAAGAGGTGCAGCAGTTGACAGGAAGGCTCGCGGCGCTTTCCAGATTCTTATCTTGTGCCGGTGACAAAGCTTTCTCATTCTTCGCCTCAATCAAGAAGAAGGAGCTCTTTCAATGGACCGAAGAATGCGAAGAGGCTTTCGCAAAGATTAAAACATTTCTTTCCAGCCCACCCGTTCTACATCGTCTGGATGCAGGCGCCGTTCTTTTCTTATACCTGTCCATATCCGAGAACGCCATGAGTTCTGTCCTCGTGCAAGATTCTGACGAAGGCAAAAAGCCGGTTTATTTTGTGAGCAAAGTGTTCAAGGGAGCAGAACTGAGATACCAGAAAATAGAGCGCCTCGCGTTGGCAGTAGTGGCAACGGCGAGAAAATTGCGCCCATATTTCCAAGGACACAAAGTTGTTGTCAAGTCTAATTACCCCATTAAACAGGTGCTTGGAAAGCCAGACCTCGCCGGAAGGATGGTATCCTGGGCAGTAGAATTATCTGAATACGACATCTAGTATCTTCCCAAAGGTAGCATAAAATCGCAGGTTTTGGCCGATTTCCTAGTAGAGTTTTCATCCCCAGTGGAAGAAGTCGCCCCCTTCGTATGGATGTTATCAGTTGATGGATCCTTAAATCTCAAAGGTAGCGGAGCCGACATAGTGCTGGAAGGACCAGGGGGCTTGATCATAGAGCAGTCGCTTAGATTTGAATTCAAGGCAAGCAACAACCAATTAGAGTACGAAGCCCTCGTAGCGGGGATGAAATTAGCACAGGAGATGGGAGCCGAGAATTTGAGGGCGAAGAGTGACTCCCAGTTGGTGACAAGTCAGATAACAGGAGAATACCAAGCAAAAGACACTCAACTTGTTAAGTATTTAGCAAAGGTCAATAACCTAGCTTCCAGTTTTAAGTTTTTTGAGGCAATCTACGTTCCGAGGGAGCAAAATTCCAGAGCGGACCTCCTATCTAAGCTTGCCAGCACCAAACGCTCAGGAAACAACAGGACGGTCATTCAAGAAGTGTTGACAGCCCCTAGCACAGAAATCTTGGAAGTAAAAGCCGTGAAAAATACAAAGGAGGGATGGATGACGCCACTTATCAAGTATCTCACAGGATCGTTCGAACCAAAAAGCGAGGAGGAAGAGCTGCAAATACGGAAAAAAGCCTCGAAGTACTGCATGGTCGCTGGAAAGTTATACAAAAGAGGCAGGGCAACGCCCCTGCTCAGGTGTTTGAGCGAAAACGAAACCAACCTCGTCCTTCTTGAAGTACATGAAGGAGTGTGCGGGAGTCACATAGGCGGGCGGTCCCTAGCCGCAAAACTCTTAAGAGCAGGTTACTACTGGCCAACGATGATCCAAGACAGTGCCAACTTCATAAAAAGGTGTGACAAATGCCAGAGCTTCTCTGACAAGAAACACGCCCCTGCTTGCGAGCTCACATCAGTTTTCTCCCAATGGCCTTTCCACAAGTGGGCAGTGGACATTGTGGGCCCATTCCCATTAGCGCCCGGACAACTTAAATTTCTCATAGTAGGAGTTGACTATTTCACAAAGTGGGTCAAAGCTGAGGCGGTCGCCAAAATTACGGCGGACAGAGTGATACGTTTCTACTGGAAAAAGATCATATGCAGGTTTGGGTTACCCAAAATCATCGTATCAGACAACGGAACCCAGTTCGCCAGCTCCAAGGTAGTAGAGTTCTGCAACCAGCTCGGAATCCAAACGAAGTTCATCTCGGTTATCCACCCCCAAGCAAACGGACAAGCCGAATCCATAAACAAGGTAATACTGAATGGCATCAAAAAGAAGCTCGACGACGCCAAGGGACTGTGGGCTGAACAGTTACATGAAGTGCTCTGGTCTTACCATACGACGCCACACTCAACAACCAAGGAAACCCCATTTACTATGGTCTATGGCGCAGATGATATGCTACCCGTAGAAATTGACACGCCAACATGGCGTCGCGAAAATTTCTCAGAAGAAGCTTATGAAACAAGCTTTTTATGCGGAATGGACATGATCGATGAAGTACGTGAAGCCGCCCACATCCAAGAGTTCGCCGCGAAACAAAGAGCAGCCTGCCGATACAACTCAAAAGTAATCCCAAGGGACATGAAAGAGAGTGATTTGGTCCTAAGGCAGGTCGTCGCGCCTACTCGAATTGGCAAGCTATTACCTAACTGGGAAGGACCATATCGAATCAGAGAAAAGCTGGCACACGGAGCGTACAAGCTAGAGGAGCTAAATGGAGACACAATACCACAAACCTGGAATGCAGTGAATCTGCGCCATTACTATAGTTGAGTATTTCGCTATTCTTGCAAGGCAAACCACGTAGGACAAAACCGCTGTAATATTTTTAATTAAACCTCTTCGTATTTTTTCGGTTAATGAAAAGGAATAGGGGAGCACTCTTTTCCCCTGCGAAGGCTGGGTTTTTAATGAGGCACCCATTCCTGTTTATTTTTATCTGCGCCATGACTCCAATATTGCAGACATCATCAGAACAAGATAGACAACATCAAAATTGCAAAAGAAGACGCCGCCTGAATCCTTAACCCAAAGAGGGTTGCCACCTAATTCCTTAACCCCAATGAGGGCTCTAAGACGTCGTGAGCTAAAATGAGATCGCCACCAAATTCCTTAACCCCAATGAGGGCTCTAAGACGTCGTGAGCTAAAATGAGATCGCCACCAAATTCCTTAACCCCAATGAGGGCTCTAAGACGTCGTGAGCTAAAATGAGATCGCCACCTAATTCCTTAACCCCAATGAGGGCTCTAAGACGTCGTGAGCTAAAATGAGATCGCCACCTAATTCCTTAACCCCAATGAAGGCTCTAAGATGTCGTGAGCTAAAATGAGATCGCCACCTAATTCCTTAACCCCAACGAGGGCTCTAAGACGTCGTGAGCTAAAATGAGATTGCCACCTAATTCCTTAACCCCAAAGAGGGCTCTAAGACGTCGTGAGCTAAAATGAGATTGCCACCTAATTCCTTAACCCCAACGAGGGCTCTAAGACGTCGTGAGCTAAAATGAGATTGCCACCTAATTCCTTAACCCCAACGAGGGCTCTAAGACGTCGTGAGCTAAAATGAGATCGCCACCTAATTCCTTAACCCCAATGAGGGCTCTAAGACGTCGTGAGCAAAAATGAGATCGCCACCTAATTCCTTAACCCCAATGAGGGCTCTAAGACGTCGTGGGCCAAAAATGAGATCGCCAATTAATTCCTTAACCCCAAAAAGGGCTCAAAAACGCCGCAAAAATAGACAGGTCCACACAAAATTGCCTCAACAAAATAATAACATCGAGAACAAAACTGTTTGACAATTTTCGAATGATCATCACCCACGAAGCATTTCCTAAAAACATCGCCGTTAAAAAAGAAAAAGTTCAAACTAGGAAAAACGAACAGCACAAAGACCAACGCATCGCCACAAGTTCAGAGAGAAACGATAGGTTCAAAACGAAGCATAAATTACAACAATAAAGATTATGGTTCGTCCACTAGGACGCCATCTACAACAACCTTGAAAGAATCTAGAGACGAGAGGTCGACGCCCGGATGAAGAAAGGCAACCTGTTCTTTTGCATGGTCAAAACCACTCTCAAAGGACAGGGCTAGCTTGCCTTTAGCTTCCGAGATCTCAGCCTTCAACGCCATCTCTCTCTCGCCTCCGGAGGCAACCTCACCCCTCAACCGAATAATCACCGCATCCTTCCCAGCTAAGTCGGCATCGTGACCAATCTTCAGATCACTAATACGCTCATCACATTCGGACCTCATTGCCTCTTTAGCCTCTTTGATCTCCTTCTCCTTGCTTTCTTGAATTTCTTGCAACTCCTTCTCCAGCAACCTCACCTTACCCAATAGCGTTTCTCCATTATCCACCAACTCTTCATGTTTGCAATCCACGGCCATCAGGAGCATAATAGATCGCAAACAGTTCACACCCACATCCCTTGTCATAAAGGGAATGGAGTTCTGTTTCCCAGCTTCCACGTCGTCAGGATTAAAAGCTATCTTTTCCTTCACATAAGCTCTGTAATCGAAATCTTTTCTCCAGAAAGATTGGACCTCCCGGCTGGGACCAGCAAGTTCAACAGCAGGACGAGAGTGCGCCTTCTTGAATCTCCTCTCTATTATCAACTTATCCTCCCCGGCAGGCGCCTCCTCCCTCCTCTCCTCTCGACCCTTCTCTTGCGCTACTTCAGCGACGACGTCACACTCAGGTTGAGCATCAAGAGCAACCTCAGCTTTCCTCTTAGACTTGCGAAGAATAAGCCCAGAAGGGTCGCTAGTAACCAACACCCCGGCAGATTTCTTGGCCTTCATCTCGTCCAAATACTTCTTCCTCTCCGCAGCAGTCATAGGCGCCATCGATTCTACAAGAACAAAATACAAAGACCAACACATAAGTTGCTAACAAAAAAGGTGAGAAAGCCAATCAAGTAAGGTTACGAAATCAACTCACGCAAATAAGTTTCTAAGCTATTGACATCCACTTCCCTATTCAGCAACTCCCGGATGTCCATGGGTAGCATTTTGTCCAAGAAACAAACGACATATTTTTCATACTCACTCAACTTCTCGTAAGCAAACCCGGTAATGGAGGCCGGAGAACTCATCCAGCAGATTGGAAATTTTAACTCGCCCTGTACGCGCACTGCGGCGTCCTCGCAATCCTTTCCCCCCCTCGTCCTAAGAAAAATTTGTCTCCAATTCTTGTAATGGGAGGCGTAAGGCGGAAATAGCCGCTTTCCAGGATGGGCACCGACGGACACCCAGGACAACTTGTCTACCCCCTTAGTACCATAAAAACTAAAGAAGGAGCCAGCTGAGGGTTCAAAGCCTAGTCTCTCACACATGATTTCAAAAGCCCTGATGAACGCCCAACTGTTGGGCTGAAGCTGCGAGGGCGCCACGTTTAACCACTTTAGAACACTTACTTCGAAAGGCGTGAAGGGATACTTCACGCCCAAGTCTTCAAAGACAGTCGTGTACATATAGAAGAATTCATGAGCAATACCCTTTGGCATCCGTAAATACACTTTCTCACCAGGGCGGCAGGGCTCAAGAATCACGTCTTCTTCGAATCCCGTCGAGGAGACACTAAGATTTGCTTCGAAAGAGCGCCACTCGTTGAGGATCCATATACATGGACTCCGAGCGCAATACTTCGTCAGCAAAATCCCCTTGTCCCGAACTACTAATCAGACGAATTCCCACTATCATCTTTCCCCTCACTACCGCTCGAATCGCTCGAAAATTCTCCTAAAACATGAAGGTGAGAAAAACACACACAAGAAGGGGGGGTTGAATTGTGTGACTCTAAAAACTTGTTCTATTTCTTTTCAAAACTTAAGGTTCAGTTCAGAAGCTGATTTGATCAGTTCTGAACAAATATAAGAAGTTAAATGCAGCGGATTTAAACAAGTTAAGGAGTAAGGGAAGAGAGGCACACAGAAATTATACAGGTTCCTTCTCAATGTGAGAAGTAGTCCTGTCCCCTTGTGTCCAACAAGAGAGTTCACTATAATCTGAAGATTACACAATGCTCAACCACAAAGGAAGAGACTTCCAGTTGCTCAATCACTAAGAAAGAGGCTTCTATGCTCAACCACCAAGGAAGAGGCTTCCAATGCTCAAGTCACTAAGACAAGAGACTTCCCAATGCTCAAGTCAATAAGACAAGAGACTTCTGACTCAGACCACACAGGAATGAGGTTACAATTGCTTAGTATACAGACTAAGACTTTAGGGACCAAACTGGTTTACAAATGAAATAGTTTGGGATGAACACTTGATCAAATATCAGAGGTGTTCTCTTAATACAACTCAGGTTAAGACTCTTAACCTTAAGAAATTCTAAATTCCAAAGATGAAAGAATTTCTAAGAGGTTGAACTTTGACAGTTTTTACACAGAAAACAGAGCAAGGTTTCAGCAATACGTTTCAAAGAGTCTTAGCATCTTTCTTCTTCAAATCTTCCTCCTTTTATAGATGAAAATAGAGCTGTTGAAGATTTGCTGGAATTCAGGAAATTAGCCGTTGCAATTGGACTAGGTTGCTGCAAATGTGTGCTGCACTTTTTCTGTCAGAACAGGGCAGGTGCCATTTTTGAATTGGCCCACCTTAAAAACTGGAGAATGTTTGGGTCAGGGAGACAACTGTTCCATTGAGTTGTTCTGACACATCCAGGCATTAAATCCACACAGTACTGGTCAAAATCCATGCCACATCAGCTTCAGAAGCTTCTCAGTGAACAGTGATCAGAAGCTCCCTTTGTACGGATCAGAAGCTGGCTTAGTTGTACAGATCAGAAGCTGGCTTCAGGAGTTGACTTGCGTTGACTTCTTCAGAGGCACCCAGACTTCAGAAGCTGCACTTCTTCAGGACCTCTTCAGAAGCTCGTACTTCAGGAGCACTTCTTCAGGACCAGTTTCTTTCTAGCCTTGCAACCTTCCTTCTTGGCTTTCCTTCTTGCTCTTTAGCTTGTTCTTCATAACCATTATCAATCAATACTTATTAAGTATGTGGTTCTGAAACACTTGAACAAAGCATTAGCAAATAACCAATTTTCTCTTTAATACTTTGTTATCATCAAAACTATAAAGAGAGATATGTTTACACATAAATGTTTCAACAATCTCCCCCTTATTTGTAAGAGACTCGTTAAACACATTTTGTTCCAACAATCTCCCCCTTTTTGATGATGACAAACATAAGTATTAAAACAGAAAATTGTTGTTAACTTAATTAACAAGTTAACTGCAGGGTGTGAGGTTTGCAAGCTCCCCCTGAGTTTGATCCAAGTTAATTAAGTTCAGTTAAGAACATAAATGTGAAAATTTCAGAATTGTTGCCAAGTTTAATTAACACTCTGACTTCAGGAGAGGTTTGTAAGCTCCCCCTAGGTCTGACAACCCTCAAGGTTAGGTTTGTAAGCTCCCCTTGATTCTTATCCATGTTAATTAAGCTTAACTTAAACCAATATGGTGAAATTTACACTCAGAATTCAAAATGACTTGTTGACTTCAGGTTCTGAGGTTTGTAAGCTCTCCCCTTAAGTCTGATAATCCACAGGATGAGTTTTGTAAGCTCCCTGAGTCTTATCCAAGTTATTTTAAATTCTGTTAACTCACTAAGAGTTATGTATATATCTCACAGAAAGTATCAGAGCCAAATTTTAATTCAAAGGCTAAGAGTTAGAATCTGTTCTCATAAGTTAAATTCAGTCAAAATTGTATTAGAGCTAGAGCTTGACTGATCAGAATCAGAGCTATCTTAACAATTGTATCAGAGCTTAATCCCTAACAATTGTATCAGAGCTTGATGAGCTTATCTTCTGACAATTTTAACTTATTTGAGCTCAGGTGCTTTAATACTTGTTTTACTTTCTCCCCCTTTTGTCATCAACAAAAAGAATTTTTACTTTCTCCCCTTAAGACAGAAAATTTCTCTCCCCCTTTGTTCAAGAGAGTTTGAGAATGTATCTGTATCAGAGCAGACAAAGGATTTTGAAAGCATGTATCAAAGCAGTTCAATTTCCCCTTTAAAAGAATTTTAGAAGAATTTTGACACCAAAAAAAAATTTCAAAAAAAAATTCAGAATTGGGGGGTTTGAACCAACCAAGATTGTGAGATACTTGTGCAATCATATGGATAATCAAGTAGCAAGGATAATCATCAGAGCCTACTTGATTTTCAAAGAGTATATGACTTGCAGGAAAATTAGAATGTTGTTCAGAAGCAGAAAAAGTTTGGAGCTTCTGAGCAGGTCATTCTGTGTTCAGACATTACTTGTTCAGTACAAACTGGTTCAGCATCAGAGCAAAACAACCAGTTTTGTTCAGTATTAGAGCAAAACTTCTCAAGAAGTGTTCAGTATCAGAGCAATTTTGAGCTTGCTTTAAAGAAATAGATCAGAATCTGATACCAATTGAGGATTTAACTCAGAGTCTGATACCAGCTAAAAGGTTTTAACTCAGAGTCTGATACCAAATAAAAAACATTTCAGTACTGATACCAAGATAAAAAGAGTTCTTGAAACTGAACATGTCTGATACACTTTGAGCTTTTAAAATGTGTCTGTGCTAATTAGTTTTGAAAACAAACTGATACCAAATGAAAATTGTTTGTCAAGCAATTTTAATAATGAGTATCAGAGCATAAAATCACATTTTTACTTGATGACTTTTGGGAGGATTAGAGTATAAACTTTCAAAGCTTTAATCATCATTGCCCATAGCTATACTTATCAGATTCTGACCAACATCAGATTTTTATCAGATTCAGAAGTCAGAAAATCCAGGTTCTGATCCTTCAGACTCTGAAGTTTTTCAGGCTGAACTTTAGTCAAACTCTCAGAAGATGAGTGTTTGGTAAGTCTTAGCTTATGATAAACTCAGGATCAAGGAATACATTTAGATTCAAGCACATTTTTCAAGAGACAAAATGCATGTTCAGATTCTTTTTAATAAAATTGAATCTTTCTTCTGTTAGGGGTTTTGTGAATATGTCAGCCCATTGATGATCAGTATCAATGAACTGAATATCTAAAACACCCTTCTGAACATAATCTCTTATAAAATGATGTTTTATTTCTATGTGCTTGGCTCTAGAATGCAGAATTGGATTTTTAGACAGACATATAGCAGCAGTATTATCACAATAAATTGGAATATTATCTGCATGAATCTGATAATCCTCTAATTGATGTTTCATCCAGAGCAGTTGTGTGCTACAACTTGCAGCTGAGATGTATTCTGCTTCTGCAGTTGACAAAGCAATGGTTGCTTGTCTCTTGCTGGCCCAGGATATCAGATTCTCACCAAGAAACTGACAGTTTCCACTGGTGGGTTTTCTTTCAATCCTGTCCCCAGCATAGTCAGCATCACAGAATCCAACTAGCTTATAATTTAGAGATTTCTTATACAGAAGTCCCAAATTAGTTGTTCCTCTCAGATACCTGAAGATTCTCTTGACAGCAGTCATATGAGATTCTCTAGGATCTGATTGGAATCTAGCACACAGACATACACTAAATAAAATATCTGGCCTAGAAGCAGTTAAGTATAGGAGAGAACCTATCATACCTCTGTACAGCTTCTGATCTACTTTAGAGCCTTTGTCCTCTTTGCTTAATGTGCAGGTAGGATGCATTGGTGTTGTCATCAGCTTGCAATCATCCAACTGGAACTTCTTCAGAAGCTCCTTGGTGTATTTTGACTGATGAACATAAACACCATCTTTGCATTGGTTGATTTGAATTCCCAAGAAGAATTTCAGCTCACCCATCATGCTCATTTCAAATTCATCCTGATTGCTTCCAGTCTTGCAACTGGAGCAAATGTCTCAGTGTAGTCAATTCCTTCTTGCTGGCTGTACCCTTGAGCTACTAATCTAGCCTTATTTCTGATCACTTCTCCTTGTTCATTGAGCTTGTTCCTGAACACCCATTTTGTTCCAATGATGTTCTTCTGATCAGGTCTTGCAACAAGATCCCATACATCATTTCTTTGAAATTGGTACAGCTCTTCTTGCATTGCTACAATCCAACCATCATCAGCAAGTGCTTCATCAGTAGTTGTGGGCTCAATCATGGATAGCAGGCCAAGCATGGACTCATTCTGAGTGAATGCTGATCTTGTCTTGATTGGACTGCTCTTGTTTCCGATGATCAACTCCTCAGGATGTGAAGACTTGTACTTGAATGAGGTTCTGGGAGGATTAGCTTCTGAAGAACCATCAGGAATGTGTTCAGAACCATGCTGTTCTTGATTAGCATCAGGAGTAGTGTCATTGCTGGAGAGTTTCTCAGAGTCTTCATTGTATTCAGCTTCTGAACCTTCATCAGAACCTGAACTGGGTTCAGCTTCTGAAGGTTCTTCTGAGATTCTGACATCTGCAAAACTCTCAACCAGCTCTGGTATTTCCCTACCAGGCTTCTTATCATCAAACCTAATGTGTATAGCTTCTTCAACAACATGTGTTTCAGAATTATACACTCTGTATGCCTTAGATCTCTCTGAGTATCCTAAAAAGGTACCCTTTTGAGCCTTGGCATCAAATTTGTTTAGGTAGACTTTATTGTTTAGTATGTAACATGTACAACCAAACTGATGAAAATAAGAAATACTTGGTTTTCTTCCTTTAAATAATTCATTTGAAGTTTTATTCAGAATGGGTCTGATGTAAATCCTGTTCTGAATATAACATGCTGTGTTTACAGCTTCTGCCCAAAAGTACTTAGCAATTTTTGACTCATGGATCATGGTTCTGGCCATCTCTTGTAAAGACCTGTTCTTTCTCTCTACAACTCAATTTTGTTGTGGAGTTCTAGGAGATGAGAACTCATGGAAAATTCCATGGTCTTCACAAAAGTTTTCAAAAGGTTCATTTTCAAATTCACCACCATGATCACTTCTGATTTTCAAAATTTTTAAATCAGTTTCAGTTTGTACTTGTTTGCAGAATTTGAAAAACACATCATATGTTTCATTTTTGGTTCTGAGGAATTTAACCCAAGTCCACCTACTATAATCATCAACAATAACAAGTCCATACTTCTTCCCATTGATTGAAGCAGTTCCAACAGGACCAAACAAATCAATGTGAAGGAGTTCTAGAGGTTTAGAGGTGGAAACAATGTTCTTTGATTTAAAAGAAGTTTTAGAAAACTTTCCAATTTGGCATGTGTTGAGTCTTTTGGTGTTGGCTGCATGTTTTGGCAAAACCAAAGTATTGAATAGAAGCATCTCCATATTTGAAACATTTCTTCAGTTGCAAGTTTTGTGTTTTGAAGCCATTCAGAAGCTGAAAATGTCATCAGAAGCTGAATGCACTGTAGCACTTCAGAAGCTGAATTCAGGTTCTGATGCCAGCGTTGACTTATGTTGACTTCATCAGAAGCTGGTTATTTTCAAGGCTTTTTTATGCGAATCTTTGCAAGATTTATTGAAGATTTATCCACGCATATGGCTTCTAGAATGTTGATTTATTTGGAGAAGATTTTATTGAAGATTTGGTTCAAAGATATGAAATTCATATTTTCCTGTTATAATCTTTAAAAGATTCAGTACAGTTTTATTTGTTACATTATTGGACCAATCTTATTTCAGTAACAAATCAAATCAGAAAGATTAGTTTGTTATTTCATTCTGCAAGACTGAAGGCTATAAATAGAGGAGGGCTGCTGCTATTCAAGAGATGACATATAGAGTTTAAGATCAGAAAATTGAGTCTTAGTATTTTAAGCTTTTAGCTTTATTGTGCACCACTCAGTTTGAGTTGGTTTAGAGTTTTATAGAGTTGTAATTCATTCTAAGCCTTTAGGTACGAATGAAGTCTTTGTGTTTTTTGAAGTTTTCTGAAAAACAGAGTGTTTTTGATTAAGGGTTTCAGTAACAGGTTTGTTACTTGAATAGGAAGTTAGTGGTCTCTAATACTCAACGTGTTGGGTAGAATTCAAGACTAGGAGGAAGTTAATTGCTTAGGCTGGGAACTGGGAGTCAGTGTCTTGAGTCATAAGGATTAATTCCTATAGTGGAATTCCTTCCTGGATTGGTATCCCCCAGAGTAGGAGGTGTTTACTCCGAACTGGGTTAACAAACCTCTGTGCCTGTTTTTAGCTTTCCTGCACTTTACTTTTCTGCTGTTTATCTGCTTTTATATTGTGCTAAGTTCTGTTCAGAACCTGTTGGTTCAGAACCTGCGTTTATCTCTTAAGTATTGCCTGGCCAGAATTTCAATTGGCATCAGAGCAGGCACCCTGCCTGTATTTTGGGTGAGATCCAGAGGGATTAATTTCTGGTAAGCATGGATAGAGAAGGAGGCTATGTCAATAGACCACCCCTACTAGATGGCACAAACTATGAGTATTGGAAGTCAAGGATGTGTGCTTTTCTAAAGTCTATTGACAGCAGGACTTGGAAAGCTGTGATTAAAGGCTGGGATCATCCTGTGTATACAGACAAAGATGGCAACAAGACTGAGGTTCTGAAGCCTGAGGAGGAATGGACCAAAGCTGAAGATGATCTGTCACTGGGAAATTCAAAAGCTTTGAATGCTATCTTTAATGGTGTTGATCAGAACATGTTCAGACTTATCAAACAATGTACTGTGGCTAAGGATGCTTGGGAAATTCTGAAGACCACTCATGAAGGAACTTCTAAGGTAAAGATGTCCAGATTGCAGCTGCTGACCACCAAATTTGAGAACCTGAAGATGAAGGAAGATGAATCCATTCAGGATTTTTACATGAATGTGCTGGATATGGCAAATTCATTTGACTCTCTTGGTGAAAAGATGTCTGATGAGAAGTTAGTCAGAAAAATCCTCAGGTCCCTGCCCAGAAGGTTTGATATGAAGGTAACAGCAATTGAAGAGGCCCATGATATTTCAACTATGAAGCTTGAGGAGCTGATTGGGTCATTGCTCAACTTTGAAACTGCCTTTTGTAAACAGACTGAGAAGAAAGGAAAAGGTGTAGCTTTTAGCGTGAATTCTGAAGCTGATGATCAACAAGAGTCTGAAGAGGATGACTTATCAGAAGCTCTTGTGTTGCTGGGAAAACAATTCAACAAGATTCTGAAGAATGTTAACAGAAAAGCCAAAGCCAAAGGTCAGAACTTCAGATTCAATAACAAGATGCAACAAACTGATGAGAAAAAGACCAAGTCTGAGGAGAAAAGTAACCAAGCCAAAGGTGTGCAGTGCTATGAGTGTGAAGGTTATGGACATATCAAAACTGAGTGTCCTACTTTTCTTAAGAAGCAGAAGAAAAGCCTAGCTGTTGCATGGTCTGATGATGGTTCTGAAGAAGATGATGATAGTGAATCTGGTATGTGTGATACTGGTCTGGTAGTGAGGTCAGAAGCTATCTTGAAGAAGGAACCTGCTTTAGAGTCTGAGACTTTTTCAGAGTCTGACTCAGAGTCTGAAGGTTCATCTGTGTCTGAAGCTGTTAAAACTTCTTATGATGAACTAGCTGACAACTACAGGAAGCTGTATACCAGAAGTGCTGAGGTTTGCAAACAAGTGCTGGATCAGAAGGAGACTATTTTTCAACTAGAGGCTGAAAAGGGAGAACTTCTTGTGCAGAATTCAAATTTGAAAGAAGAAGTGAACCAGTTAAATTCCCAACTTGAACATATGAAAAAGCAGGTTAGAATGATGAATACTGCTACTAATGTGTTGGATGAAATCTTGGGTGCTCAGCAACAAGGAAAAACTGGTTTAGGCTTTGATGACCAGACTCAGAACTCCAAACAGAAGATTCTTGTTAAAGAGTTTGTTCCTGCCACTAAAACTGATAATCCTGTGATTGGAGCATCTCAGAAGAGACCTCAGATGCAAGGTCAGAAGTATGTTCAGATGCAAGGTCAGAAGCATGGTCAGATGCTACCTCAGAAGCAACCCCAGAAATCTTTCAGAAACAGAAGGAGGAGGAATCATCCATGGGTCTGTCATCATTGTGGAAAGAGAGTACATATCAAACCATTCTGCTTTAAATTGTATGGTTTCCCTGAACACTTTCAATTTAGAAGAGGGCAACCAGCTGCACCCAGACACAGTGTTCAGAAGGTGTGGAAACCTAAGGTTCAGAATGTAGGCCTGATTGCTCATACTTCTTTGAGAGCCACTTCAAAAGAAGACTGGTACTTTGATAGTGGGTGTTCAAGGCACATGACTGGTGTGAAGAAGCTGCTGAGCAATATCAGATCATACTCCAGAAGTTATGTGACATTTGGAGATGGTGTAAAAGGACCGATTCTGGGTATTGGTGATTTGATCAGAGAAGGTTTGCCCAGACTTAATGATGTGCTACTGGTGGAAGGATTAACTTCTAATCTGATCAGCATTAGCCAACTTTGTGATCAAGACTTAAAGGTTAATTTCAACAAGCAAGAGTGCATTGTTACTGATCAGAAAGATGAGATTCAGATGAGGGGCTGCAGATCCAAAGACAATTTTTATTTGTGGGTTTCTGAAGAAGAAAGAAGTCTAACTTCTTGTCTTATGAGCTCAGAAGAGGAAGTCAAACTCTGGCACCAGAAGCTGGGACATCTGCATATGAAAGGCATGAAAAAAATCCTAAGTACTGAAGCTATCAGAGGTGTGCCTAATCTGAAGATCAATGAGGACAGTGTTTGTGGTGATTGTCAGATTGGTAAACAAACAAGAAAGTCTCATCCCAGATTAGTTCACCAGGTAACTACCAAAGTACTAGAACTTGTTCATATGGATTTAATGGGGCCTATGCAAGTAGAAAGTATTGGAGGAAAGAGATATGCATTTGTAATGGTAGATGACTACTCAAGATTCACATGGATAAACTTTGTTAGAGAGAAGTCTGATACTTTTGAAGTGTTTAAAGACTTATGTACTCAATTACAAAGAGAGAAGGACTGTGGGATTGTCAGAATCAGAAGTGATCATGGCAAAGAATTTGAGAACAAGAGTTTTTCAGAATTCTGTGCTTCTGAAGGTATAAAACATGAGTTCTCTGCACCTATCACACCTCAGCAAAATGGTGTAGTTGAGAGGAAGAATAGGACTTTAGCATAATGTGCAAGAGTAATGCTGCATGCTAAGAAACTTCCATATATGTTTTGGGCTGAAGCCATGAACACTGCATGTTATATCCATAATAGAGTCACTCTGAAGAAGGGAACAACTTGTACCTTATATGAACTGTGGAAAGGAAGGAAGCCTACAGTGAAATACTTCCATATTTTTGGGAGCAGATGCTACATTTTGGCTGACAGGGAAAACAGAAGAAAACTGGATCCTAAGTCTGATGAGGGCATATTCTTGGGTTATTCAGTGAACAGCAGAGCTTATAGGGTGTTTAATTCAAGAACTAAAGTTGTGATGGAGTCCATTAATGTGGTAATTGATGATCTGACTGCTGAGAAAGATAGAAGTGAGTCTGAAGTTGTTCCAGAGTCTGAACCATCAGAAGAACAAATTCATCCAGAGTCTGAAGAAGCAGATGTACATCCAGAACATGATCCTACCAATAAAGGGCCATCTATTAGAATTCAGAAGGATCATCCTAAGGAGCTTATCATTGGGAGTTTGGATCAAGGGGTCAGAACCAGGAGATCAGAACCAGCTGCTACTGATTCATGTTTTGTGTCTAAGTTTGAACCCAAAAATGTGAAGGAAGCCCTGACTGATGAATTTTGGATTGAAGCAATGCAAGATGAGTTGAATCAATTCAAAAGGAGTGAAGTATGGGATCTGGTTCCAAGACCTGAAGGGTTGAATGTGATTGGCACTAAGTGGATATTCAAGAATAAAACAGATGAAAGTGGTACTGTGGTCAGAAACAAAGCAAGGTTGGTTGCTCAAGGCTATACTCAAGTTGAGGGACTTGATTTTGATGAGACATTTGCACCTGTGGCCAGACTAGAATCCATAAGATTGCTGTTGGGTGTATCCTGTATTCTCAAGTTCAAACTATTCCAGATGGATGTGAAGAGTGCATTTCTGAATGGATATTTGCAAGAAGAGGTATATGTTGAACAGCCTAAGGGTTTTGTGGATCCTAAGTTTCCTGATCATGTGTTCAAGTTGAAGAAGGCTTTATATGGATTGAAGCAAGCACCAAGGGCATGGTATGACAGGCTGACTCAGTTTCTTGTGGCTCAAGGTTACAGAAAAGGAGGTTCTGATAAGACTCTGTTTGTGAAAGATGAAAATGGGAGTCTGATGATTGCTCAGATTTATGTGGATGACATAGTTTTTGGAGGAATGTCTCAGAAGATGGTCAAATTATTTGTTCAGCAGATGCAGTCAGAATTTGAAATGAGCTTAGTTGGTGAACTGACATACTTTCTTGGGTTACAAGTCAAACAAATGGAAGATACAATCTTCATTTCTCAGAGTAAATATGCCAAGAACATTGTTAAGAAGTTTGGAATGGAATCTGCTGCTCATAAGAAGACACCAGCTGCTACTCATCTGAAGCTAACCAAAGATGAACAAGGAGTATCAGTAGATCAAAGTCAGTACAGAAGTATGATTGGGAGCTTGTTGTATTTAACTGCAAGCAGGCCTGATATCACTTATGCTGTTGGAGTGTGTGCAAGATATCAAGCTAATCCTAAGATGAGTCATCTGACTCAGGTGAAGAGGATACTGAAGTATGTGAATAGCACAAGTGACTATGGAATCATGTATTCACATAGCTCAAGTTCTGAACTGATGGGATTTTGTGATGCTGACTGGGCTGGAAGTGCTGATGACAGGAAGAGCACCTCAGGAGGTTGTTTCTTTTTGGGAAATAATTTGATTTCATGGTTCAGCAAGAAACAAAACTGTGTTTCATTGTCAACTGCTGAAGCTGAGTATATTGCTGCTGGGAGTAGTTGTTCACAACTGGTTTGGATGAAACAGATGCTTGAGGAGTACAACATTAATCAAAAAACTATGACCTTATTTTGTGACAACTTGAGTGCCATCAACATCTCTAAGAATCCAATTCAGCACAGTAGAACCAAACACATAGACATCAGGCACCATTTTATCAGAAACCTTGTGGAGGATAAAGTTATTCAACTGGAACATGTAGCTACTGAAGAACAAGTTGCTGACATTTTCACAAAGGCCTTGGATGCTAAGCAGTTTGAAAACTTAAGGAGCAAGTTAGGTGTGTGCTTATATGAAGAATTCTAGCAATTAAAGCAAACTGGATGTGAGGAAGAAAGAGTACCTGCCAGCTTTGTTAGTGCTAAGTGTGATGCTGTCTCTGATACTGAGTCTGAAGTTCAAACTGGGACAGTAGTTGAAGATGGTTGTGCAGTTTCCCTTCCCTATTTGAAGTCTGAGATTTGTCAGAATTTTGTGGCTAAAAAGGGGGAGAATATCTTATGTTATGTGTTGGCTCTGATACCATGTGTTGCTGCTCAGAGAATTAGTTCAAATTCAGCTTTCAGTATTGTTCAGAAGTTATTTGTGAAGCTCAGTATTCAGAACAAATATAACAAGAGCTGTCAAGATGTTATTGAGGGGAAGTATGTGTCTCAGGGGGAGTACAAGACTGGTATGGTCCTGAGTGTTTCTGTGATCCTGAGGTATGGTCCTGAACAATTGTGTGCAGCTCCTGAAGTGTTGGTTCTGATATGCTCTGATACCATAAATTCAGAAGTAAGGGGGAGTTTGATGTATGCTGAGTATATGCTGAGTTGCAGGGGGAGTGTGTGTGATGATCAGGAGTTGATCAGTATCTCTGATATCTTGGAGTAGCTCTGATACCTTGTTTGTGATGATCAGGAGTTGATCAGTAGGTTATGTGTGCTTCAGTAGCTGATATGAACTGAAGCTGGTTTGTGTTTCTCATGATAGTCATAAATGAATCCGCTGCTAATTACTATGTTATGATTGATCATTGTGGAGTTCTTCATTGCTGAGTTGTTTATAAGGGAGATTGAAGAACTTGGATGGTTTTAGCCAAAAATTTGCCAAAGGGGGAGATTGTTGAGTCTTTTGGTGTTGGCTGCATGTTTTGGCAAAACCAAAGTATTGAATAGAAGCATCTCCATATTTGAAACATTTCTTCAGTTGCAAGTTTTGTGTTTTGAAGCCATTCAGAAGCTGAAAATGTCATCAGAAGCTGAATGCACTGTAGCACTTCAGAAGCTGAATTCAGGTTCTGATGCCAGCGTTGACTTATGTTGACTTCATCAGAAGCTGGTTATTTTCAAGGCTTTTTTATGCGAATCTTTGCAAGATTTATTGAAGATTTATCCACGCATATGGCTTCTAGAATGTTGATTTATTTGGAGAAGATTTTATTGAAGATTTGGTTCAAAGATATGAAATTCATATTTTCCTGTTATAATCTTTAAAAGATTCAGTACAGTTTTATTTGTTACATTATTGGACCAATCTTATTTCAGTAACAAATCAAATCAGAAAGATTAGTTTGTTATTTCATTCTGCAAGACTGAAGGCTATAAATAGAGGAGGGCTGCTGCTATTCAAGAGATGATATATAGAGTTTAAGATCAGAAAATTGAGTCTTAGTATTTTAAGCTTTTAGCTTTATTGTGCACCACTCAGTTTGAGTTGGTTTAGAGTTTTATAGAGTTGTAATTCATTCTAAGCCTTTAGGTACGAATGAAGTCTTTGTGTTTTTTGAAGTTTTCTGAAAAACAGAGTGTTTTTGATTAAGGGTTTCAGTAACAGGTTTGTTACTTGAATAGGAAGTTAGTGGTCTCTAATACTCAACGTGTTGGGTAGAATTCAAGACTAGGAGGAAGTTAATTGCTTAGGCTGGGAACTGGGAGTCAGTGTCTTGAGTCATAAGGATTAATTCCTATAGTGGAATTCCTTCCTGGATTGGTATCCCCCAGAGTAGGAGGTGTTTACTCCGAACTGGGTTAACAAACCTCTGTGCCTGTTTTTAGCTTTCCTGCACTTTACTTTTCTGCTGTTTATCTGCTTTTATATTGTGCTAAGTTCTGTTCAGAACCTGTTGGTTCAGAACCTGCGTTTATCTCTTAAGTATTGCCTGGCCAGAATTTCAGCATGCACTGCACAGTGCATCTGAGTAATAATCAATCTGGGGTAAGCCTCTGACCAGCTGCAACTTGCTAAGCTTAGAGATAAGTCTCCAGTTAGCATGTCCCAGCCTTTTGTGCCACACCCACTTCTCATCACTCACAGACAGAAGGCAAACTACCTTCTGCTGAACCAATTCAGAAAAATTAATTTTGTAAACATTGTTTTTCCTACAGCCTCTGAACACTACAGACTTATTTTCATTGTTGATTACAGTGCAAGTGTTCTTATTAAACAGAACTTCATAATTACTATCACATAATTGACTTATGCTAAGTAAATTATGTCTAAGTCCATCTACCAGCCAAACATTATCAATGTACAGGGAAGAATTACCTATCTTACCAGTACCAATTATCTTTCCTTTCTGACTTCCTCCAAATCCCACAGTTCCTCCCTCTTTCAGAGTCAGGGTTTGGAACATAGACTTGTCCCCTGTCATATGATGCGAGCATCCACTGTCCAGGTACCAGGACCTTTCCTTTTCTTTGGATGACAAGCATATCTGCAATTGAAATAATCTCAGACTTAGGTACCCAGATTTTCATGGGTCCTTTGGGGTTAGTCCTAAAAGGTTTTGGCTTCTTGTGTCTGAAGTTTTGATATTCAGACTTGTTCTGATACTTAGGATATGAATCCTTATATCTTGAATAAGTCTGACTTTCAGAACCTGAATGCTTCAGCACCTGAGTTCTCAAAGGGTTGGACTCAGACTTCTTCAGAACCTGAGACTTGAAAGTCTTTGGTTCTGATTTGTTCAGAGTCTGACCTTTTGAGTACTTTGGTTCTGATCTCTTCAGAATTCTAACCTTGTTTACTTCAGGCACAAGGCAAGCTTCAGTTTTGCCTTTCTTAAAACAGTTTGAAGCAGAAAACTGATTGGTTTGCTTTGGCTTGCTTTGCCTAACATTCTGAGATTGAAAATGTTTTGCATTTACTGGTTTAACAGATTTTGAAGTTTTAACAAACCCAGTCTTAGAAAAATTTGAATCAGATTTATTTAGATTCTGAGACTTACTAGTTCCAGGTTCTGAACACTTCAGATTCTGAACAGGTTTAAGCTCAGAGTCTGATTTCCTCTTACTCTTAGGCTTAGGACCTTTTGGCTTAGATTTAGACAAGGTTTTAACAGTTGCCTTCATCTTACCCTTAAGATCAGAAGCTTCAGAGTCTGAGTTGTTCAGAACTTCTGACTTAGTCTCAGATTCTGATGCTTTCAATTTCTCAGATTTATCAGAAGCAGGTACAAAGCAAATACCATTGCCTTTCAAAATTTCTTCAGAACATGAAGGTGAGTTTAATTCATTTGAAGGTTTGAATGAATCATAGCCAATGCCTTCACCTTTGTTTCTGATCATATTATACATCATGGAGGCAATTTTTGTTCTATTGAATCCAGTTAACATGAAATCCTGAAGAGCTATTTCCTGTTCATTAGGAATCTCTTCAGATTTCTTATGAGTCTCTTTTCTGAGTTCTTCAACTTCCTCATCATATTCAAGGATTTGATTCTGAAGTTTAAGGTTTTCCTCAGACAGCAAGTTTGTTTGATTTTTCAAAGACTTAATTTCTTTTAACTTGCTTTTAAGATGACTCATAAGATCATTAACTGTTTCAATTAAATCAGATCTAGAGAGTTCAGAATATACCTCATCTTCTTCATCAGAATCTGAACATGATTCTGCATCAGAAGATGCAATTGCCATCAGGGCCAGGTTTGCTTCTTCATCATCAGATTCTGACTCATTGTCCAGATCATCCCATGTTGCCATGAGACTCTTCTTAAGCTTATTTCTGAAATTGCTGGACTTTGAGCTGGACTTCTTTGCTTTTTCCTTTGATTTTTCCTTCTGAAGTTCAGGACAATCAGCAATGAAGTGGCCAGGCTTTTTGCAGTTGTAGCAGCTTTCTTTCTGGATATCCCTCTTTGAATTTGAACCAGATCCTCTGAAGTTACTGCTTCTGTTAGAGAACTTTTTCTTTCTGTTCATCAGATACTGAAGTCTTTTAGAAATCATTGCAAGCTCATCAGCATCTGAATCTTCATCAGAATTTCCCTCAGGAAACTCTTCTTCAGATTCAATAGCTTTCAAAGCTTTAGCAGGTTTTCTTTTAGACTTCAGACCCAATGTTTTTGGTTCTCTAACAGGCTCATCCTCATTGAGTCCCAGTTCATGCACCTTGAGGGAGCTTATAAGATCCTCAATACTTAAAGTATTCAGATCCTTAGCTTCCTCAATGGCAGTTACTTTAGGTCTCCATTTGGATGGCAGACTTCTAAGGATTTTATTCACATGGTCAGCTGTGGTATAACTCTTCTTCAGAATCTGAAGTCCAGAAACCAGAGTCTGAAATCTTGAGAACATAGTCTCAATATTTTCATTCTCTTTCATTCTGAACAGTTCATATTGCTGAACAAGAATATTTGCCTTAGCTTCTCTAACTTTCTGATTACCTTCATAGTTAGAGCAGAGGGATGTGAATATTGCCTTTGCAGTGGACTTGTCACTCAGCTTCTGATACTCAGTGTGAGGCAATGAGTCCACAATGATACCTCTGACATGATGATGCTTCCTATAAATCTTTCTTTCTGCATCACTCAGAGTTCTTCTGTTAACAGCAACACCTTCTTCATCTACAGGTATTGAGATTCCATCTTCAATAATGTCCCATAGAGTATCATCAATCCCAATAATGTGACTATACATTTTACTCTTCCACCAAGAGAATTTTTCTGGGTCACCAGTAAACATAGGAGGTTTATTGTGTGACCTAGACTTCTTTTCTTCAGTACTATAGTCATATTGTACGTTTCTTTGATTTCTGGGAGATGGTGGAGGTGAATCACTAGTTGAGGCCATGTTTTTCTCAGGATCCTACTGACACACTGTTAAGTGTTAATATCAGAACCGGAGCTCTGATACCAACTGAAGGTGAGAAAAACACACACAAGAAGGGGGGGTTGAATTGTGTGACTCTAAAAACTTGTTCTATTTCTTTTCAAAACTTAAGGTTCAGTTCAGAAGCTGATTTGATCAGTTCTGAACAAATATCAGAAGTTAAATGCAGCGGATTTAAACAAGTTAAGGAGTAAGGGAAGAGAGGCACACATAAATTATACAGGTTCCTTCTCAATGTGAGAAGTAGTCCTGTCCCCTTGTGTCCAACAAGAGAGTTCACTATAATCTGAAGATTACACAATGCTCAACCACAAAGGAAGAGACTTCCAGTTGCTCAATCACTAAGAAAGAGGCTTCTATGCTCAACCACCAAGGAAGAGGCTTCCAATGCTCAAGTCACTAAGACAAGAGACTTCCCAATGCTCAAGTCACTAAGACAAGAGACTTCTGACTCAGACCACACAGGAATGAGGTTACAATTGCTTAGTATACAGACTAAGACTTTAGGGACCAAACTGGTTTACAAATGAAATAGTTTGGGATGAACACTTGATCAAATATCAGAGGTGTTCTCTTAATACAACTCAGGTTAAGACTCTTAACCTTAAGAAATTCTAAATTACAAAGATGAAAGAATTTCTAAGAGGTTGAACTTTGACAGTTTTTACACAGAAAACAGAGCAAGGTTTCAGCAATACGTTTCAAAGAGTCTTAGCATCTTTCTTCTTCAAATCTTCCTCCTTTTATAGATGAAAATAGAGCTGTTGAAGATTTGCTGGAATTCAGGAAATTAGCCGTTGCAATTGGACTAGGTTGCTGCAAATGTGTGCTGCACTTTTTCTGTCAGAACAGGGCAGGTGCCATTTTTGAATTGGCCCACCTTAAAAACTAGAGAATGTTTGGGTCAGGGAGACAACTGTTCCATTGAGTTGTTCTGACACATCCAGGCATTAAATGCGCACAGTACTGGTCAAAATCCATGCCACATCAGCTTCAGAAGCTTCTCAGTGAACAGTGATCAGAAGCTCCCTTTGTACGGATCAGAAGCTGGCTTAGTTGTACGGATCAGAAGCTGGCTTCAGGAGTTGACTTGCGTTGACTTCTTCAGAGGCACCCAGACTTCAGAAGCTGCACTTCTTCAGGACCTCTTCAGAAGCTCGTACTTCAGGAGCACTTCTTCAGGACCAGTTTCTTTCTAGCCTTGCAACCTTCCTTCTTGGCTTTCCTTCTTGCTCTTTAGCTTGTTCTTCATAACCATTATCAATCAATACTTATTAAGCATGTGGTTCTGAAACACTTGAACAAAGCATTAGCAAATAACCAATTTTCTCTTTAATACTTTGTTATCATCAAAACTATAAAGAGAGATATGTTTACACATAAATGTTTCAACAATCTCCCCCTTATTTGTAAGAGACTCGTTAAACACATTTTGTTCCAACAAAACAGAGTGGCCATAATAGGCATTTTCAAAAGCCACCCAATCGGTGGTTCCATCCGATCGCGTCGCGAACCTAACCGCCTCACCCAATAACCTATCCCTCTCCTCCGAATTGGCCGGAGATATTACGTTACCCTCCCTATCACACTCTCTGATAACCGCCATGTCCTACCCCTGAAATACAAAAACGAAAACCTAACGTACAGAGGACGAATTCGAAATAAGATTACCTGTTTCGTATGAAAGCAGCAAGGAGAAAAGGAATGATCTGGGTTCGAAGAGTGCGACGATTCCCGAAGCTATTAACGATTTGTGGAAGATATACGCTTTTAGGGAAAGAGGAGAAAGTGAGGGAAACGAACAGGAAGCGACTGAACAGGAAACAGGGAAAGTAGATACGGAAAGCAGTTCAAAGTACAAAAGCCTGGGAAAACGCGCAGATGATATCACTCAAGTTGGCACGATTTCCAAGAACCGTTGCGATGCGAACACGTTAGCGAGGGCGAACGGTCACCTCATCTCAACCGTCGGATTCCACTAAGGTGCGTCCTCAACCTAAACCTTCAAAAGGAATCACGCCCATGAAGGGCTAGTTACGGCGCGGTGATCTAATCTACTCAATGGAGCCATTTTGACACATAGTTTAATCACTTCGCCTTATCCCAAGACTCGTGCTTGTTGAGCTATGAATACTCTCGTTGGGCTAGCACCCACCAAGGCCCCCAAAACAGAAACATGGAGCTAGTACCCATGTTGGGCTAGTACCCATGTTGGGCTAGCACCCATGTCGGGCTAGCACCCATCGTGGGCTAGCGACCATAATTGGGCTAGCATCCATGTTGGGCTAGTGCTCATAAATTTTTTTTCACATAGCTTCATGATCAATAAGCCCCACTTGCTGGGCGAAAGGTCATAGACAAAATCCCCTCATTAACAGTTTAATCACTTCGCCTTGTCCCAAGACTCGTGCTTGCTGGGCTGTGGACCGTAGATCTCACCATTTAGGCCTTGAGATCCTAAAGACAAGGGTTTGAACCCTTGGAGTAAGGCTGGGCGCCCTCCAGGAGGGCGCAGGGCCCACTCGACAGTAATAAATAACCCAAGGTGACATTCCTAAAGGACACCTTCAGGGGGCGCCCTCAGCAGCTGACAAGGGCGCCCTAGTCATGGTTTTGGCCCTTTACGATTTGGGCCCAAAACCATGGCCAAATAGGCCCAAATCGAGGCTACAAATAGTAACATTGGGATCACTCCCAAGGCATGACCTAAACAGACTCTGAAAACCCTAGTTTTCCTATATTGTACTCACAGTCAGTACAATATGTATTATTTTTATATAAGTAAATGATATGTATTGTTGTGTGTTCAAATTATATCTCCAAATAATTGTCATAGATGCCATCATGTCCCCTTTCTTTTCATTCTCTCCCATTCTTGTATCTTACTGATTCTCCATCGCGATCACTTTTGTTCAGCATAATTACAAGGACCACCAAGTATATGACAAAGCATACGGTCATGCGGTTGCTTTGAATTATGACAAGAAGGCGGTGGTAAAAATATATGTAGGAGAGTGATATATGATCAACGAGGCCTTCTTCTGTGGCATAAACATAAATAAATAGTTTTTGTTACTCACATATTATTTTTTTTAAATATTAAATTATTTTATTATCAATTTGTTTTTTATTGTTAAGAAAATCTTTTAATATGGTGTGTTTAAACACTATTTCATTTATGATTGTAACCATTATAGAATTCTTGTGTGATTGAGTTATGGCACGATCGATATAAAGTCTTCGTACGCAGGGCCTTTTTTGGGTGCAAAAAGCTCTATGGAACTGGGCCTCCAAAATTTGGGCCCAAAATATATTTTTTTGTTATATAATGCAAGTAAAAAAAGAATATATACTATTAACACACATATATTACCAATTGCATAGATGTGGCCCAGCAGGGCCTTTTTTGGGTGCAAAAAGCTCTATGGAGCTGGGCCTCCAAAATTTGGGCCCAAAATATATTTTTTGTTATATAATGCAAGTAAAAAAAGAATATATACTATTAACACACATATTATCAATTGCATAGATGTGGCCCAGCAGTAGGGTTTTTGTTGCAATTCCAATGGTCTTGGGTTCAACTCTTAGGATTCTAGCTTTTCTTCTTTAATTAATTTTTTTATAAATAACTAATATATTCTTAATAAAAACACAATATATTTTTTTTCTTCTTGTTTTTGTTAGAGCAGTTCTTTTAATTTTTTGTCCATACTTGTTGTATAAAATAGTAAAGTTCTAACAACAAATATTATGTTATTCTCTAAAATAATTATAAACTTTTTTTTTGTCTCTGTACTAAGGAAAATAACAACCTAAAATATTAATAAAGATATTCGTTTGAAGTTGTATTTTTATATTATTGATCAGAATATGAATCTTTTTTGTATAGTTACATGATTATTGGTTTTGCTTTTCCCACTTCAAAGAAGGCTAAAACACACCAGTATTTGACGGTTTTACCCCGGCTGCAATTAACTGCCGCTGGGATGTTGCATCGGCAGTTAACTGCCGCCGGATCCATCGGCAGTTAACAACCTATGGTACCATCGGCAGTTAACTGCCGCTGCGGGCAATTATGCAGAACAGAACCTGCTATTTTTGCAAGCAAGCCATTTTTCGGCCGATTTATTACCTGTAATCCAAAACAGCAATTCCAAAGGCAGTACAAATCATACATCAATTATAATCATTCATAAAGCAAGAACATTACATAATCTTTCACAATTGACCAAAATAAAATCAATTCAACATTTCGTTAAAATTCCACGAATGTTTGAAATTCACCAAAAACATAAATAGTGTTTGACATTCAACAACACATTACATAATATTACATGAAATCTCTACCGACATTCGTTGCACATACAGTTGGAACGAACACAAAGATTTAATACATTATTTTCAACCATATGCCTAAACATAAATCTAACGTCACTATCGTCACGAATAAGCCGAGGCCAATAGACCGTTTTCCACATGTCTTCATCTTTATCTGCCCCCAGGTCATAAATTGCCATCTGAGCAAATACATGACATGTATGATGATTTTCACCAACATGGAGAAAATAACTGTTAAGTTGTGTCTTCAACTCATCCATAGTGTCGGTCGGAGTTAGAAAAACCTTAATTGTCTTTTTGAAAGCAGAGTACCGGACATGAGCTTCAATTTGTGCAACCTCAGACATGTTTAACTTCACAGAAGTTTATGAAATATCAAACATCAGAATAATATTAAATTAAACGTAATAACCAATATATATATATATATATATATATATATATATATATATATATATATATATATATATATATATATCAAATGAGGAAACATTATAACCAAAAACAAAGTAGGTGCATATTCGACCACATAAAAGTTATATATTTATATATATATTACTATGTTAGTTATATATTGGCCACAAAAAATTGGCGTTACAATATCGACCACAAAAAATATGTCGGTGTAATATCGACCAAAAAAAAGGATGAACACCGACAAAAACAAAAAATCAGTCATATCGCATCAAGTCAATTTGAACCATCTTCATCTTCCGCAATAACTTGAAATTCTTGCTTTGCTTTTTCAGGAGTGTCACACACAATTGGATTGGCTTGGTTTGACTTTTTTGGTGGGAGCGGATGCCTCTTCACTTCTGTGTATGTTCCACTCCGTAGATGATGGAGGTAGTGGACAACCATCTTTCAAAAAAACAAGAACAAAATGGTTGGGAATTAATCCTAGGCACATGATGGGGTTTTTTTGCTTAAGCGGTGGCACCCCTCTAAGTGGGAAAAAGGATTCCGAATTTCCGATTTCGTGACTTGTCAACTCCACTACTACTCTATTGTAATAAGTTGCAACGATGTGACCCATGTCGGGAAAAGTCAACCACTTATCTACAAGTGCAATACCACCACTATTTGAGGGAGGATGCAAGCCATTTAAGATGTAGTTAAAACGATCCTCACTCGCAAATACCCGCACATAATCATTTCTATGATCTTTCAACTCTTGAATAAGATGTCTACGAACCATGACATGACTTTCTTCGGTGAAACCCAAGAACTCAGCTATAGCCCGAAAACCACAATTCCCATCGCCTTTAACATCCACAATTTTTTCAATAAATGGAACCATGAATTTTGGCATATAGTCATTAGGGCTCAAAACATCAAACACACCATGAACCAGAGTAGGCTTTGGAACCGGGCTAAGCTTAGGAAACCGAGTAGGTGGTGGAAGTGGGGAACGTGATGATTTGCCAATACGAGCACCCTTTCTTTTAGGAAATGATGACATAGTTTCGACGATTGACTATCCGGAAATTGGGAATCAACACGCTCCCAATAAGAAGGGATTCGACTTGTCGATGCCTCATTTGCTTTACACCTCACTTTTTTCGGCGCTCCCTTGGTTGGTACTTTTCTTGGAGGAGGAGAAACCATTGTGGATTCTGGAAATGCCAACTGAGGCAACACCTCTTTGATTTCTAGTTTGATTTGATAAGGAACCTTCTTGAGACGTTCCTGAATACCATTCCACTCCTCTTCGACAGAAAAACCATCTTCATTACTTTCTTCACCCATACATAACCTTTGTCAATGACGGTGTATCTCATCCAATCGAATAGGCTTGTTGTCACGGATTTTCACAGCAATAGAGCATTCACAAGGTAGCCCATACGATGTCCTTATCACACAACCACTAATTTCTTTGTCCATGCACAAGGTTTCCTTGGAACGTCTTTCTTCATCAAAAATAAAGCTCAAAGCAGTCCTAGACACATAACCAGCCAACCCAAAGTACAAAATGACGTCTTTGTATCTATGTTCTAATACAGTACAACTCCTCCCAAATGATGTTTGTATCTCAGTTAACTGGATCACCAACATATCATGTATTTTCTCCCAACAAGTACCAAAATCACCTACACTATTGCTCAAATATTTCTTCAGTTTACCATGAGCCCCCTCAACTCGGTTGGTGGTTCTGCATCCAAGATGCAAGACACGGTCTGTCCATGCCCTCACTATTTTCTCCTTCACAACATCCAATACGGTGCTCTCGACATAAGTAAGAAACTTTGGAAAATCTTTACAAACATTTTTGAATTCCATTAACGCACTTGCATATAATTCTTGCGTAGGTGATTCAACAACAACATCCCAAGCTCTCATTACCTTGTTAACTATGTCACTTGGCTTCACCTCTTTCCCATCCTTCGGTTTCAATCTACAGTCAGTAATGCACTTTGCTCTAACATTTTTACCAACATGAAAATAACAAAGTATTGCACTAGTTTCAGGGAGAACAGTTGCTACCGCATTCATCGAAGTCGTATCTCTGTCAGTCACAACCACTGAAGGCATATTAATCTTTGAGTTAAGAAGTTTGACCAACATCTGTAAAACCCAAGTAAAATTATCCTCTTTCTCAGATGTCAAAAATCCAAAACCAACAGAATACGTCAAATCGGTCGAGGTGACCCCAACTATCTCAAACAATGGCATTCTGTACATGCTGGTTTTATAGGTGGAGTCCATAACCAAAACTGTTGAAAAATTGTTAAACAACTTAACCGATGTTGGATGAGCCCAAAATATGTCTTGAATAGTAGTACTCTCACTTTGTGTTCTGGTGAAATAGACATAGTTATGCTTCTCAAACTTTGAGATTAGATACTGCATATCAGTCTTGTTACCTCTGTTTGACTTAAATATTTTTTGACGTTCATTGTAGACTTGCTTGATATTTGTCATGCAATCTTGTCTTTTTGTCTTCAAATTTATCAAAATATTTTTTGGTAGCACCAAACTCTTGGTCAAGTCACGTACAATCTTCTTGTCATCCTCCCTTAATCTACCTGTAAGCATGTGTCCTTCTAAACTTGGCTCCATCTCATGGTTGTGAACTCCGTTAAGAATGTTCAATCTCCAATCATTTGTTTCCCTACTAAGATATCCACGAATCATGAAATTACACCCTCATGCTTCAATCTTTTTTTCGGCACTTTGTGGTCGCCACTCCTTTCACAAATTAGTTGCAACATTGGATTGATCAAATTGGATCTACGTATAACAATTGTAAATCCCGCCTTATTTGCTTGACGACGTACCCAATTAAGCAAGTCATCTCTATCTTTCCATTTAATTTCGCTTGAAAACAAATGAGATGTGTCAACTTCATTGGCCTCAAGAGGGACAACACCGGAGTCAACATATAATGAAGCTTCAACATGGACAGAAGCTTCAACCTTAGGCGGTATGACATTTTCGGAATTATTGCAACACCCTAACCCTTAACCGCCGATTATTAACTTTAATAAAAAAAAACGTTAAGGACATAGGAAGTTACAACATGATGAAAACGCATTTTCATAAAACATCAACAGATCAAAATATATTTGATTCACATACAGCAGCGGAAAAAAAATAACAAACAGAGACGTGCGAAAAAGACGCAAAACATGAAACAGAAAATGCTGTCACAGCACATTTTCACTAAGACCTCCTTGGAGTATTTTCATCATAACTCAAAAACTAAAAGTCATTTTCACGTCAAACCAAAGCCACTGGAAAGCTAACAAAATTATCTAAAACTTTCATATTTACACCCAAGGCCAATTCTGTACCGATCAGTACCAGTTTTTGTTTCAAATTCGTAAAAGATGTGCAGAAAATCAGACCAACAGCATTAGAGAAACTAACATCCAAATCTACAACAGAGACCATTGCCAAATTTATACATACACGTTCAGATACCCAAAGTAGTGTTACAACTATCAGAGCCCTAAACTCTAACTAGGATACAACACCTAGTACAAAAAGTAAGGATAGCTAAGCTATGTCCTCACCACTACGCAAGCTTCTAAACAGCAAAAAGCTACTCCTCGACGATAGCCTCGTCACCCTGATATTCTGGATCCCCAAAGATCCAGCAAATAACACAAAACAGAGAGTGTTAGTATCACAACCAATAAACATGTTTAAATAACACATTATTATACATAACCAAAACACAACACGTAATCGACAAAACACAAAAACTCATCAACCCCACACGTAATTGACAAGGCACAAAACCTCAACCCCACACGAAGCACAAAACCTCAACCCCACACGAAGCACAAAACCTCAACCCCACACGAAGCACAAAACTCTCAACCCCACACGAAGCACAAAACTCTCAACCCCACACGAAGCACAAAACTCTCAACCCCACACGAAGCACAAAACTCTTCAATAACAATTACCACTTAACAACCATTATGCACACATAATCCCTAAAGTGCACACTAATGTCAAGTAGAATGTATGTTCCTAAAATGCACTCTAATGCATGTGGTACCAATTCTTGCTCAGCTTTAGAGTCATGGCGGACTGTTGGATAAACTTATATCCCTTGTGTACCTCTCATTCGCCATATAAGGACAGTCGTACACTTGACCAACCGAAGCTGGATTACTTCTGCACCTCTCATTCGCCATAAAAGGACGGTCGTGCATATGACCAATAATAATTGGATTTCATTCTTACCCATAAAGAGCATACATACCATCATGAAATGCATGTATGTTCACTTAGCAATTATTGATATTTACACCTACATATGCTCAAATATGTGTGTACACTACCAATACTCATGCTAACTTCAACAAGTAGGCACTCATGGCCAATCATAATACAACCATGCATAAATCATCAAACATGGTTCACAACATCATCAACAACAAACACAACTACTAGGCTCTCATGGCCAAATCATAAGACACAACATGTATATACTCAACTATGTTCAACAATCTCAAATAAACCAAGCAATCATACCAAAATCTCAAACACATAAGGGTTTCAAAGGAAAACCCACACACTTTGATAACTTATTCATTTCAAACATATTCATCACTTTCCACACCTTAGTCTTTAATATTACTAAGTCCAAATCCATTTTCAAAACCTTTGACACACTCTATTAATTCCTAACAGCCATTCTAAGCATTATATAACACATACTCACACAACAAGATGACCTTAACAAAAACCACCATTGTTAGGGTTTCACGCAAGCTTTTCTTGAACAACAACAACATTTTCGAATACCCAACATAAATAAACATCATATGACTTCAATTAAACATACTATCAACATCACTTAGCATCAAATGAACATAACATAATCATTAACAACTTTCTATCAAAACCTAGACAAAGTGAAAGGAAGTTTGGGATGGAGAAATAGACATTCTCCCCTTCTCAATCACTTGTGAATAAACAATACTACCTCTCTTACCTCAAAATCGATGAATCTACAGAAATTCCAAGCTTTTCTCTTCTCTTTCTCGTGAGCTTCTCTCTTGCCCTAGGTTTTCTCTTGCTTTCCCCTTCTCTTTCACGTTTTTAGCTTCCCAAAATGACAATGAATAGTGATGTCAAAGTCTTTGTTATAATCTTTATAACCCAAGCCCATCAATCATGGCCATCCATTCCTTACTAACTCTCAAAGACCCATCCTAGCCTTCTATTTCATCTAAGCTTACTACTATCATATACATAGGATCATTACTACTCATAAACTCAAAAGCCCAATACTATTCACGCCCTAGGCCCAATTTCGCCCAAAATCCTAAAAACTCGATTACGAACTTATCCTCGCGCCAAATAATTATTTCGAGATTACGAGAAAATATTTTTAAATGCAAATCCATAAAATAAAATATATAAAAATATAACATACGAAAATAGGGTCGTTACAACTCTACCCCCCTAAAAAGAATTTTCGCCCTCGAAAATACCCAAAAACAACTCTGGATAGGAGTCTCGCATCTTGCTCTCGATTCAAACCAACACAAAGGTGTTCTACATCTTCTCCCATACAACGCTTCAAAGGTGCCATACCAATGCTCGAATGAAAACTGTTGTTATACGTAAACTCAATCAATGGTAAGCAAGCTTCCCAACTCACTCCTTGTTCCAAAATACATGATCTTAACAAATTCTCCAATGATTGAATCGTCCTCTCCGATTGACCATCCGTCTGCGGGTGGTAAGCAGAACTCATCCGCAACTTAGTCCCCAACGCCTCTTGCAAACTCTTCCAAAACCTTGAAGTAAAACGGGGATCTCTATCCGATACGATACTCGACGGAATTCTATGCAATCTTACGATTTGTTCCATGTAGATCTCAGCCAACTTCGGTACTAACATACCGGTCTTGATAGCTATGAAATGAGCAGACTTTGTCAACCTGTCGACAACTACCCAAATCATATTGTTACCTTTCGACGTCTTCGGCAAACCGCTTACAAAATCCATCGCAATACTGTCCCATTTCCACTCTGGAATAAACATAGGTTGCAATAGCCCCGACGGCTTCTGATGCTCCACCTTGGACTTCTGACAAGTCAAACACGCGAAAACAAACTCGGCGATCTCTTTCTTCATCCCTTGCCACCAAAACATTTTCCTCAGATCTTGATATATCTTAGTAACACCAGGATGAATACTTAAGTTGCTTCTATGACCTTCCTCCAAAATCATTCTCTTCAATTCAGGCACATCAGGTACACATAACCTTCCCTGACACCTCATCACGCCTTTCTCATCGATCTCAACGTTTACCTTTTTCCCTTGCTCGATGAGCGTCTTAAGCTTCGTCAATCTCACATCAGACTTTTGCTTTTCCACAACCTCTTCAAGAAAATCATTCGTCAACCTCAACATTCCCAGCTTCACACTATAAGACGTCCGTTCACAAACCAAACTGAGGTCTCTAAACTCTTCAATCAATCTCATTTCCTTCGCCATCAGAGACGACATATGCAGAGACTTCCTACTCAACTGTGTCAACGGCAACGCCAACTTTGAAAATCCTTCGATGAACCTCCGATAGTAACCGGCCAAACCAAGAAAACTTCGGATCTCAGTAACAGACTCCGGCGTTCCCCAATCTTGCACGGCCTCTACCTTAGCAGGATCCACTGCTATACCACCACTTGAAATGACGTGACCCAAAAAGCTAACTTTATGCAACCAAAATTCACACTTAGAAAATTTTGCATAAAGCTTCTTCTCGCGCAACACCTCCAACACAATCCTCAAATGCTCGGCATGTTCCTCTTCCGTCTTCGAGTATACCAAAATATCGTCTATGAAGACCACCACGAATCGATCCAAAAAGGAATGAAATATACGATTCATATATTCCATAAACACTCCAGGTGCATTAGTAACTCCAAAAGGCATAACAGCGTACTCGTAGTGACCATACCTTGTCCTGAAAGCAGTCTTCGGTATATCCTCCGCCTTAACTCTTATCTGGTGATATCCCGATCTCAAATCAATCTTGCTGAACACACAGGCTCCCACTAACTGATCCATCAAATCATCTATCCTCGGAAGTGGATACTTGTTCTTGATAGTTGCTTTATTCAACTGACGATAGTCGATGCACAGACGCATACTACCATCTTTCTTCTTCTCCAACAGAACATGCGCACCCCACGGCGATACGCTCGGTCTTACAAACCTCTTCTCTAACAGTTCTTCCAATTGTTCTTTCAACTTTTCAAGCTCTGCAGCTGACATACGATACGGCGCCATCGAAATTGGACTAGTACCAGGTACTACGTCAATTGAGAACTCAACCTCTCTCTCGGGTGGTAAATCCAAAATGTCATCTGGAAAAACATCTGTGAAATCACGCACCACCGGCAACGCATCAACCTCATTCTTCTCTTCCACTCTCAACGAAGCAAACATAACAAACACGTCCTCTTGAGCCTTCACAGATCTTGTCACTTCTCGACAACACATAAGCTTCGAACACAACTCTGGCTCCGGTCTTGGAAACATAACCGTCTTCTTACCGCAGTTGATATGAACCCGATTGAATTCTAACCAGTTCATACCAAAGATAACGTCTATTCCGCTCAACGGAATGCAAACTAAATCCATTCCAAAATGTCGATCATACATAGTGACTGAACAGTCAACACAGACTAGAGTAGTCGATACCGAACCACTCGCAGGCGTTTCTATAACCATGCGTCCCTTCATATTTCTACTCTAAGACCCAACCTCTTCCGCAATCCACAGAAATAAACGAATGGGTAGCACCCGTATCAATAATAGCAGACAAAGGAGTATTATTGATAAAGCATGTACCTCTGATCAAGTTGTCAGCCTCTGCATCACCACCATCCAAAGCGAACACCTTTCCCCCAGCCGCTCTTGGCTTCTTGCACACATTGCTCTTGTGACCCGCTTCCTTGCAGTTGAAGCAAACTAGACCTTTCTTGCATTGATCAGCCATGTGGCCAGGATCCCCACATTTAAAACATCCTTCTTCATTCTCCGGGCACTCATAGAAACGATGTCCCAGCTGTCCACACTTAAAACAATTCTTACCACCTCCAGTTTTACCACCACTGCTTCCACCTCCATCCGGCTTCTTTCCCCGGTTATCATAAGGCTTTCCTCTTCCGAAGGCTCTCCTCCTCTTCTCATTCACAGCCTTGTAGTAGTTAGTCTTGGCTTCCTGTGCTGCTCTATCAGCCGTCCTACTCACAGCCTTCTGAACCATGGCATTCGCCATCAATTCCATCGCATCGGCAAATGCTTTCTGCGCCATAACCTGAACCAACACCACGCACCACGAGTGAGGATACACTTCGTTTCCTCAAAACAGTATAAACAGTGTTTTCCTAACACATGTTACACAAAGGGTAATCTACACCTAATTGATCCAATGGATCGACCTGCTCTGATACCACCTATTGCAACACCCTAACCCTTAACCGCCGATTATTAACTTTAATAAAAAAAAACGTTAAGGACATAGGAAGTTACAACATGATGAAAACGCATTTTCATAAAACATCAACAGATCAAAATATATTTGATTCACATACAGCAGCGGAAAAAAAATAACAAACAGAGACGTGCGAAAAAGACGCAAAACATGAAACAGAAAATGCTGTCACAGCACATTTTCACTAAGACCTCCTTGGAGTATTTTCATCATAACTCAAAAACTAAAAGTCATTTTCACGTCAAACCAAAGCCACTGGAAAGCTAACAAAATTATCTAAAACTTTCATATTTACACCCAAGGCCAATTCTGTACCGATCAGTACCAGTTTTTGTTTCAAATTCGTAAAAGATGTGCAGAAAATCAGACCAACAGCATTAGAGAAACTAACATCCAAATCTACAACAGAGACCATTGCCAAATTTATACATACACGTTCAGATACCCAAAGTAGTGTTACAACTATCAGAGCCCTAAACTCTAACTAGGATACAACACCTAGTACAAAAAGTAAGGATAGCTAAGCTATGTCCTCACCACTACGCAAGCTTCTAAACAGCAAAAAGCTACTCCTCGACGATAGCCTCGTCACCCTGATATTCTGGATCCCCAAAGATCCAGCAAATAACACAAAACAGAGAGTGTTAGTATCACAACCAATAAACATGTTTAAATAACACATTATTATACATAACCAAAACACAACACGTAATCGACAAAACACAAAAACTCATCAACCCCACACGTAATTGACAAGGCACAAAACCTCAACCCCACACGAAGCACAAAACCTCAACCCCACACGAAGCACAAAACCTCAACCCCACACGAAGGACAAAACTCTCAACCCCACACGAAGCACAAAACTCTCAACCCCACACGAAGCACAAAACTCTCAACCCCACACGAAGCACAAAACTCTCAACCCCACACGAAGCACAAAACTCTTCAATAACAATTACCACTTAACAACCATTATGCACACATAATCCCTAAAGTGCACACTAATGTCAAGTAGAATGTATGTTCCTAAAATGCACTCTAATGCATGTGGTACCAATTCTTGCTCAGCTTTAGAGTCATGGCGGACTGTTGGATAAACTTATATCCCTTGTGTACCTCTCATTCGCCATATAAGGACAGTCGTACACTTGACCAACCGAAGCTGGATTACTTCTGCACCTCTCATTCGCCATAAAAGGACGGTCGTGCATATGACCAATAATAATTGGATTTCATTCTTACCCATAAAGAGCATACATACCATCATGAAATGCATGTATGTTCACTTAGCAATTATTGATATTTACACCTACATATGCTCAAATATGTGTGTACACTACCAATACTCATGCTAACTTCAACAAGTAGGCACTCATGGCCAATCATAATACAACCATGCATAAATCATCAAACATGGTTCACAACATCATCAACAACAAACACAACTACTAGGCTCTCATGGCCAAATCATAAGACACAACATGTATATACTCAACTATGTTCAACAATCTCAAATAAACCAAGCAATCATACCAAAATCTCAAACACATAAGGGTTTCAAAGGAAAACCCACACACTTTGATAACTTATTCATTTCAAACATATTCATCACTTTCCACACCTTAGTCTTTAATATTACTAAGTCCAAATCCATTTTCAAAACCTTTGACACACTCTATTAATTCCTAACAGCCATTCTAAGCATTATATAACACATACTCACACAACAAGATGACCTTAACAAAAACCACCATTGTTAGGGTTTCACGCAAGCTTTTCTTGAACAACAACAACATTTTCGAATACCCAACATAAATAAACATCATATGACTTCAATTAAACATACTATCAACATCACTTAGCATCAAATGAACATAACATAATCATTAACAACTTTCTATCAAAACCTAGACAAAGTGAAAGGAAGTTTGGGATGGAGAAATAGACATTCTCCCCTTCTCAATCACTTGTGAATAAACAATACTACCTCTCTTACCTCAAAATCGATGAATCTACAGAAATTCCAAGCTTTTCTCTTCTCTTTCTCGTGAGCTTCTCTCTTGCCCTAGGTTTTCTCTTGCTTTCCCCTTCTCTTTCACGTTTTTAGCTTCCCAAAATGACAATGAATAGTGATGTCAAAGTCTTTGTTATAATCTTTATAACCCAAGCCCATCAATCATGGCCATCCATTCCTTACTAACTCTCAAAGACCCATCCTAGCCTTCTATTTCATCTAAGCTTACTACTATCATATACATAGGATCATTACTACTCATAAACTCAAAAGCCCAATACTATTCACGCCCTAGGCCCAATTTCGCCCAAAATCCTAAAAACTCGATTACGAACTTATCCTCGCGCCAAATAATTATTTCGAGATTACGAGAAAATATTTTTAAATGCAAATCCATAAAATAAAATATATAAAAATATAACATACGAAAATAGGGTCGTTACAACTCTACCCCCCTAAAAAGAATTTTCGCCCTCGAAAATACCCAAAAACAACTCTGGATAGGAGTCTCGCATCTTGCTCTCGATTCAAACCAACACAAAGGTGTTCTACATCTTCTCCCATACAACGCTTCAAAGGTGCCATACCAATGCTCGAATGAAAACTGTTGTTATACGTAAACTCAATCAATGGTAAGCAAGCTTCCCAACTCACTCCTTGTTCCAAAATACATGATCTTAACAAATTCTCCAATGATTGAATCGTCCTCTCCGATTGACCATCCGTCTGCGGGTGGTAAGCAGAACTCATCCGCAACTTAGTCCCCAACGCCTCTTGCAAACTCTTCCAAAACCTTGAAGTAAAACGGGGATCTCTATCCGATACGATACTCGACGGAATTCTATGCAATCTTACGATTTGTTCCATGTAGATCTCAGCCAACTTCGGTACTAACATACCGGTCTTGATAGCTATGAAATGAGCAGACTTTGTCAACCTGTCGACAACTACCCAAATCATATTGTTACCTTTCGACGTCTTCGGCAAACCGCTTACAAAATCCATCGCAATACTGTCCCATTTCCACTCTGGAATAAACATAGGTTGCAATAGCCCCGACGGCTTCTGATGCTCCACCTTGGACTTCTGACAAGTCAAACACGCGAAAACAAACTCGGCGATCTCTTTCTTCATCCCTTGCCACCAAAACATTTTCCTCAGATCTTGATATATCTTAGTAACACCAGGATGAATACTTAAGTTGCTTCTATGACCTTCCTCCAAAATCATTCTCTTCAATTCAGGCACATCAGGTACACATAACCTTCCCTGACACCTCATCACGCCTTTCTCATCGATCTCAACGTTTACCTTTTTCCCTTGCTCGATGAGCGTCTTAAGCTTCGTCAATCTCACATCAGACTTTTGCTTTTCCACAACCTCTTCAAGAAAATCATTCGTCAACCTCAACATTCCCAGCTTCACACTATAAGACGTCCGTTCACAAACCAAACTGAGGTCTCTAAACTCTTCAATCAATCTCATTTCCTTCGCCATCAGAGACGACATATGCAGAGACTTCCTACTCAACTGTGTCAACGGCAACGCCAACTTTGAAAATCCTTCGATGAACCTCCGATAGTAACCGGCCAAACCAAGAAAACTTCGGATCTCAGTAACAGACTCCGGCGTTCCCCAATCTTGCACGGCCTCTACCTTAGCAGGATCCACTGCTATACCACCACTTGAAATGACGTGACCCAAAAAGCTAACTTTATGCAACCAAAATTCACACTTAGAAAATTTTGCATAAAGCTTCTTCTCGCGCAACACCTCCAACACAATCCTCAAATGCTCGGCATGTTCCTCTTCCGTCTTCGAGTATACCAAAATATCGTCTATGAAGACCACCACGAATCGATCCAAAAAGGAATGAAATATACGATTCATATATTCCATAAACACTCCAGGTGCATTAGTAACTCCAAAAGGCATAACAGCGTACTCGTAGTGACCATACCTTGTCCTGAAAGCAGTCTTCGGTATATCCTCCGCCTTAACTCTTATCTGGTGATATCCCGATCTCAAATCAATCTTGCTGAACACACAGGCTCCCACTAACTGATCCATCAAATCATCTATCCTCGGAAGTGGATACTTGTTCTTGATAGTTGCTTTATTCAACTGACGATAGTCGATGCACAGACGCATACTACCATCTTTCTTCTTCTCCAACAGAACATGCGCACCCCACGGCGATACGCTCGGTCTTACAAACCTCTTCTCTAACAGTTCTTCCAATTGTTCTTTCAACTTTTCAAGCTCTGCAGCTGACATACGATACGGCGCCATCGAAATTGGACTAGTACCAGGTACTACGTCAATTGAGAACTCAACCTCTCTCTCGGGTGGTAAATCCAAAATGTCATCTGGAAAAACATCTGTGAAATCACGCACCACCGGCAACGCATCAACCTCATTCTTCTCTTCCACTCTCAACGAAGCAAACATAACAAACACGTCCTCTTGAGCCTTCACAGATCTTGTCACTTCTCGACAACACATAAGCTTCGAACACAACTCTGGCTCCGGTCTTGGAAACATAACCGTCTTCTTACCGCAGTTGATATGAACCCGATTGAATTCTAACCAGTTCATACCAAAGATAACGTCTATTCCGCTCAACGGAATGCAAACTAAATCCATTCCAAAATGTCGATCATACATAGTGACTGAACAGTCAACACAGACTAGAGTAGTCGATACCGAACCACTCGCAGGCGTTTCTATAACCATGCGTCCCTTCATATTTCTACTCTAAGACCCAACCTCTTCCGCAATCCACAGAAATAAACGAATGGGTAGCACCCGTATCAATAATAGCAGACAAAGGAGTATTATTGATAAAGCATGTACCTCTGATCAAGTTGTCAGCCTCTGCATCACCACCATCCAAAGCGAACACCTTTCCCCCAGCCGCTCTTGGCTTCTTGCACACATTGCTCTTGTGACCCGCTTCCTTGCAGTTGAAGCAAACTAGACCTTTCTTGCATTGATCAGCCATGTGGCCAGGATCCCCACATTTAAAACATCCTTCTTCATTCTCCGGGCACTCATAGAAACGATGTCCCAGCTGTCCACACTTAAAACAATTCTTACCACCTCCAGTTTTACCACCACTGCTTCCACCTCCATCCGGCTTCTTTCCCCGGTTATCATAAGGCTTTCCTCTTCCGAAGGCTCTCCTCCTCTTCTCATTCACAGCCTTGTAGTAGTTAGTCTTGGCTTCCTGTGCTGCTCTATCAGCCGTCCTACTCACAGCCTTCTGAACCATGGCATTCGCCATCAATTCCATCGCATCGGCAAATGCTTTCTGCGCCATAACCTGAACCAACACCACGCACCACGAGTGAGGATACACTTCGTTTCCTCAAAACAGTATAAACAGTGTTTTCCTAACACATGTTACACAAAGGGTAATCTACACCTAATTGATCCAATGGATCGACCTGCTCTGATACCACCTATTGCAACACCCTAACCCTTAACCGCCGATTATTAACTTTAATAAAAAAAAACGTTAAGGACATAGGAAGTTACAACATGATGAAAACGCATTTTCATAAAACATCAACAGATCAAAATATATTTGATTCACATACAGCAGCGGAAAAAAAATAACAAACAGAGACGTGCGAAAAAGACGCAAAACATGAAACAGAAAATGCTGTCACAGCACATTTTCACTAAGACCTCCTTGGAGTATTTTCATCATAACTCAAAAACTAAAAGTCATTTTCACGTCAAACCAAAGCCACTGGAAAGCTAACAAAATTATCTAAAACTTTCATATTTACACCCAAGGCCAATTCTGTACCGATCAGTACCAGTTTTTGTTTCAAATTCGTAAAAGATGTGCAGAAAATCAGACCAACAGCATTAGAGAAACTAACATCCAAATCTACAACAGAGACCATTGCCAAATTTATACATACACGTTCAGATACCCAAAGTAGTGTTACAACTATCAGAGCCCTAAACTCTAACTAGGATACAACACCTAGTACAAAAAGTAAGGATAGCTAAGCTATGTCCTCACCACTACGCAAGCTTCTAAACAGCAAAAAGCTACTCCTCGACGATAGCCTCGTCACCCTGATATTCTGGATCCCCAAAGATCCAGCAAATAACACAAAACAGAGAGTGTTAGTATCACAACCAATAAACATGTTTAAATAACACATTATTATACATAACCAAAACACAACACGTAATCGACAAAACACAAAAACTCATCAACCCCACACGTAATTGACAAGGCACAAAACCTCAACCCCACACGAAGCACAAAACCTCAACCCCACACGAAGCACAAAACCTCAACCCCACACGAAGGACAAAACTCTCAACCCCACACGAAGCACAAAACTCTCAACCCCACACGAAGCACAAAACTCTCAACCCCACACGAAGCACAAAACTCTCAACCCCACACGAAGCACAAAACTCTCAACCCCACACGAAGCACAAAACTCTTCAATAACAATTACCACTTAACAACCATTATGCACACATAATCCCTAAAGTGCACACTAATGTCAAGTAGAATGTATGTTCCTAAAATGCACTCTAATGCATGTGGTACCAATTCTTGCTCAGCTTTAGAGTCATGGCGGACTGTTGGATAAACTTATATCCCTTGTGTACCTCTCATTCGCCATATAAGGACAGTCGTACACTTGACCAACCGAAGCTGGATTACTTCTGCACCTCTCATTCGCCATAAAAGGACGGTCGTGCATATGACCAATAATAATTGGATTTCATTCTTACCCATAAAGAGCATACATACCATCATGAAATGCATGTATGTTCACTTAGCAATTATTGATATTTACACCTACATATGCTCAAATATGTGTGTACACTACCAATACTCATGCTAACTTCAACAAGTAGGCACTCATGGCCAATCATAATACAACCATGCATAAATCATCAAACATGGTTCACAACATCATCAACAACAAACACAACTACTAGGCTCTCATGGCCAAATCATAAGACACAACATGTATATACTCAACTATGTTCAACAATCTCAAATAAACCAAGCAATCATACCAAAATCTCAAACACATAAGGGTTTCAAAGGAAAACCCACACACTTTGATAACTTATTCATTTCAAACATATTCATCACTTTCCACACCTTAGTCTTTAATATTACTAAGTCCAAATCCATTTTCAAAACCTTTGACACACTCTATTAATTCCTAACAGCCATTCTAAGCATTATATAACACATACTCACACAACAAGATGACCTTAACAAAAACCACCATTGTTAGGGTTTCACGCAAGCTTTTCTTGAACAACAACAACATTTTCGAATACCCAACATAAATAAACATCATATGACTTCAATTAAACATACTATCAACATCACTTAGCATCAAATGAACATAACATAATCATTAACAACTTTCTATCAAAACCTAGACAAAGTGAAAGGAAGTTTGGGATGGAGAAATAGACATTCTCCCCTTCTCAATCACTTGTGAATAAACAATACTACCTCTCTTACCTCAAAATCGATGAATCTACAGAAATTCCAAGCTTTTCTCTTCTCTTTCTCGTGAGCTTCTCTCTTGCCCTAGGTTTTCTCTTGCTTTCCCCTTCTCTTTCACGTTTTTAGCTTCCCAAAATGACAATGAATAGTGATGTCAAAGTCTTTGTTATAATCTTTATAACCCAAGCCCATCAATCATGGCCATCCATTCCTTACTAACTCTCAAAGACCCATCCTAGCCTTCTATTTCATCTAAGCTTACTACTATCATATACATAGGATCATTACTACTCATAAACTCAAAAGCCCAATACTATTCACGCCCTAGGCCCAATTTCGCCCAAAATCCTAAAAACTCGATTACGAACTTATCCTCGCGCCAAATAATTATTTCGAGATTACGAGAAAATATTTTTAAATGCAAATCCATAAAATAAAATATATAAAAACATAACATACGAAAATAGGGTCGTTACAATTATCAACAAAAATAGGTTTTGTCTCGACCAGATCATCATCCGCATTTTCATCCATAACTATAAATAAACAACAAATAACTATGAATAAATAACTTACAATTGCAATAACATCAATATCAAAATTAATTAAACCTAAAAAAAAATAAAAAAAAAACAAAAAAAAATCAAAAAATAGGCACTAAGCCTGTTTTTTGAAGTTTCCCATCGGCATCTAGCTGCCGCTGCATCGGCAGTTAGTTGCCGATGGCCCCATACAGCGGCACTTAACTGCCGCTAACCCCATGTCAGGTTTTCACGAAAATTTAGAGAAAAATCAGCAGAAAAAACGGATTAAATGATGCATTACCTGTTTCTTCACGTCAAATGTGTGTTCAATCCTTTTAGTATTGCTGCTTCAATGATTTTTGACAAGATTTGGGTAGAAAAAAATTTGGATTTGAGGATTTAGATGGAAGAGGAAATATGGAAAAGGGAAGTTGATGGAACATTATAGAGTAGGTTGCTGTAATCAGCAACATCAAGAACGCAACGGCAGTTAACTGCCGATGGATTCAAACACGGTGTCAGTTAACTGCCGCCGGATCATCCTATCGGCAGTTAACTGCCGCCGGGGTAAATATGTAATTTTCTGGTGTGTTTTAGCTTTGCTTGATTTGTATAAAGCAATTTTCTTATTTTTTATGTTTACTTGAGATGAGCACACTATAAGGTTTTAAGGTCTCTATGGAGTTGGGCCTCCAAAGTTTGGGGGCCCAAAATATATTTTTTTGTTATATAATGCAAGTAAAAATAGAACGTATACTATTAACACGCATACATTATCAATTGCGTAGATGCGCCCCAGCGGTAGGGTTTTGTGTTGCAATTTCAATGGTCTTGTGTTCAACTTTTAGGATTCCAACTTTTCTTCTTTAATTAATTTTTTATAAATAACTAATATATTCTTATATTAAAATATGAATCTTTTTTGTGTAGTTACATGATTATTTTTTATGTTTATGAAATTTATTTTCAATTAATTAAGAGATTGTTTTTTGAAAAAAAAAATTAATTTTATTATATTAAAGATCTATTTTTATTATGAAAGGCGGACCTCCAATTTTATAGAAACGGTCCTGCTCGTACGCCGGATTGAATTATATGTCGACGATTTTCTTCATGTCCATGACAGAAGAAAAAGCGTTTCCTTTCCCACTAAAACAAAATGATAGAAGGAAAAAGGCACATGTTGTGGTTGAAGTTATTCAGTTAGAATACTAGACAATATATTTATTATTTTATTAGAGTATACGAGTGTATATCTTATGACTATATTTTATATTGTTTGTTTTTATTATTATATATGTTCATTTCCATTTAAATAGACTAGCCCGCCAAAATTTGTCGAGGGAAAATCGAACTTGAGACTTTGAGATGAGCACACTATAAGATTCTAAGGTCTCATATCAACACCAAACAACAGCTCAACCCAGATGGTTATTATTATTTGTTCTCGATACATGTTTGAGTCTATGTATTCCTATAAATAGGGGTACAAGTGTTCAAATCCAAATCGATCCATAATTAAACCGCAAACCGATCCAAAAAAAACCAAAATCGCAAAAAATCGAATAATTTTGGATGCAATTAGATGTTGTCATCTAAAACCTGTTCGAATTGGATTTCAGATCAATTTTTCAAAACCAAAACAAACGGAACAAAATCGCAAAAGTAAATTTCAGTACTTATTTATTCTTTTGTTAGTATTATAGTATGCATTAATCTATTGTTGGTTGGTTTTTAATCTTATATGTTGCGATAATTTAAGCTATATTGTTACTATTTCATATATTTTTAACATAATCGACCATTGTCATTCTATAATATTAATTTTTTAATATATTTTATATTATATTTTGCATAAACCTTTTTTAAGTTTAGTGAGGGACACACCAAGGGAGAAATTGGACATCCGAACAAGGTTGAAAGAGAGATTAATAATACATGAAATATTATAAAGTAATGTTTTATCCTTTTCATTTGATCAAGGGTACATATATACAATAATAATAGGTTAGTCAAACCTATGAATAATGACAAACATAAATGAAATTATTACAAATATTTACAAATATAATTATTCTATCACACTCCCGCAGTCGAAGCGGGAGGTTCACGAACGCTTGGACTGGTCCGGAAATCATCAAAAAGAACATGAGGTAGGCCTTTGGTGAAGATGTCAGCAATCTGGTGACGAGAAGAAACATGAAGGACGCATGCTTGACCACGAGTGACCTTTTCTCGAATAAAGTGAATGTCCATCTCAATATTTTTAGTGCGCTGATGTTGTAGTGGATTACCAGAAAGGTAGATGGCACTAACATTATCACAGTACACAAAGGTAGCCTGGGAGAGTGGGAAGTGAAGCTCCAAGAGAAGGTTGCGAAGCCAACAAGATTCAGATACCACATTAGCAGCACCCATATACTCAGCTTCTGCACTGGAGCGAGAAAGCATGGGTTGTCTCCTGGAAGACCATGAAATGAGGTTGTCACCAAGAAACACACAATAGTCAGAGGTAGAACGACGGGTGTCAGGACATCCACCCTAATCATCATCAATATAGGAGATAAGTTTCTCAATTGGGGATGGATAGAGATGCAAACCGTAGTGTAGGGTCCCTGAACATAAAGCATGATGCGTTTGAGGGCAAGCATGTGGTCGGTGCAAGGGGCAAGCATGTGAAGACACACCTGCTGAATAGCATAAGAGATGTCAAGACGGGGTGAAAGTAAGATATTGTAAGGCTCCTGCAAGACTCCGGTATAAGGTGGGATTGTCGTATGGAGTGCTTCTGTTTGGTGTCAACTAAAGTAGTAGAAGGTTTGCACGAGGCCATGCCTGCTCGGGCAATAATTTCACCAGCATAAGTACTATGACTAAGGAAGAGCCCACCAACGGGTCTGGTCACGACAATGCCTAAAAAATAACTCAGTTTACCCAGATCCTTCATAGCAAACTCAGAGGCAAGGAGTGCCATGATGGATTTTCGAAGATCATGGGAGGAGGTGATGAGGATGATATCATCAACATATAGTAAGATGTAAGCCAAATCAGAGCCGCGTCGGTAGATGAAAAGAGCGTGATCTAAAGTGCTATGTTGGAATCCAATGGTGGAGACAAAGTTAGCAAAACATTGGTACCAGGCACGAGCGCTTGCTTCAGACCATAAAGTGATTTTCGCAAGCGACACACATAATCTGGGCGATCAAGATCACAGAAACCAAGTGGCTGATGCTGGTACGGCGGGTGAGGTAGACGGAGGGTCAGGTATAGGAGGTGGCGGACTAGGAAGGTCATCGGGAAGAGGTTGCAAGGTCGGAGTGGTCCACTGAGGCACAATAGATGGGTGAAGGTTATCTGTGAAACAGTCATAGGCGGTGAGAGGTAGGGAAGGCATGTGGGCAAAGGGAAACTGTGTCTAATCAAATATGACATGTCGGGAGATGATGATCTTTCTGTGCGACAAATCAAAACATTTATAACCTCTGTGATTAGTGGGATACCCTTAGAAGACACACGGGGTCGAGCGTGGTTGCATTTTGTTAATGATAGTGGATGGAAGCAGAGGCTAACAAAGACAACCAAAAGCATGAAGATGTGTGTATGAGGGATCACGATGATACAAAAGTTGAGTAGGAGAGTGATTTGACAAATTCTTTCGGGGAATGATATTAAGAAGATAAGTAGCCATTTGAAGAGCATGATGCCAAAATGACGGAGGAACAGACAAATGAGCGAGAAGATTGCGAATCATGTTGTTAATGGTGCATATTTTACGTTCCACTTTGTCGTTTTGAGATGAAGTGTGAGGGCAAGAGAAACTGAAAATAAGACCATTATCAGCACAATATTTATGAAATAATGTATTGTTATATTCACGCCTATTATCACATTGAAAACATTTGACTAGTTGGGAAAATTGTGTGCGAATTTGATTAGAAAAAGAAGTGAACATTTCAAAAACTTGAGACTTGTTACTTATAGGAAATGTCCACAAAAAATCAGAATAGTCATCCAAAAATAAAACATAATACCGATGACAAGAGGAACTTAAAATCGGTGATGTCTATAAATCACTTTGTAAAATATCAAAGGGCATTAAATTATCATTTTTGGATGAATAAAAGGGCAACTTATAAGTTTGCCAAACACACAGGAATTACATATAGTCTTAGAATTCAAATGTTCACTACTAATGAACTTATTTATATGAAGAGACTGCAAAGTGGAAGAACTAGGATGGCCGAGACGGCTGTGCCAAAGACTGGAAGCAAGACCAGCTAAGTTAGATGGAGAGGTGACTATGTATAGATCTCCAAGGCTATTACATCTCATGAGAGGAATACTCGTCTGAAAGTCAAATACAGAGAAACCAAATGAATTAAAAGAAATAGAAACATTATTGTCAGCAGTGAGTTGTCGCATAGAAATCAAATTTTTAATAATTTGTAGTGTGTGTAAAATATGGTTAAGGTTTAAGGTTTTGTGTTTGTGAGATGTAGGTAGGGTTATGTGACCATACCCTTGAATTGGAATACCTTGTCCACTACCAACTATCAATTTCTGATTCAAATGACTCAAATTAGAATAAGACGAGAGATTACCTTGGGATGCCGCTATATTGGATGAAGCTCCAGTGTCCATGTACCATGTGCTATTTGGAGAAGTGAGTGACATGGTGTACATAGCAGCTGTCAGTGGGAGTTGGTGAAGTCGTGGCAATGTAAGCCTGAGGACGTTGTCCTAGGATGTTTGGTTGCTTAGAAGGACCGTTGGGGCGAGTCCACTGAGATGTAGGGTAAGGGCAAGGAGGCACACTCCAAGGAGGTGGGGTCCAACCCCAAGGAGACCAGGGTGGATACTGGGGCTGTTGCCATGGCTGAGGGGTTCAGGAGGGACCATCAGAACGGGAACCACCACGCTGTCCATGCCCCCGGTGCGAGTTTGATTGTTGCGGTTGCGGTCGGAACCAGAGCAGTTGTTCTGATGAGATTGGAGCGCTACTTAGGGGAATCATCTGAGTCCCGTGGAACGACAGTATGCAATGCAGTGGGAGAGCTAGTACTGTGCATTTTTGCCAAGCCGGATTCTTCCAAGGTTAGCATAAAGCGAGCCTGAAAAAATGTTCGCCAGGGTTTTCTTTGGCAAATCAAGGTGGAAACCCCACGGTACAGCTCAGACAGTCCAAACACCACTTGAAGGACCAAACGGTGACTGCTGACTGGTGCTCAAACGTTCTTGAGATGCTGGCAATATGCAGAAACGTTAGGAAAATCCTCCATGCAAGTGGATGAAAATCTTGTTCAAGGGCAACAACACGGGAGTTTTGATTGTCCTCAAAGATACCAGCCAAACGTTTCCAGGGAGCCATGGCAGTGGATCCCTTTTCCATAACTGTGGTATGAAGATTAAAGGAGATGGTGGAATAAATCCATTGAAGGACCGATGAATCAAGAATTGTCCACATTTCAAAACTAGCATCAGTGGAAGCAGGCTTCTCTTTTCCGGGTTGAGGGATGATGTGGTCGATAACCTTATAGGCATAAGCATGAACCTCAAACAATTCAGCGCACATGGTGTAGTGATCCTTCTCCATTTCTAGCACAAATGGAATGCTCTTTTTGATATTGGTGACGACAAGGGCCGAATGAAAATTGGATTTTGTCAGAGCAACAGTAGAAGAAGACATTGAAGCCATTGAAGAGTCAGCGGCAGAGGATGACATGGAAGCGCGGCGATAGACGACGAACAGAACCGAGAACAGATCACAATTAAATTTGTTCCTGAATCCAAAACAAAACGTACAGTGACAGATTGAATTAGAACCAACTGACGTGTGATGAATTGATAAGGAGTGATCGGTGATGAAATCAGAAGTGATTGGCCAGAACAGAACCACACGTGAACAGAACAGAGAGCATATTGAGGGTTCACGGCAGTGAGAGGCGTGAGTGCGGCAATGGGCGGCGCTAGGGAAGCCGAATGACGGAGGCGGTGGCCTAGTGTGAAGGTAGAACCGGCGGCGGCAACTTTGTGGTGAAGGTCACGCTGGAAACGTTTGTGTTTCTTTATCATGATAGCATGAAAGAGAGATTAATAATATATGAAATATTATAAAGTAATGTTTTATCCTTTTCATTTGATCAAGGGTACATATCTTTATCTTTATAGTACTAAATGTTAGGTAGTCTTGACCTAACCCTAATTTTTGGTTTTGAAAAAAATTTATGAAAAACAATTCCTGCTGAGAGTTGAACCACAGACCAAGTTCTGGCAGATCACAACCGTTACCACTGGATCACTAAAGTTTTTTGTGACTTATAGTTGCTTTCATTTTATTTATCTAGCACAAATGCGAGTTCACTTTAAGTCATTCTCACAACCCTGAATTCCAACATCATTTGAACACAAATTGAACGTCATTCACACACATCATGCGATTCAACTCATTTTCACCGCCGACGGTGACCCCAATAACAACATCCCGCCGTCGTTGCAACTGCTGTTGGCTGTAGTATTGCAGCAACAAACGAGGTAAGTATTTTTGTATCGTCTCCACAGGGATTGGTGCGCTATCTCGAGCCGTTCAACAATTGTTATCGTTTTGAGTGTTGGGTTTGTACGATTGGTTGCAAAAACTAATGGATCCTAAAAACGGAAATAAAGACGACAAGAAATAGGGAATAAATGCGTTGAGATCGGAGTTCCTCAATCGAGCATCGAAAATAATCTAAAGATCATGCATATGAATTCTAGCGTTTTAGCGAAATTATAACGTATCACTCGACAACGTCATTCGTGTCCAAATGACGTCGTGAGATCGATCGTATCGTTTAATAGACGATTTCCCAATCTATCAAACGATCCGAAAGCATTACGTTCCGACACTTTATGCGATTATCAAAACCCAAATCCATGTCTAGATTTTCTTATTTTGATAGAGATTATTCTCACCAAGGATTTAAAAGTATTCGTCAATAACATTTAAATCAAAACATGACAATGAATAGCAAGAATAACTCAATTATCACATAAATTGCTAAAATCATATATTTGCATAATCAAATATTACATCTAAGCTAGAAAGAGTACCTCCAATCCCAACAAAGGGAAGTTAGTTGCTCATTTTCATGACAACTATACAAAAGTTTAGAGAAAGATGAAAATCAAAACCTAAGTTCTTGATTTCCCAAAGAGCCTTGGTTGATTCCACACTCAGATCACTCTTGCTCTTTGAAGATCAAAGCTTCTAGCCCTCTTTTCTGTCTAAAAACTAACCTAATATAATTCTATGCTATATATGCTAACTATCTAAAGAAAACTGAAACAAAGCTTAAATACTAAAACTAAAAAGTGACATCTCGCTCGGCGAGATAAATTTCGCTCGGCGAATTTGACTTTCTGGCCAGTGGCATTTTGCCACGTCTTCCATAGCAGTAAACCGCCCTTGGGATCTCGCTGGGCGACCAAGATTTCCCTGAGCGAAATCAATCTTCCCCTGTTTCTGGAAATCCCTGCCTAAGCTCGCCATCTGCTCGCCAAGGGATCGCTGGGCGAAAATATCTTTGAAAACTTCTGAAAATCCCTGCCTAAGCTCGCCATTTTCTCGCCAAGGGATCGCCAGGCGAAAGTCTTCATGCTTCTCTTCATGATTTCTTGCTATTTTCAAGTCCTAGCTTGCTTTTTCCTGCACAAATGGATGGGGAAAGAAGTAAAAGCAATATTGGGCATTTGATCAGTAATTATGATCTTTTCCCATGATAACTTGCAAAACAAGCTACTTAAGTGCTTAAATTAACTATGCTTTTTAACTCATTTTTGGCACTTATCACACTCCCCAACTTAAATCTTTGTTTGTCCTCAAACAAAGGACTCAAAAGAAATGGAAAAAATCAAGGCTTTAGACAAAAGTTCAATACATGCAAAGAAATGAAAAGTTTTCAGATGACATAATTCAAATGTGGATTGCGCGGGCAAGTATGAAGTTTCTCATTAATCTAGATATATACTATGAATGCAGCATGTTGAGTCTGTTGGTGTTGGCTGCATGTTTTGGCAAAACCAAAGTATTGAATAGAAGCATCTCCATATCTAGAACATTTCTTCAGTTGGAAGTTTTTCATTTTGAAGCTGTTCAGAAGCTCAAAACTACATCAGAAGCTGAATGCTCATCAGAAGCACTGTAGCACTTCAGAAGCAGTTTCAGGTTCTGAAGTCCAGCGTTGACTTATGTTGACTTCATCAGAAGCTGGGTATTCTCAAGGTTTTTCTATGCGAATCTTTGCAAGATTTAACAAGGAATTATCCACGCATATTGTTCTAGAATGCTGGATTATTTTGGAGAAGATTTATTGAAGATTTGGTATATTGTTATGGAAACACGTATTTTCCTGATACAATCTTTTGAAGATACAAAGTGTTTTTATTTGTTTCCTTATTGGACCAATCTTATTTCAGTAACAAATCAAATCAGAAAATTAGTTTTGTTATTTATGCTGCAAGACTGAAGGCTATAAATAGAGGAGGGCTGCTGCTATTCAAGACACGAAATTTAAGATTATTATTCAGAGAAATAGAGTCTTAGTTGTTTTTTAAGCTTGTTAGCTTTGTTTTGTGCGCCACTCATATGTTTTGAGTTGGTTTATGATTGTCTTTGAGTTGTAATTCATTCTAAGCCTCTAGGTACGAATGAAGTTGTGTTTTTAAAGTTTTCTGAAAAACAGAGTGTTTTTGTTTAAGGGTAGTTCAAGTGGCTGGGTTGTAGTTACTTGAATAGGAAGTTAGAGGTTTTCTAATACTCAAAGTGTTGGGTAGAATTCAAGACTAGGAGGAAGATAATTGCTTAGGCTGGGAACTGGGAGTCAGTGTATTGAGTCATAAGGATTATTTCCTATAGTGGAATTCCTTCCTGGATTGGTATCCCCCAGAGTAGGAGGTGTTTACTCCGAACTGGGTTAACAAACCTTGTGTGTTCTTTAGCTTTCCTGCACTTTTTATTTCTGCTACTTATCTGCTTTAAAATTGTGCTAAGTCATTGTTCAGAACCTGTTCTGGTTCAGAACCTGTAATCTCTTAAGTATTGCCTGGCCAGAATTTCAATTGGCATCAGAGCAGGCACCCTGCCTGTAAATTGGGTGAGATCCAGAGGAGTTAATATCTGGCAAGCATGGATAGAGAAAGAGGCTATGTCAATAGACCACCCCTACTAGATGGCACAAACTATGAGTATTGGAAGTCAAGGATGTGTGCTTTTCTAAAGTCTATTGACAGCAGGACTTGGAAAGCTGTGATAAAAGGCTGGGATCATCCTGTGTATACAGACAAAGATGGTAATAAGACTGAGATTTTGAAGCCTGAGGAGGAATGGACCAAAGCTGAAGATGATCTGTCTCTGGGAAATTCAAAAGCTTTGAATGCTATCTTTAATGGTGTTGATCAGAACATGTTCAGACTCATCAAACAATGTACTGTGGCTAAGGATGCTTGGGAAATTCTGAAGACCACTCATGAAGGAACTTCTAAGGTAAAGATGTCCAGATTGCAGCTGCTGACCAGCAAGTTTGAGAACCTGAAGATGAAGGAGGATGAAAATATCCAGGATTTCTATATGAATGTGCTGGACATGGCAAATTCTTTTGATTCTCTTGGTGAAAAGATGTCTGATGAGAAGTTAGTAAGAAAAATCCTCAGGTCCCTGCCTAGAAGGTTTGACATGAAGGTTACAGCAATTGAAGAGGCTCATGATATCACCACTATGAAGCTTGAGGAACTGATTGGGTCTTTGCTTAATTTTGAGACTGCATTCTGCAAACAGCCTGATAAGAAAGGGAAAGGAATAGCATTTGCAGTTAATTCAGGAGCTGATGATCAACCTGAGTCTGAGGAGGAGGATAATGACTTATCAGAAGCTCTTGTGTTGCTAGGAAAACAATTCAACAAGATTCTGAAGAATGTTAACAGAAAAGCCAAAGCCAAAGGTCAGAATTTCAGATTCAATAACAAAAAGCAACAAACTGATGAGAAGAAGACCAAGTCTGAGGAGAAAAGTAACCAAGCCAAAGGTGTGCAGTGCTATGAGTGTGAGGGCTATGGGCATATCAAATCTGAATGTCCTACTTTTCTTAAGAAACAGAAGAAGAGCCTAGCTGTTGCATGGTCTGATGATGGTTCTGAAGAAGATGATGATAGTGAATCTGGTATGTGTGATACTGGTCTGGTAGTGAGGTCAGGAGCTATCTTGAAGAAGGAACCTGTTTTAGAGTCTGAGACCTTTTCAGAATCTGACTCAGAGTCTGAAGCCTCATATGTGTCTGAAGCTGCTAAAACCTCATATGATGAACTAGCTGATAACTACAAGAAGCTGTATACCAGAAGTGCTGAGGTTTGCAAACAAGTGTTGGATCAGAAGGAGACTATTCTTCAACTGGAGGCTGAAAAAGGTGAACTGTTAGTGCAGAATTCAGATTTAAAAGAAGAAGTGAACCAACTGAACTCCCAACTTGATCAAATGAAGAAGCAAGTGAAGATGTTGAACTCTGCTACTGATAAGTTGGAGGACATTTTGGGGAATCAGCAACAAGGAAAAACTGGTTTAGGTTTTGTAGATCAGACTCAGATTCCTAAACAGATGAGTTTTGTTCCTGCTACTCAAACTCATGATTCTATGGTTGGAACATCAAAGAGGAGACCTCAGAAACAAGCCCAGATGTCAGCTCAGAAGCTAGCTCTGAAAAGACCTCGGATGCAAGGTCAGGAGCATGTTCAGATGCAAAGTCAGAAGCATGGTCAGATGCTACCTCAGAAGCAACCCCAGAAATCTTTCAGAAACAGAAGGAAGAGGACTCATCCATGGGTCTGTCATCATTGTGGAAAGAAAGGGCATATCAAACCATTCTGCTTCAAACTTTATGGCTATCCTGAACATTTTCAGTATAGAAGAGTTGAACCAGCTGCTATCAGACAGAATGTTCAGAAGGTGTGGAAGCCCAAAGTTCAGAATGTTGGCCTGATTGCTCATACTTCTTTGAGAGCCACTTCAAAAGAAGATTGGTATTTTGATAGTGGGTGTTCAAGGCACATGACTGGTGTGAAGAAGCTGCTAAGCAATATCAGATCATACTCCAGAAGTTATGTGACATTTGGAGATGGTGTAAAAGGTCAGATTCTGGGTATTGGTGATTTGAACAGAGAAGGCTTGCCAAGACTTAATGATGTGCTACTGGTGGAAGGATTAACTTCTAATCTGATCAGCATTAGCCAACTTTGTGATCAAGAATTGAAGGTTAATTTCAACAAACTAGAGTGTATTGTTACGGATCAGGAAGATAATATTCAGATGAGAGGCTGCAGATCCAAAGACAACTGTTACCTATGGGTTTCTGAAGAAGAAAGAAGTCTGACTTCTTGTCTTATGAGCTCAGAAGAGGAAGTCAAGCTCTGGCACCAGAAACTGGGACATCTAAATCTGAAAGACATGAAGAAAATCCTAAGTACTGAAGCTATCAGAGGTGTACCTAATCTGAAGATCAATGAGGACAATGTTTGTGGTGATTGTCAAATTGGAAAACAAACAAGAAAGTCTCATCCCAGATTAGTTCACCAGGTAACTACTAAAGTACTAGAACTTGTTCATATGGATTTGATGGGGCCTATGCAAGTTGAGAGTATTGGAGGCAAGAGGTATGCTTTTGTAATGGTAGATGACTACTCAAGATATACATGGGTCAGCTTTGTTAGAGAAAAGTCTGACACTTTTGAAGTTTTCAAAGAGATGTGCATTCAACTACAAAGAGAGAAGGACAGTGGAATTATCAGAATCAGAAGTGATCATGGCAAAGAATTTGAAAACAAGAGCTTTTCAGAGTTCTGTGCTTCTGAAGGTATAAAGCATGAGTTTTCTGCACCTATCACACCTCAGCAAAATGGTGTAGTTGAGAGGAAGAACAGGACTTTAGCAGAATGTGCAAGGGTTATGCTGCATGCTAAGAAGCTGCCATATATGTTTTGGGCTGAAGCAATGAACACTGCTTGTTACATACACAACAGAGTCACTTTGAAGAGGGGTACTACATCAATTCTGTATGAATTGTGGAAAGGGTGAAAGCCTACAGTCAAATATTTCCATGTTTTTGGGAGCAGATGCTATATTTTGGCTGATAGAGAAAATAGGAGAAAGCTGGATCCTAAGTCTGATGAGGGCATATTCCTGGGTTATTCAGTGAACAGCAGAGCTTACAGGGTGTTTAATTCCAGAACCAAGGTTGTGATGGAGTCCATTAATGTGGTAATTGATGATCTGACTGCTGAGAAAGATAGAAGTGAGCCTGAAGTTGTTCTAGAGTCTGAAGCTTCAGAAGAACAAACTTTAGAAGCAGAAAAACATTCAGAGTCTGAAGAAGCAGAAGATCAACCAGATCAAGTTCCTAATGGTAAAGGGCCATCAATTAGAGTTCAGAAGGATCATCCTAAAGACTTAATCATTGGAAGCTTAGATCAAGGTGTCAGAACCAGGAGATCAGATGCTGCTGCTACTGATTCATGCTTTGTGTCAAAGGTTGAGCCTAAAAATGTGAAAGAAGCCCTGACTGATGAATTTTGGATTGAAGCAATGCAAGATGAGTTGAATCAATTCAAAAGGAGTGAAGTGTGGGATCTGGTTCCAAGACCTGAAGGGCTGAATGTGATTGGCACTAAGTGGATATTCAAGAATAAAACAGATGAAAATGGTACTGTGGTCAGAAACAAGGCAAGGTTGGTTGCTCAAGGTTATACTCAAGTTGAGGGACTTGATTTTGATGAGACCTTTGCACCTGTGGCCAGACTAGAGTCCATAAGACTACTGTTGGGAGTATCCTGCATTCTCAAGTTCAAATTATTCCAGATGGATGTGAAGAGTGCATTTCTGAATGGATATTTGCAAGAAGAGGTATATGTTGAACAGCCTAAGGGTTTTGTGGATCCTAAGTTTCCAGATCATGTGTTCAAGTTGAAGAAAGCTTTATATGGATTGAAGCAAGCACCAAGAGCATGGTATGACAGGCTGACTCAGTTTCTTGTGGCTCAAGGTTACAGAAAAGGAGGTTCTGATAAGACTTTGTTTGTGAAAGATGAAAATGGGAGTCTGATGATTGCTCAGATTTATGTGGATGATATAGTGTTTGGAGGGATGTCTCAGAAGATGGTCCAATTATTTGTTCAGCAGATGCAGTCAGAATTTGAAATGAGCTTAGTTGGTGAACTGACTTATTTTCTTGGATTACAAGTCAAGCAAATGGAAGATACAATCTTCATTTCTCAAAGTAAGTATGCCAAGAACATAGTGAAGAAATTTGGATTGGAATCTGCTGCTCACAAGAGGACACCAGCTGCTACCCACCTGAAGTTAACTAAGGATGAACATGGAGTTTCAGTAGACCAAAGTCAGTACAGAAGCATGATTGGGAGCCTATTGTACTTAACTGCAAGCAGGCCTGATATCACATTTGCTGTAGGAGTTTGTGCAAGATATCAATCTGATCCTAAGATGAGTCATCTGACCCAAGTTAAAAGGATCTTGAAGTATGTGAACAACACAAGTGACTATGGAATCATGTACTCACATAGTTCAAGTTCTGAACTGATGGGATATTGTGATGCTGACTGGGCTGGAAGTGCTGATGACAGGAAGAGCACCTCAGGAGGTTGTTTCTTTTTGGGAAATAACTTAATTTCATGGTTTAGCAAGAAGCAAAACTGTGTGTCATTGTCAACTGCTGAGGCTGAGTATATTGCTGCTGGAAGTAGTTGCTCACAATTGTTGTGGATGAAGCAGATGCTGGAGGAGTACAACATTGAACAAAGAACTATGACATTGTTTTATGACAATTTGAGTGCCATCAACATCTCTAAGAATCCAATTCAGCACAGCAGAACCAAACACATAGACATCAGGCATCATTTTATCAGAAACCTTGTGGAGGACAAGATTGTTCAGCTGGAACATGTAGCTACTGAAGAACAAGTTGCTGACATTTTCACAAAGGCCTTGGATGCTAAGCAGTTTGAACACTTGAGGAGCAAGTTAGGTGTGTGTTTGCATGAAGAGTTATAGCAATTACTGCAAACTGGATGTGAGGAAGATAGAGTACCTGCCAGTTGTGCCTATGCTAACTGTGATCCTGTGTCTGAATCTGATAGCTTTTCCAGGATCTGTGTTACTTGTTTTGATTTTGTTCCCTATATGAAGACTATGTTTTGTCAGAATTTTGTGGCTAAAAAGGGGGAGAAAATCTTATGTAAGGTGTTGGCTCTGATACCTAAAGTCTTATGCAAAGCGTTGCTGCTCAGTCAGAAGTTCAAATTTCAGATGTTCAGTTTTCAGTGTGGTTCAAAAGTTATTTGTGAAGCTCAGAGTTCAGAACCAATATAACAAGAGCTGTCAAGATGTTATTGAGGGGGATTATGTGTCTCAGGGGGAGTACAAGATTGTTATGGTCCTGAGTGTTTCTGTGATCCTAGTGTTCAGCTCCTGAAGTGTTGACTCTGATATGCTCTGATACCATAAATTCAGAAGTAAGGAGGAGTTTGATGTATGCTGAGTGTATGCTGAGTTGCAGGGGGAGTGTGTGTGATGATCAGGAGTTGATCAGTAGCTCTGATACCTTGGAGTAGCTCTGATACCTTGTTTGTGATGATCAGGAGTTGATCAGTAGGTTATGTGTGCTTCAGTAGCTGATATGAACTGAAGCTGGTTTGTGTTTCTCATGATAGTCATAAATGAATCCGCTGCTAATTACTATGTTATGATGTGTTATTGTGGAGTTCTTCATGGCTGAGCTGATTATAAGGGAGATTGAAGAACTTGGATGGTTTTAGCCAAAAATTTGCCAAAGGGGGAGATTGTTGAGTCTTTTGGTGTTGGCTGCATGTTTTGGCAAAACCAAAGTATTGAATAGAAGCATCTCCATATCTAGAACATTTCTTCAGTTGGAAGTTTTTCATTTTGAAGCTGTTCAGAAGCTCAAAACTACATCAGAAGCTGAATGCTCATCAAAAGCACTGTAGCACTTCAGAAGCAGTTTCAGGTTCTGAAGTCCAGCGTTGACTTATGTTAACTTCATCAGAAGCTGGGTATTCTCAAGGTTTTTCTATGCGAATCTTTGCAAGATTTAACAAGGAATTATCCACGCATATTGTTCTAGAATGCTGGATTATTTTGGAGAAGATTTATTGAAGATTTGGTATATTGTTATGGAAACACGTATTTTCCTGATACAATCTTTTGAAGATACAAAGTGTTTTTATTTGTTTCCTTATTGGACCAATCTTATTTCAGTAACAAATCAAATCAGAAGATTAGTTTTGTTATTTATGCTACAAGACTGAAGGCTATAAATAGAGGAGGGCTGCTGCTATTCAAGACACGAAATTTAAGATTATTATTCAGAGAAATAGAGTCTTAGTTGTTTTTTAAGCTTGTTAGCTTTGTTTTGTGCGCCACTCATATGTTTTGAGTTGGTTTAGGATTGTCTTTGAGTTGTAATTCATTCTAAGCCTCTAGGTACGAATGAAGTTGTGTTTTTAAAGTTTTCTGAAAAACAGAGTGTTTTTGTTTAAGGGTAGTTCAAGTGGCTGGGTTGTAGTTACTTGAATAGGAAGTTAGAGGTTTTCTAATACTCAAAGTGTTGGGTAGAATTCAAGACTAGGAGGAAGATAATTGCTTAGGCTGGGAACTGGGAGTCAGTGTCTTGAGTCATAAGGATTATTTCCTATAGTGGAATTCCTTCCTGGATTGGTATCCCCCAGAGTAGGAGGTGTTTACTCCGAACTGGGTTAACAAACCTTGTGTGTTCTTTAGCTTTCCTGCACTTTTTATTTCTGCTACTTATCTGCTTTAAAATTGTGCTAAGTCATTGTTCAGAACCTGTTCCGGTTCAGAACCTGTAATCTCTTAAGTATTGCCTGGCCAGAATTTCACAGCATAAGTCCTAAACACAAAAGTCATATCATACAATTCAAATCAATAACATAATTAACAATGAACCACACCTAACACACTTCTTTGAAAGTAAATAAGCAAATTGAAATCATGAAGTGAGGGTCTTGAACACTCATCCAGCAATTCAGCTTACATCTAGATTAAGTTATGTGTCCATCCAAATATCATTTCTAAAAGCACAAAAGCATAGATCACAAGGTCTTTGAGGGTTGTAATTTGGCTTGGTTTCCAAAAGAAATGTCATATGTGGGAAAAATTTAATTCAAATGGCCAAGCATAGAGGAACATTCTTACTAATTACACAACTTCCTCCTAAATCTCATTATCAACCCTTGGTGATATACAAATATTACTTTGATCTTGACAACTTTTTGATTTATTGAATTTTTTCTCTTTTTTCTTTTCTTTTTCTTGGATCCTTTTTTTTTTCTTTTTCTTTTCTTACTCTTTTTCTTGTTGTCAAGATCAAATTTCAAATTTCAACATTTACTTGACATACAAAACCTCCCTTCTCTCCCCAACTTATACAAAATGATACCCTAATAGAATGTTCCCTTATCAATAGGCAAGGGACAATTAAACATGATGGTTAAGGATTCAAAATGAAAGTAAAAATATCAGAATCCAATAGTGATTTAACTATGAACTGGATTTTGAAAAACTTGGGCAATTTCACTAAGCATTGTGCTTATGAAAATTGGCAGTTCATAGTTAAGGATTCTGATTCATTAAGCTCAATGGGGTTATCAAATACTCACTTCTCACAGGGTAGGCTTTTTTGTGGTCAAGTGTTTCTACTCAAATTCAAAAAAATGCCTCGATCATTTCAGTGCTTTCATACAATTCAAAACAATTATCAGATTTAACATAAAACAACCGAGTAAAACAATGAATGCCGGTCTCCTGCATATATGTAAAGCACTTGAGGGTTCCTCACATTTAGGCTAGTTCTAAGTGGTTCACATAATAAGCATGTTATCGCGTAAAATTGTATGTGATAAATGGTGTGCAAAGTACTCATTTCAAATTCAAGTACACACCTAGAAAAGCAAGAAACAAGTAACTTGGCTTTGCACTTTGAAACAGTTTCTATCATTATCATTATCATGCATCTGATACTTTGCTGTTAAAGAGCTTATCAGTAAGCCTCGCTCAGCGAAGTACTATCTCGCTCAGCGAGAATGACAGGATTTCAAAATTTTCAAAAATGAAGCATTTCAAAAGACTTGTCAATTTCAGCTTTACCTATAGTTACTAAAAAGCATTAATAAAGCATAAATACTTACAAAGTTGGGTTGCCTCCCAACAAGCGCTTGTTTTACGTCGTTAGCTCGACGCCTGATTCGTTAGGGTGGCCAAAATGAGACGGAACGCACATCAGCCTTTGTATTCCTTTTTTTTGGGAGGAATTCCATGAACTTGAAGTATAGCTGATGTGGAGTCCATAACCTCCCTATCCAGAGTTTGATGAACAAGGAACAAATACCATGTTGTACAAGCTCAAGTTCTGCCTTGCTCACTTTCATCCCCTCCTTTTCACAAGTTTCTTCCTTGTTAAGAAACTGTTCCGTTTTCTCAATATCCATCACTTCTTCACTATCAACAGCTCTGGCCTCTTCAGAATCTGACCTTTCTTGAGGAAGTTCAACTTCGTGTGGTATTTCTAATTCTTCCACTAATTTCCTTATACCACATCCTTCAAACATCGTCTCTTCCTCACTCTCATCAACATCGTCTTCAACAATCTCTCCAAATTCCAAAGCGGATTGATTGTTGGTCTGAACATCCATGACTCTTGATGAAAAATTCAATTGAACTTGTAAAAGTTCCAATTGGATTGATAACGCTCTCAATCTTTGGTTGGTATTTTGCATGTTGATCATGGATTGTTGCATGAACAAATTCAAAGTATTTTCCGTTCCTAACATTTGTTCCTCTTCAGACGGATATTGTTGAAATTGTTGATAGGATTCATATTCGTATGGATTATAGAAATTGAAATAATCATGATGATCAGCCATGATTTCCTTCAATGTTGAGAATCTGAAACAAGCGTAACTAACAAGAAAATTTTCTTTGTATAACAAAGAGGGTTAATGCACAAACAGTTTATAATGTACAAAAGAAATGAAAAATATTAACACGATATCTACAAAATCTCAAAACAATAGAAATTATTGCGATGCTCAAAATATCTAAACACTAATCCCCGGCAACGGCGCCATTTTGTTGGCTGTAGTATTGCAGCAACAAACGAGGTAAGTATTTTTGTATCGTCTCCACAGGGATTGGTGCGCTATCTCGAGCCGTTCAACAATCGTTATCGTTTTGAGTGTTGGGTTTGTACGATTGGTTGCAAAAACTAATGGATCCTAAAAACGGAAATAAAGACGACAAGAAATAGGGAATAAAAGCGTTGAGATCGGAGTTCCTCAATCGAGCATTGAAAATAATCTAAAGATCATGCATATGAATTCTAGCGTTTTAGCGAGATTATCACGTATCACTCGACAACGTCATTCGTGTCCAAATGACGTCATGAGATCGATCGTATCGTTTAATAGACGATTTCCCAATCTATCAAACGATCCGAAAGTATTACGTTCCGACACTTTATGCGATTATCAAAACCCAAATCCATGTCTAGATTTTCTTATTTTAATAGAGATTATTCTCACCAAGGATTTAAAAGTATTCGTCAATAACATTTAAATCAAAACATGACAATGAATAGCAAGAATAACTCAATTATCACATAAATTGCTAAAATCATATATTTGCATAATCAAATATTACATCTAAGCTAGAAAGAGTACCTCCAATCCCAACAAAGGGAAGTTAGTTGCTCATTTTCATGACAACTATACAAAAGTTTAGAGAAAGATGAAAATCAAAACCTAAGTTCTTGATTTCCCAAAGAGCCTTGGTTGATTCCACACTCCAATCACTCTTGCTCTTTGAAGATCAAAGCTTCTAGCCCTCTTTTCTGTCTAAAAACTAACCTAATATAATTCTATGCTATATATGCTAACTATCTAAAGAAAACTGAAACAAAGCTTAAATACTAAAACTAAAAAGTGACATCTCGCTCGGCGAGATAAATTTCGCTCGGCGAATTTGACTTTCTGGCCAGTGGCATTTTGCCACGTCTTCCATAGCAGTAAACCGCCCTTGGGATCTCGCTGGCCGACCAAGATTTCGCTGAGCGAAATCAATCTTCCCCTGTTTCTGGAAATCCCTGCCTAAGCTCGCCATCTGCTCGCCAAGGGATCGCTGGGCGAAAATATCTTTGAAAACTTCTGAAAATCCCTGTCAAAGCTCGCCATTTGCTCGCCAAGGGATCGCCAGGCGAAAGTCTTCATGCTTCTCTTCATGATTTCTTGCTATTTTCAAGTCCTGGCTTGCTTTTTCCTGCACAAATGGATGGGGAAAGAAGTAAAAGCAATATTGGGCATTTGATCAGTAATTATGATCTTTTCCCATGATAACTTGCAAAACAAGCTACTTAAATTCTTAAATTAACTATGCTTTTTAACTCATTTTTGGCACTTATCACACTCCCCAACTTAAATCTTTGTTTGTCCTCAAACAAAGGACTCAAATGAAATGGAAAAAATCAAGGCTTTAGACAAAAGTTCAATACATGCAAAGAAATGAAAAGTTTTCAGATGACATAATTCAAATGTGGATTGCGCGGGCAAGTATGAAGTTTCTCATTAATCTAGATATATACTATGAATGCAGCATAAGTCCTAAACACAAAAGTCATATCATACAATTCAAATCAATAACATAATTAACAATGAACCACACCTAACACACTTCTTTGAAAGTAAATAAGCAAATTGAAATCATGAAGTGAGGGTCTTGAACACTCATCCGGCAATTCAGCTTACATCTAGATTAAGTTATGTGTCCATCCAAATATCATTTCTAAAAGCACAAAAGCATAGATCACAAGGTCTTTGAGGGTTGTAATTTGGCTTGGTTTCCAAAAGAAATGTCATATGTGGGAAAAATTTAATTCAAATGGCCAAGCATAGAGGAACATTCTTACTAATTACACAACTTCCTCCTAAATCTCATTATCAACCCTTGGTGATATACAAATATTACTTTGATCTTGACAACTTTTTGATTTATTGAATTTTTTCTCTTTTTTCTTTTCTTTTTCTTGGATCCTTTTTTTTCTTTTTTTTTTCTTTTTCTTTTCTTACTCTTTTTCTTGTTGTCAAGATCAAATTTCAAATTTCACCATTTACTTGACATACAAAACCTCCCTTCTCTCCCCAACTTATACAAAATGATACCCTAATAGAATGTTCCCTTATCAATAGGCAAGGGACAATTAAACATGATGGTTAAGGATTCAAAATGAAAGTAAAAATATCAGAATCCAATAGTGATTTAACTATGAACTGGATTTTGAAAAACTTGGGCAATTTCACTAAGCATTGTGCTTATGAAAATTGGCAGTTCATAGTTAAGGATTCTGATTCATTAAGCTCAATGGGGTTATCAAATACTCACTTCTCACAGGGTAGGCTTTTTTGTGGTCAAGTGTTTCTACTCAAATTCAAAAAAATGCCTCGATCATTTCAGTGCTTTCATACAATTCAAAACAATTATCAGATTTAACATAAAACAACCGAGTAAAACAATGAATGCCGGTCTCCTGCATATATGTAAAACACTTGAGGGTTCCTCACATTTAGGCTAGTTCTAAGTGGTTCACATAATAAGCATGTTATCGCGTAAAATTGTATGTGATAAATGGTGTGCAAAGTACTCATTTCAAATTCAAGTACACACCTAGAAAAGCAAGAAACAAGTAACTTGGCTTTGCACTTTGAAACAGTTTCTATCATTATCATTATCATGCATCTGATACTTTGCTGTTAAAGAGCTTATCAGTAAGCCTCGCTCAGCGAAGTACTATCTCGCTCAGCGAGAATGACAGGTTTCAAAATTTTCAAAAATGAAGCATTTCAAAAGACTTGTCAATTTCAGCTTTACCTATAGTTACTAAAAAGCATTAATAAAGCATAAATACTTACAAAGTTGGGTTGCCTCCCAACAAGCGCTTGTTTTACGTCGTTAGCTCGACGCCTGATTCGTTAGGGTGGCCAAAATGAGACGGAACGCACATCAGCCTTTGTATTCCTTTTTTTTGGGAGGAATTCCATGAACTTGAAGTATAGCTGATGTGGAGTCCATAACCTCCCTATCCAGAGTTTGATGAACAAGGAACAAATACCATCTTGTACAAGCTCAAGTTCTGCCTTGCTCACTTTCATCCCCTCCTTTTCACAAGTTTCTTCCTTGTTAAGAAACTGTTCCGTTTTCTCAATATCCATCACTTCTTCACTATCAACAGCTCTGGCCTCTTCAGAGTCTGACCTTTCTTGAGGAAGTTCAACTTCGTGTGGTATTTCTAATTCTTCCACTAATTTCCTTATACCACATCCTTCAAACATCGTCTCTTCCTCACTCTCATCAACATCGTCTTCAACAATCTCTCCAAATTCCAAAGCGGATTGATTGTTGGTCTGAACATCCATGACTCTTGATGAAAAATTCAATTGAACTTGTAAAAGTTCCAATTGGATTGATAACGCTCTCAATCTTTGGTTGGTATTTTGCATGTTGATCATGGATTGTTGCATGAACAAATTCAAAGTATTTTCCGTTCCTAACATTTGTTCCTCTTCAGACGGATATTGTTGAAATTGTTGATAGGATTCATATTCGTATGGATTATAGAAATTGAAATAATCATGATGATCAGCCATGATTTCCTTCAATGTTGAGAATCTGAAACAAGCGTAACTAACAAGAAAATTTTCTTTGTATAACAAAGAGGGTTAATGCACAAACAGTTTATAATGTACAAAAGAAATGAAAAATATTAACACGATATCTACAAAATCTCAAAACAATAGAAATCATTGCGATGCTCAAAATATCTAAACACTAATCCCCGGCAACGGCGCCATTTTGTTGGCTGTAGTATTGCAGCAACAAACGAGGTAAGTATTTTTGTATCGTCTCCACAGGGATTGGTGCGCTATCTCGAGCCATTCAACAATCGTTATCGTTTTGAGTGTTGGGTTTGTACGATTGGTTGCAAAAACTAATGGATCCTAAAAACGGAAATAAAGACGACAAGAAATAGGGAATAAATGCGTTGAGATCGGAGTTCCTCAATCGAGCATCGAAAATAATCTAAAGATCATGCATATGAATTCTAGCGTTTTAGCGAAATTATAACGTATCACTCGACAACGTCATTCGTGTCCAAATGACGTCGTGAGATCGATCGTATCGTTTAATAGACGATTTCCCAATCTATCAAACGATCCGAAAGCATTACGTTCCGACACTTTATGCGATTATCAAAACCCAAATCCATGTCTAGATTTTCTTATTTTAATAGAGATTATTCTCACCAAGGATTTAAAAGTATTCGTCAATAACATTTAAATCAAAACATGACAATGAATAGCAAGAATAACTCAATTATCACATAAATTGCTAAAATCATATATTTGCATAATCAAATATTACATCTAAGCTAGAAAGAGTACCTCCAATCCCAACAAAGGGAAGTTAGTTGCTCATTTTCATGACAACTATACAAAAGTTTAGAGAAAGATGAAAATCAAAACCTAAGTTCTTGATTTCCCAAAGAGCCTTGGTTGATTCCACACTCCAATCACTCTTGCTCTTTGAAGATCAAAGCTTCTAGCCCTCTTTTCTGTCTAAAAACTAACCTAATATAATTCTATGCTATATATGCTAACTATCTAAAGAAAACTGAAACAAAGCTTAAATACTAAAACTAAAAAGTGACATCTCGCTCGGCGAGATAAATTTCGCTCGGCGAATTTGACTTTCTGGCCAGTGGCATTTTGCCACGTCTTCCATAGCAGTAAACCGCCCTTGGGATCTCGTTGGGCGACCAAGATTTCGCTGAGCGAAATCAATCTTCCCCTGTTTCTGGAAATCCCTGCCTAAGCTCGCCATCTGCTCGCCAAGGGATCGCTGGGCGAAAATATCTTTGAAAACTTCTAAAAATCCCTGCCTAAGCTCGCCATTTGCTCGCCAAGGGATCGCCAGGCGAAAGTCTTCATGCTTCTCTTCATGATTTCTTGCTATTTTCAAGTCCTGGCTTGCTTTTTCCTGCACAAATGGATGGGGAAAGAAGTAAAAGCAATATTGGGCATTTGATCAGTAATTATGATCTTTTCCCATGATAACTTGCAAAACAAGCTACTTAAGTTCTTAAATTAACTATGCTTTTTAACTCATTTTTGGCACTTATCACACTCCCCAACTTAAATCTTTGTTTGTCCTCAAACAAAGGACTCAAAAGAAATGGAAAAAATCAAGGCTTTAGACAAAAGTTCAATACATGCAAAGAAATGAAAAGTTTTCAGATGACATAATTCAAATGTGGATTGCGCGGGCAAGTATGAAGTTTCTCATTAATCTAGATATATACTATGAATGCAGCATAAGTCCTAAACACAAAAGTCATATCATACAATTCAAATCAATAACATAATTAACAATGAACCACACCTAACACACTTCTTTGAAAGTAAATAAGCAAATTGAAATCATGAAGTGAGGGTCTTGAACACTCATCCGGCAATTCAGCTTACATCTAGATTAAGTTATGTGTCCATCCAAATATCATTTCTAAAAGCACAAAAGCATAGATCACAAGGTCTTTGAGGGTTGTAATTTGGCTTGGTTTCCAAAAGAAATGTCATATGTGGGAAAAATTTAATTCAAATGGCCAAGCATAGAGGAACATTCTTACTAATTACACAACTTCCTCCTAAATCTCATTATCAACCCTTGGTGATATACAAATATTACTTTGATCTTGACAACTTTTTGATTTATTGAATTTTTTCTCTTTTAGCTTTTCTTTTTCTGGATCCTTTTTTTTTTTTTTTCTTTTTCTTTTCTTACTCTTTTTCTTGTTGTCAAGATCAAATTTCAAATTTCACCATTTACTTGACATACAAAACCTCCCTTCTCTCCCCAACTTATACAAAATGATACCCTAATAGAATGTTCCCTTATCAATAGGCAAGGGACAATTAAACATGATGGTTAAGGATTCAAAATGAAAGTAAAAATATCAGAATCCAATAGTGATTTAACTATGAACTGGATTTTGAAAAACTTGGGCAATTTCACTGAGCATTGTGCTTATGAAAATTGGCAGTTCATAGTTAAGGATTCTGATTCATTAAGCTCAATGGGGTTATCAAATACTCACTTCTCACAGGGTAGGCTTTTTTGTGGTCAAGTGTTTCTACTCAAATTCAAAAAAATGCCTCGATCATTTCAGTGCTTTCATACAATTCAAAACAATTATCAGATTTAACATAAAACAACCGAGTAAAACAATGAATGCCGGTCTCCTGCATATATGTAAAGCACTTGAGGGGTCCTCACATTTAGGCTAGTTCTAAGTGGTTCACATAATAAGCATGTTATCGCGTAAAATTGTATGTGATAAATGGTGTGCAAAGTACTCATTTCAAATTCAAGTACACACCTAGAAAAGCAAGAAACAAGTAACTTGGCTTTGCACTTTGAAACAGTTTCTATCATTATCATTATCATGCATCTGATACTTTGCTGTTAAAGAGCTTATCAGTAAGCCTCGCTCAGCGAAGTACTATCTCGCTCAGCGAGAATGACAGGTTTCAAAATTTTCAAAAATGAAGCATTTCAAAAGACTTGTCAATTTCAGCTTTACCTATAGTTACTAAAAAGCATTAATAAAGCATAAATACTTACAAAGTTGGGTTGCCTCCCAACAAGCGCTTGTTTTACGTCGTTAGCTCGACGCCTGATTCGTTAGGGTGGCCAAAATGAGACGGAACGCACATCAGCCTTTGTATTCCTTTTTTTTGGGAGGAATTCCATGAACTTGAAGTATAGCTGATGTGGAGTCCATAACCTCCCTATCCAGAGTTTGATGAACAAGGAACTAATACCATGTTGTACAAGCTCAAGTTCTGCCTTGCTCACTTTCATCCCCTCCTTTTCACAAGTTTCTTCCTTGTTAAGAAACTGTTCCGTTTTCTCAATATCCATCACTTCTTCACTATCAACAGCTCTGGCCTCTTCAGAATCTGACCTTTCTTGAGGAAGTTCAACTTCGTGTGGTATTTCTAATTCTTCCACTAATTTCCTTATACCACATCCTTCAAACATCGTCTCTTCCTCACTCTCATCAACATCGTCTTCAACAATCTCTCCAAATTCCAAAGCGGATTGATTGTTGGTCTGAACATCCATGACTCTTGATGAAAAATTCAATTGAACTTGTAAAAGTTCCAATTGGATTGATAACGCTCTCAATCTTTGGTTGGTATTTTGCATGTTGATCATGGATTGTTGCATGAACAAATTCAAAGTATTTTCCGTTCCTAACATTTGTTCCTCTTCAGACGGATATTGTTGAAATTGTTGATAGGATTCATATTCGTATGGATTATAGAAATTGAAATAATCATGATGATCAGCCATGATTTCCTTTAATGTTGAGAATCTGAAACAAGCGTAACTAACAAGAAAATTTTCTTAGTATAACAAAGAGGGTTAATGCACAAACAGTTTATAATGTACAAAAGAAATGAAAAATATTAACACGATATCTACAAAATCTCAAAACAATAGAAATTATTGCGATGCTCAAAATATCTAAACACTAATCCCCGGCAACGGCGCCATTTTGTTGGCTGTAGTATTGCAGCAACAAACGAGGTAAGTATTTTTGTATCGTCTCCACAGGGATTGGTGCGCTATCTCGAGCCCTTCAACAATCGTTATCGTTTTGAGTGTTGGGTTTGTACGATTGATTGCAAAAACTAATGGATCCTAAAAACGGAAATAAAGACGACAAGAAATAGGGAATAAAAGCGTTGAGATCGGAGTTCCTCAATCGAGCATTGAAAATAATCTAAAGATCATGCATATGAATTCTAGCGTTTTAGCGAAATTATCACGTATCACTCGACAACGTCATTCGTGTCCAAATGACGTCATGAGATCGATCGTATCGTTTAATAGACGATTTCCCAATCTATCAAACGATCTGAAAGCATTACGTTCCAACACTTTATGCGATTATCAAAACCCAAATCCATGTCTAGATTTTCTTATTTTGATAGAGATTATTCTCACCAAGGATTTAAAAGTATTCGTCAATAACATTTAAATCAAAACATGACAATGAATAGCAAGAATAACTCAATTATCACATAAATTGCTAAAATCATATATTTGCATAATCAAATATTACATCTAAGCTAGAAAGAGTACCTCCAATCCCAACAAAGGGAAGTTAGTTGCTCATTTTCATGACAACTATACAAAAGTTTAGAGAAAGATGAAAATCAAAACCTAAGTTCTTGATTTCCCAAAGAGCCTTGGTTGATTCCACACTCCAATCACTCTTGCTCTTTGAAGATCAAAGCTTCTAGCCCTCTTTTCTGTCTAAAAACTAACCTAATATAATTCTATGCTATATATGCTAACTATCTAAAGAAAACTGAAACAAAGCTTAAATACTAAAACTAAAAAGTGACATCTCGCTCGGCGAGATAAATTTCGCTCGGCGAATTTGACTTTCTGGCCAGTGGCATTTTGCCACGTCTTCCATAGCAGTAAACCGCCCTTGGGATCTCGCTGGGCGACCAAGATTTCGCTGAGCGAAATCAATCTTCCCCTGTTTCTGGAAATCCCTGCCTAAGCTCGCCATCTGCTCGCCAAGGGATCGCTGGGCGAAAATATCTTTGAAAACTTCTGAAAATCCCTGCCTAAGCTCGCCATTTGCTCGCCAAGGGATCGCCAGGCGAAAGTCTTCATGCTTCTCTTCATGATTTCTTGCTATTTTCAAGTCCTGGCTTGCTTTTTCCTGCACAAATGGATGGGGAAAGAAGTAAAAGCAATATTGGGCATTTGATCAGTAATTATGATCTTTTCCCATGATAACTTGCAAAACAAGCTACTTAAGTTCTTAAATTAACTATGCTTTTTAACTCATTTTTGGCACTTATCACACTCCCCAACTTAAATCTTTGTTTGTCCTCAAACAAAGGACTCAAAAGAAATGGAAAAAATCAAGGCTTTAGACAAAAGTTCAATACATGCAAAGAAATGAAAAGTTTTCAGATGACATAATTCAAATGTGGATTGCGCGGGCAAGTATGAAGTTTCTCATTAATCTAGATATATACTATGAATGCAGCATAAGTCCTAAACACAAAAGTCATATCATACAATTCAAATCAATAACATAATTAACAATGAACCACACCTAACACACTTCTTTGAAAGTAAATAAGCAAATTGAAATCATGAAGTGAGGGTCTTGAACACTCATCCGGCAATTCAGCTTACATCTAGATTAAGTTATGTGTCCATCCAAATATCATTTCTAAAAGCACAAAAGCATAGATCACAAGGTCTTTGAGGGTTGTAATTTGGCTTGGTTTCCAAAAGAAATGTCATATGTGGGAAAAATTTAATTCAAATGGCCAAGCATAGAGGAACATTCTTACTAATTACACAACTTCCTCCTAAATCTCATTATCAACCCTTGGTGATATACAAATATTACTTTGATCTTGACAACTTTTTGATTTATTGAATTTTTTCTCTTTTAGCTTTTCTTTTTCTTGGATCCTTTTTTTTTTTCTTTTTCTTTTCTTACTCTTTTTCTTGTTGTCAAGATCAAATTTCAAATTTCACCATTTACTTGACATACAAAACCTCCCTTCTCTCCCCAACTTATACAAAATGATACCCTAATAGAATGTTCCCTTATCAATAGGCAAGGGACAATTAAACATGATGGTTAAGGATTCAAAATGAAAGTAAAAATATCAGAATCCAATAGTGATTTAACTATGAACTGGATTTTGAAAAACTTGGGCAATTTCACTAAGCATTGTGCTTATGAAAATTGGCAGTTCATAGTTAAGGATTCTGATTCATTAAGCTCAATGGGGTTATCAAATACTCACTTCTCACAGGGTAGGCTTTTTTGTGGTCAAGTGTTTCTACTCAAATTCAAAAAAATGCCTCGATCATTTCAGTGCTTTCATACAATTCAAAACAATTATCAGATTTAACATAAAACAACCGAGTAAAACAATGAATGCCGGTCTCCTGCATATATGTAAAGCACTTGAGGGTTCCTCACATTTAGGCTAGTTCTAAGTGGTTCACATAATAAGCATGTTATCGCGTAAAATTGTATGTGATAAATGGTGTGCAAAGTACTCATTTCAAATTCAAGTACACACCTAGAAAAGCAAGAAACAAGTAACTTGGCTTTGCACTTTGAAACAGTTTTTATCATTATCATTATCATGCATCTGATACTTTGCTGTTAAAGAGCTTATCAGTAAGCCTCGCTCAGCGAAGTACTATCTCGCTCAGCGAGAATGACAGGTTTCAAAATTTTCAAAAATGAAGCATTTCAAAAGACTTGTCAATTTCAGCTTTACCTATAGTTACTAAAAAGCATTAATAAAGCATAAATACTTACAAAGTTGGGTTGCCTCCCAACAAGCGCTTGTTTTATGTAACGACCCTATTTTCGTATATTATATTTTTATATATTTTATTTTATGGATTTGCATTTAAATATATTTTCTAGTAATCGAGGAATAATTATTTAGCGCGAAGATAAGTTCGTAATCGAGTTTTTAGAGTTTTGGGCCAAGAGGGTGAATAGTATTGGGCTTTTAAGTTTATGAGTAGTAATGATCAAGTGGTTATGATAGTAGTGAGCTTGGATTGGATTGTAAGGCTAGGATGAGTCCTTGAGAGTTAGTAAGGATGGATGGCCAAGATTAATTGGATTGGATTATAAGAGATTATCACAAAACTTTTTGAAACACTATTCATTTCTTTTTGGAGAAGAAGAAAACGTGGAAGAAGAGAAGGAGAAGAGAAAGAGAAAAGCTAGGGCAAGTGAACAAGGAGAAAGCTTGAGTTGCTAGAGATTTTGAGAAGGTAAGAGAGTTAGTATTGCTTCTCACAAGTGATTGAGAAGGGGAGAATGTCTATTTCTCCATCCCAAACTTCTCCTCACTTTGTCTAGGTTTTGTTAGAAAGTTTTTATGGTTTAAAGTTGTTAATGATTATGTTTTGCTTGCTGGAATGCTAAGTGATATTGTTAGCATGTTTTTGTTGAAGTTATTGTGTTGAGAATTCATAAGAAAAGTTATGAAAAGTTTAGTGTTTTAAACCCTAAATCCTTTGCTAGATACAAGCCTTGCTTGTGATTGCTTTTAAATGATGTTTTGTGATGGAAAGTTGTTTTTAACATGTTCTGGAAGTTGGGTAACCTTGAATGGGTTAAAATGGTGGAAAAATCACATTTTTACATGACTGTGTACTGATATGGTCGCTGTAGCGACGGATGGTCGCTTGTAGCGACCAGACAGGATAATTCCCTGCCTATCTGCGCTTGTAGCGACCACACTGGCGCTTGTAGCGACCAGGCTCGCTTGTAGCGACCAGGGGCTCGCTTGTAGCGACCAGCCCTGTACTTGCCAACTTCGTTGAGCTGTTTTGAGGGTCCTGGTGCGCGCGGGGATGGCTTTTTGGCTATTGCATTCTTAAAATATGTTTTGGAAACCTTGCCCACCATTTTAACTTATTCTTAGTGCTTCCTAAAGAGTAATTGTTCAAGTAAAGTTGAGATTGTTGAACTTGGTGAGTATATTCATGTTGTGTCTTATGATTTGGCCATGAGAGCCTAGTAGTGGTGTTTGTTGTTGTTGATGTTGTGATAATTGTCAGAGAGCTGATAATTAGTTGTGTTAGTAAGTATAGTGATAAGAGTATCATATATTTGCTAAGTGAAACATCATGCATTTCATTATTTGATGATATCCGGAGCGGATATGAAATCCATGAGAGCGTGGTTATCAAGAGAGCTTGATAAGGATATAAGTTTATCCGAAATGATTGGGTACCACATGCATTAGAGAATGCATTTTGAGGCATGCATCCTTTGTGACATTAGTGTTCATTTAGGAATTATGTGTGCATAATGATGGTTATGTGATAATTGTTATTGATGAGCTTTGTGCATTATGTGTGCATAATGGTTGTTAAATGATAGTTGTGGTTGATGAGTGTTGTGTTTTGTCAATTACGTGTTGAGTTTCGATTATGTATAATTATGTGATATTTATACATGTTTATTGTTTTGTGATGCTAACACTCTCTGTTATGTGTTATTTGCTGGATCTTTGGGGATCCAGATTATCAGGTTGGCGAGGCTATCGTTGAGGAATAGCCCTTTGCTGTTAGAAGCTGCTTAGTGGTGAGGGTATAGCTTAGCTATCCTTACATTTTTGGTACTAGGTGTTGTATCCTAGTTAGAGTCTAGGGCTCTGATATTTGTAGCACCATTTTGGGGTATCTAAACGTTATGTATAGATTTGGCAATGGTCTTTGTTGTAGAATTGCCTCTTTTGAAATCTTATGTATATATTTTTGTGTAATATATGCAGTGCTCGGTTATAAGCAATTGTTTGTTATTTTTCCGCTGCTGTTTGAGAATCAAATATATTTTGATTATGTGTTGATGTTTAAGAAAATGAGATTTCATCATGTTGTAACTTCCTATGTCCTTAACGTTTTCTTTATTAAGGTTAATAATCGGCGGTTAAGGGTTAGGGTGTTACAATAGTTGGTATCAGAGCAGGTCGATCCATTGGATCAATTAAGTTTAGTATACCCTTTGTGTAACATGTGTTTTCTTAAACACTTTGTTCTCACTTGTGTTATGTGGTGTTTGGTAGTGATATGGCGCAACGAGCACTTGCGGATGCGATGGAGCGGATGGCGGATGCCATGGCTCAGGATGCTGCTAGTAGGACCGCGGATAGAGCCGCACAACAAGCTAGAGGAGGCGGAGAAGATGAGCTGAGACTCGAGAGGTTTATGAATAACAAACCGCCTATCTTCAAGGGAGGATACGATCCAGATGGAGCTCAGACTTGGTTGGAAGGGATTGAGAGAATTTTTGGGGCTATGCGTTGTCTGGATGCGCATAAGGTATTGCTAGGAGCGTATGTTCTCCATGATGAAGCTGATCATTGGTGGGGAAACGCTAGTCAGAGGTTGGGAGCTGGTGGAGCTTTAGTTACTTGGGCTCGTTTCCGGAGAGAGTTCTTAACCAAGTATTTTCCGGCAGACGAGAGGAACCGTAAGGTGATTGAGTTCATGGAGCTCAAGCAAGGAAGTTTATCTGTTTCTGAGTATGCGGCCAAGTTTGAAGATTTGTGTCGTTTTGCTCCTCATTACAACACGGTGGAAGCTGAGGAAGACAAGTGTGTAAAGTTTGAAAATGGGCTGAGGCCAGATATCAAGCAGTTGATTGGGTTTAACGAGATCAGGAATTTTCCGATGTTGGTGAATAAGAGCCGAATATGTGATAAGGATGGTAAAGCTAAAGCTAATTACTACAAAGCCGCGAATGAGAAGAGGGGAAAGGACATGGCTAGAGGTAAACCGTATGGCAGAGGTGGGAAGAAACCTGATGAAGGTGGGAGTAGTGGTAACAAGTTTGGAGTTAATAGGAATTGTTTTAAGTGTGGACAACCGGGACATCGTTTCTTTGAGTGCCCAAAAAGTGATGGAAAATGTTTCAAGTGTGGAGATCCTGGCCACATGGCTGATCAATGCAAGAAAGGTCTAGTTTGCTTCAATTGCAAGGAAGCGGGTCATAAGAGCAACGTGTGTAAGAAGCCTAGAGCGGCTGGAGGAAAAGTGTTTGCTTTAGATGGTGGTGATGCAAAGGCGGACAACTTGATCAGAGGTACATGCTTTATCAATAATACTCCTTTGTCTGCTATTATTGATACGGGTGCTACCCATTCGTTTATTTCTATGGATTGCGTTGAGAGGTTGGGTCTTAGAGTAGAAAATATGATGGGACGCATGGTTATAGAAACGCCTGCAAGTGGTTCAGTATCGACTACTCTAGTATGTGTTGATTGTCCAGTTACTATGTATGGTCGACACTTTGGTATGGATTTAGTCTGCATTCCGTTGAGCGGAATAGATGTTATCTTTGGTATGAACTGGTTAGAATTTAATCGGGTTCATATCAACTGCGGTAAGAGGACGGTTAAGTTTCCAAGACCGGAGCCAGAGTTGTGTTCGAAGCTCATGTGTTGTCGAGAAGTGGTAAGATCCGTGAAGGCTCAAGAGGACGTGTTTGCTATGTTTGCTTCATTGAGAGTGGAAGAGAAGAATGAGATTGATGCGTTGCCGGTGGTGCGTGATTTCGCAGATGTTTTTCCAGATGACATTTTGGATTTACCACCCGAGAGAGAGGTTGAATTCGCAATAGACATAGTACCTGGTACTAGTCCAATTTCGATGGCACCGTATCGTATGTCAGCTGCTGAGCTAGAGAAGTTGAAGGAACAATTGGAGGAATTGTTAGAGAAAAAGTTTGTAAGACCGAGTGTATCGCCGTGGGGTGCGCCGGTTCTGTTAGTGAAGAAGAAAGATGGTAGTATGCGTCTGTGCATCGATTATCGTCAGTTGAATAAAGCAACTATCAAGAACAAGTATCCACTTCCGAGGATAGATGATTTGATGGATCAGTTAGTGGGAGCCTGTGTGTTCAGCAAGATTGATTTGAGATCGGGATATCATCAGATAAGAGTTAAGGCGGAGGATATACCGAAGACTGCTTTCAGGACAAGGTATGGTCACTACGAGTACGCTGTTATGCCTTTTGGAGTTACTAATGCACCGGGAGTGTTTATGGAATATATGAATCGTATATTTCATTCCTTTTTGGATTGATTCGTGGTGGTCTTTATAGACGATATTTTGGTATACTCGAAGACGGAAGAGGAACACGCCGAGCATTTGAGGATTGTGTTGGAGGTGTTGCGCGAGAAGAAGCTTTATGCAAAATTTTCTAAGTGTGAATTTTGGTTGCATGAAGTTAGCTTTTTGGGTCATGTCATTTCAAGTGGTGGTATAGCAGTGGATCCTGCTAAGGTAGAAGCCGTGCAAGATTGGGGAACGCCGGAGTCTGTTACTGAGATCCGAAGTTTTCTTGGTTTGGCCGGTTACTATCGGAGGTTTATCGAAGGATTTTCAAAGTTGGCGTTGCCGTTGACGCAGTTGACTAGGAAGGGTCAAGCTTTCATTTGGGATGACAAGTGTGAGCAGAGTTTCCAAGAGCTGAAGAGGAGGTTGACATCTGCACCTGTGTTAATTCTGCCTAACCCGAAGGAACCGTTCGTGGTTTATTGTGATGCATCGAAGATGGGTCTAGGTGGTGTGTTGATGCAGAAGGGACAAGTCGTTGCTTATGCATCAAGGCAGCTGAAGATTCATGAGAGGAACTATCCTACGCATGATTTGGAGCTAGCTGCTGTTGTGTTTGTTCTCAAGATTTGGAGACACTACTTGTATGGGTCAAGATTCGAGGTTTTTAGCGATCACAAGAGTCTGAAGTACTTGTTTGATCAGAAGGAGCTCAATATGAGGCAAAGAAGATGGTTAGAGTTTCTTAAGGATTATGATTTCGAGTTGAGTTATCACCCGGGTAAGGCTAATGTGGTAGCCGATGCGTTGAGTAGGAAGTCACTGCATATGTCTTCTCTGATGGCGAAGGAACTGAGATTGATTGAAGAGTTTAGAGACCTTAGTTTGGTTTGTGAAAGGACAACCAGAAGTGTGAGGCTAGGAATGTTGAGATTGACGAATGATTTTCTTGAAGAGGTTGTGGAAAAGCAAAAGTCTGATGTGAGATTGATGAAGCTTAAGATGCTCATCGAGCAAGGGAAAAAGGTAAACGTTGAAATTGATGAGAAAGGTGTGATGAGGTGTCAAGGAAGGTTATGTGTACCTGATGTGCCTGAGTTGAAGCGGATGATCTTGGAGGAAGGTCACAGAAGCAACTTAAGTATTCATCCTGGTGTTACTAAGATGTATCAAGATCTGAAGAAAATGTTTTGGTGGCAAGGGATGAAGAAAGAGATCGCCGAGTTTGTTTTCGCGTGTTTGACTTGTCAGAAGTCCAAAGTGGAGCATCAGAAGCCGTCGGGGCTATTGCAACCTATGTTTATTCCAGAGTGGAAATGGGATAGTATTGCGATGGATTTTGTAAGCGGTTTGCCGAAGACGTCGAAAGGTAACAATATGATTTGGGTAGTTGTCGACAGGTTAACAAAGTCTGCTCATTTCATAGCTATCAAGACCGGTATGCTAGTACCGAAGTTGGCTGAGATTTATGTCGAGCAAATCGTGAGATTGCATGGAATTCCGTCGAGTATTGTATCAGATCGAGATCCCCGTTTTACTTCCAGGTTTTGGGAGAGTTTGCAAGAGGCGTTGGGGACTAAGTTGCGGATGAGTTCTGCTTATCACCCGCAGACGGATGGTCAGTCGGAGAGGACAATTCAATCATTGGAGGATTTGTTAAGATCGTGTATTTTGGAACAAGGAGTGAGTTGGGAAGCTTGCTTACCATTGATTGAGTTTACGTATAACAACAGTTTTCATTCGAGCATTGGTATGGCACCTTTTGAAGCGTTGTATGGGAGAAGATGTAGAACACCTTTGTGTTGGTTTGAATCGGGAGAAAGTGTGGTGCTTGGACCTGAGATTGTGCAACAAACGACCGAGAAGATCAAGATGATCCAAGGAAAGATGAGAGCGTCGCAGAGTCGCCAGAAAAGCTATGCCGACAAGAGAAGGAAGGATATAGAATTTCAAGAAGGAGATCATGTGTTTCTAAGAGTTACATCGACTACGGGTATTGGACGGGCTTTGAGATCGAAGAAGTTAGCATCGAGGTTCATTGGTCCGTATCAAATTTTGAAGAGGATTGGGAAGGTGGCGTATAGGATTGCGTTACCGCCGTCGTTGTCGAATCTTCATGATGTTTTTCACGTGTCTCAATTAAGGAAATACGTATCGGATCCGTCACATGTGATTGAGTCGGACGAGATACAAGTGAGAGAGAATTTGACGGTTGCAACGGTACCCTTAAGGATTGAAGGACAAGAGATGAAGAAGCTCAGGAACAAAGAGATTTCATCGGTGAAAGTCGTTTGGGGAGGCCCAGCCGGTGAATATGCGACGTGGGAGCTCGAGAGCAAGATGAGAGATTCTTATCCAGAGTTGTTTTCAGGTATTTTCGAGGGCGAAAATTCTTTTTAGGGGGGTAGAGTTGTAACGACCCTATTTTCGTATATTATATTTTTATATATTTTATTTTATGGATTTGCATTTAAATATATTTTCTAGTAATCGAGGAATAATTATTTAGCGCGAAGATAAGTTCGTAATCGAGTTTTTAGAGTTTTGGGCCAAGAGGGTGAATAGTATTGGGCTTTTAAGTTTATGAGTAGTAATGATCAAGTGGTTATGATAGTAGTGAGCTTGGATTGGATTGTAAGGCTAGGATGAGTCCTTGAGAGTTAGTAAGGATGGATGGCCAAGATTAATTGGATTGGATTATAAGAGATTATCACAAAACTTTTTGAAACACTATTCATTTCTTTTTGGAGAAGAAGAAAACGTGGAAGAAGAGAAGGAGAAGAGAAAGAGAAAAGCTAGGGCAAGTGAACAAGGAGAAAGCTTGAGTTGCTAGAGATTTTGAGAAGGTAAGAGAGTTAGTATTGCTTCTCACAAGTGATTGAGAAGGGGAGAATGTCTATTTCTCCATCCCAAACTTCTCCTCACTTTGTCTAGGTTTTGTTAGAAAGTTTTTATGGTTTAAAGTTGTTAATGATTATGTTTTGCTTGCTGGAATGCTAAGTGATATTGTTAGCATGTTTTTGTTGAAGTTATTGTGTTGAGAATTCATAAGAAAAGTTATGAAAAGTTTAGTGTTTTAAACCCTAAATCCTTTGCTAGATACAAGCCTTGCTTGTGATTGCTTTTAAATGATGTTTTGTGATGGAAAGTTGTTTTTAACATGTTCTGGAAGTTGGGTAACCTTGAATGGGTTAAAATGGTGGAAAAATCACATTTTTACATGACTGTGTACTGATATGGTCGCTGTAGCGACGGATGGTCGCTTGTAGCGACCAGACAGGATAATTCCCTGCCTATCTGCGCTTGTAGCGACCACACTGGCGCTTGTAGCGACCAGGCTCGCTTGTAGCGACCAGGGGCTCGCTTGTAGCGACCAGCCCTGTACTTGCCAACTTCGTTGAGCTGTTTTGAGGGTCCTGGTGCGCGCGGGGATGGCTTTTTGGCTATTGCATTCTTAAAATATGTTTTGGAAACCTTGCCCACCATTTTAACTTATTCTTAGTGCTTCCTAAAGAGTAATTGTTCAAGTAAAGTTGAGATTGTTGAACTTGGTGAGTATATTCATGTTGTGTCTTATGATTTGGCCATGAGAGCCTAGTAGTGGTGTTTGTTGTTGTTGATGTTGTGATAATTGTCAGAGAGCTGATAATTAGTTGTGTTAGTAAGTATAGTGATAAGAGTATCATATATTTGCTAAGTGAAACATCATGCATTTCATTATTTGATGATATCCGGAGCGGATATGAAATCCATGAGAGCGTGGTTATCAAGAGAGCTTGATAAGGATATAAGTTTATCCGAAATGATTGGGTACCACATGCATTAGAGAATGCATTTTGAGGCATGCATCCTTTGTGACATTAGTGTTCATTTAGGAATTATGTGTGCATAATGATGGTTATGTGATAATTGTTATTGATGAGCTTTGTGCATTATGTGTGCATAATGGTTGTTAAATGATAGTTGTGGTTGATGAGTGTTGTGTTTTGTCAATTACGTGTTGAGTTTCGATTATGTATAATTATGTGATATTTATACATGTTTATTGTTTTGTGATGCTAACACTCTCTGTTATGTGTTATTTGCTGGATCTTTGGGGATCCAGATTATCAGGTTGGCGAGGCTATCGTTGAGGAATAGCCCTTTGCTGTTAGAAGCTGCTTAGTGGTGAGGGTATAGCTTAGCTATCCTTACATTTTTGGTACTAGGTGTTGTATCCTAGTTAGAGTCTAGGGCTCTGATATTTGTAGCACCATTTTGGGGTATCTAAACGTTATGTATAGATTTGGCAATGGTCTTTGTTGTAGAATTGCCTCTTTTGAAATCTTATGTATATATTTTTGTGTAATATATGCAGTGCTCGGTTATAAGCAATTGTTTGTTATTTTTCCGCTGCTGTTTGAGAATCAAATATATTTTGATTATGTGTTGATGTTTAAGAAAATGAGATTTCATCATGTTGTAACTTCCTATGTCCTTAACGTTTTCTTTATTAAGGTTAATAATCGGCGGTTAAGGGTTAGGGTGTTACATTTTACGTCGTTAGCTCGACGCCTGATTCGTTAGGGTGGCCAAAATGAGACGGAACGCACATCAGCCTTTGTATTCCTTTTTTTTGGGAGGAATTCCATGAACTTGAAGTATAGCTGATGTGGAGTCCATAACCTCCCTATCCAGAGTTTGATGAACAAGGAACAAATACCATGTTGTACAAGCTCAAGTTCTGCCTTGCTCACTTTCATCCCCTCCTTTTCACAAGTTTCTTCCTTGTTAAGAAACTGTTCCGTTTTCTCAATATCCATCACTTCTTCACTATCAACAGCTCTGGCCTCTTCAGAATCTGACCTTTCTTGAGGAAGTTCAACTTCGTGTGGTATTTCTAATTCTTCCACTAATTTCCTTATACCACATCCTTCAAACATCGTCTCTTCCTCACTCTCATCAACATCGTCTTCAACAATCTCTCCAAATTCCAAAGCGGATTGATTGTTGGTCTGAACATCCATGACTCTTGATGAAAAATTCAATTGAACTTGTAAAAGTTCCAATTGGATTGATAACGCTCTCAATCTTTGGTTGGTATTTTGCATGTTGATCATGGATTGTTGCATGAACAAATTCAAAGTATTTTCCGTTCCTAACATTTGTTCCTCTTCAAACGGATATTGTTGAAATTGTTGATAGGATTCATATTCGTATGGATTATAGAAATTGAAATAATCATGATGATCAGCCATGATTTCCTTCAATGTTGAGAATCTGAAACAAGCGTAACTAACAAGAAAATTTTCTTTGTATAACAAAGAGGGTTAATGCACAAACAGTTTATAATGTACAAAAGAAATGAAAAATATTAACACGATATCTACAAAATCTCAAAACAATAGAAATTATTGCGATGCTCAAAATATCTAAACACTAATCCCCGGCAACGGCGCCATTTTGTTGGCTGTAGTATTGCAGCAACAAACGAGGTAAGTATTTTTGTATCGTCTCCACAGGGATTGGTGCGCTATCTCGAGCCGTTCAACAATCGTTATCGTTTTGAGTGTTGGGTTTGTACGATTGGTTGCAAAAACTAATGGATCCTAAAAACGGAAATAAAGACGACAAGAAATAGGGAATAAAAGCGTTGAGATCGGAGTTCCTCAATCGAGCATTGAAAATAATCTAAAGATCATGAATATGAATTCTAGCGTTTTAGCGAAATTATCACGTATCACTCGACAACGTCATTCGTGTCCAAATGACGTCATGAGATCGATCGTATCGTTTAATAGACGATTTCCCAATCTATCAAACGATCCGAAAGCATTACGTTCCGACACTTTATGCGATTATCAAAACCCAAATCCATGTCTAGATTTTCTTATTTTGATAGAGATTATTCTCACCAAGGATTTAAAAGTATTCGTCAATAACATTTAAATCAAAACATGACAATGAAAAGCAAGAATAACTCAATTATCACATAAATTGTTAAAATCATATATTTGCATAATCAAATATTACATATAAGCTAGAAAGAGTACCTCCAATCCCAACAAAGGGAAGTTAGTTGCTCATTTTCATGACAACTATACAAAAGTTTAGAGAAAGATGAAAATCAAAACCTAAGTTCTTGATTTCCCAAAGAGCCTTGGTTGATTCCACACTCCAATCACTCTTGCTCTTTGAAGATCAAAGCTTCTAGCCCTCTTTTCTGTCTAAAAACTAACCTAATATAATTCTATGCTATATATGCTAACTATCTAAAGAAAACTGAAACAAAGCTTAAATACTAAAATGTGACATCTCGCTCGGCGAGATAAATTTCGCTCGGCGAATTTGACTTTCTGGCCAGTGGCATTTTGCCACGTCTTCCATAGCAGTAAACCGCCCTTGGGATCTCGCTGGGCGACCAAGATTTCGCTGAGCGAAATCAATCTTCCCCTGTTTCTGGAAATCCCTGCCTAAGCTCGCCATCTGCTCGCCAAGGGATCGCTGGGCGAAAATATCTTTGAAAACTTCTGAAAATCCCTGCCTAAGCTCGCCATTTGCTCGCCAAGGGATCGCCAGGCGAAAGTCTTCATGCTTCTCTTCATGATTTCTTGCTATTTTCAAGTCCTGGCTTGCTTTTTCCTGCACAAATGGATGGGGAAAGAAGTAAAAGCAATATTGGGCATTTGATCAGTAATTATGATCTTTTCCCATGATAACTTGCAAAACAAGCTACTTAAGTTCTTAAATTAACTATGCTTTTTAACTCATTTTTGGCACTTATCACACTCCCCAACTTAAATCTTTGTTTGTCCTCAAACAAAGGACTCAAAAGAAATGGAAAAAATCAAGGCTTTAGACAAAAGTTCAATACATGCAAAGAAATGAAAAGTTTTCAGATGACATAATTCAAATGTGGATTGCGCGGGCAAGTATGAAGTTTCTCATTAATCTAGATATATACTGTAATATCCCGCTTGAATATAACAGTTAATAGTGTGGAAACTTATTTAGCAAGCTATAGCAAAGTAGTGAATTGAGGTAATGGCAATTTTGTAAATAAAGAATAAAAGGGTAAAGAGATAAATATGAATAATACACATGTTTATCTCATTTTACATTGGAAAAGAAAATCAGAAAATTGGCTCTCCCTTCTCCCTCAATTTCGTCCCCCAACTTCTCATCATCATCACCAAATCATCCTCCTTATAGAATCTAACTCCTTCCTAAGTTTTTGTCTCCCAAGCAAGCTAGTTTTGGTATTTTGGAGCTAGAACAAGAAGAAGAAGCCAAGGAATAGAGTTTCTCTTGAGTAGAGATTTGGAGCTTGAAGCTAGGGTTTGATTTTCACAACTTAGCAAGCAACTTCTTGGGATTAAGGTGAGCTCCTAGTGGGTTTTAGAACCCTCCTTGCTTAAGCTTTGAAGTTTATAGATATTTGATCAATTTTTGTGATTCATAGAACCCTAATCCCCTTTGATGGTTTTTCCTTGATTTCACATGATATAAGTTGTTAATAGGACTTAGAAATAAGCCATAAGCTATATGATGTTTGGGTGTATTGAATTGTGCCAAAAATGGTGGAAATTATGCTTTGAAATTGCCCTATGCTGTCCAACTGCAGGTAAAATCGTGTCACGATTTTACAACCGTGTCACGATTTTATAGGCAGTGCAAAACACGAATTCTGGGCATGGAATCGTGACACGATTCCAAAATCGTGTCACGATTTTGAAGGTGACAGAACATGAAAATTTTTCAACTTATATTGCACCATTTCAGCCATCCAATGCTATCCCAAACTCATTAAGCGATGTGTAATGGCTATGTACCCCTTCTAAACGTTAAAGGACCTATCCCTTAGAGCATGAATGGATCTTTAGGGAAGGCTTATAGCTTGATAATTAGAGAGCCTTAAGAGGTGAACAAAGTTATAGAAGTGTTCCTTTGGAATACATAGGTATGGAATTATTCCATCAGTCATAGTTAAAGATATGTTTATAGTGTTGGTTCTCCAACAATTAGAGATGGCTTATGAGAACGATAAGCCAAATACCATGTGTTATAGGTTAAGAGTTACAGAAATTGTTTATATGATCAAAGTAACAGGCATGTATATATATTTATACACTTTTTATCAAAGTCAAAGAATAATAATAATTCAAAGTCATAGGCATGTTCAGCAGACTCCGGGATACGCCGGATGGGACTCCTCCGAGAGGGTTGTCCACATGCAACTTCATAGGGAGTCCGGTGTTAGCCTGATTGTCAGGAGTTTCATCGGGTCATAGGGAGACGTACTTCGGGGTTACTCCACCCGGATGCCCTCCGTAAAATGAACTCAGATAATTGTTTGTTCAACGCTAACAGCTAACATAAAACACTTTATTTGTTTTATGATTCATAGTTATAATTGCAGTTATAGAAAGTTTACAGATATAGGTAGGTTATAGTTAAAGTCACAGGCAAGTTTAAAGACTTGGCGATTCTAGAATTCCCCTAAATTGCCAAGGTAGGCATGGCGACCCTAGGTTCCCTGTGGTTGCCAAACAGTAGGTTGGGTAGAGCTCACTGAGACATTATGTCTCATCCCATTCTGGTGCAGGTTCACAGGCAGGATCGCAATCAGCACGCAACAAGGGTAAGGAGAAGGCTACGGATTGATCGTGCTGTTGTTATCTGTTTTTAGTTGATGTATTATATGTTATGGTACTTGATGTACATGTAACAAGAGATTTGTTTTAACTTTGGATGTAATATTACAATGTGATGTAATATTGTATGAACTTTTATATTGTAAATTAATGTATCCAGTACGAAATTTTAATACTCGTATAAGATCCTAGGCAATCTTATTATGGGTGTTACAATTTGGTATCAGAGCAGGTCGATTCAGACCGTGCCATGGGTCATTAAAGTACAATGCAAGTTTGTGGATCTCTTGGATCCGGGACATTATTCTAAATGTTATATCTGGTTGAAACTGATCACTTTGACTTGTGTATGACAGTTAGGATAATATGTCTGGGAGTAGAAGAGGTCCTGGAAGGCCTAGATCTAATCAGGCAAATGCTGAGGAAGCCGGAGGAGACCCTAATATGCAGTTTTGGGCTCAAATGATGCAACAGCAGCAGGCGTTGCAGCAACAGTACCAAGAGCAGCAAGCTCAGGCTGCGTTACAGCATCAGGAGATGATGCTTATGATGCAGCAGCAAGCCCAACAACAGGCTCAGACTCAGCAAGAATGGATGGGGATGATGCACCATGGACAAGGTGCTCAGCAACAGACACCACCACCAGCAGTGACGAATCCGTCCTACCGGGAATTTAACAGAAACCACCCTCCTGAGTTTAATGGGGAAGGTGAACCTCCAGAGGCCAAGAGATGGCTGAAACAGATTGAGAAAGTGTTCCGGATGGTGGATTGCCCTGAGGAAAGTAAAGTATTGTTGGCTACTAACCAGTTCAGAGGCGCAGCAGAAGATTGGTGGGAATCTGCTCAACGCCGAATGTTAGCAAATGATGTTGAGATTAACTGGGACAACTTCAAGGAAGCTATGCTAGAGAAGTATATCCCTATGTCCTATAAAGTAAAGAAAGAACAGGAGTTTCTTGAGTTGAAGCAAGGTGGCATGTCAGTCACCGAGTTTACAAAGAAGTTTGAAGAATTGTCATATTATTCCTCTCACAACGAGTATGCCGCTAATGAGAATTGGAAGATGAATCAGTATAGGCGTGGTTTGAGAGGTGAACTTGATACAGCAGTGAGTCTTCAAAGGAATACCAGTTACGACGAGATGGTTCATGATAGCTTGGTTGCGGAAGCGGGTTTTGCTAAAACTGCAAGAGAGAAAGCTGCACTCTTTGAAAAGAGAAAAGGCAAATTTCCAGATAGGTATCAAGAGAACAAGCCTAAGGGTTCCCCTAAGAGGGGTAAGCAGACGTTTCAATACCAGGCGAGTCCTGCTTGTAAATACTGTGGGAAAATGCATCACGGTGAATGCATGAAGCAAACAGGTGTGTGTTTCGGGTGTAGGCAGCCGGGGCACTTTTTGGCTAATTGTCCAGAAAGAAGAGGTAAAGGTGGAGCTGAGGGTACTACAACAAGTAAGGGCAGAGTGTACTCCCTTGATGGCCAGAAGGCCTTGGCAAATGAAGATTTAATTGCCGGTATGTGTTACTTAGGCCAAACTCCAATTAAAGTGCTTTTTGATTGTGGTGCAACATGTTCCTTTATTTCTTACAAGTGTGTTGAAGCATTACAATTGTCTATGTCACCATTGATACCTCCTATGACGGTATCTACCGCTACTGAGGGCGGAGTTGTAGCTAGTTTTATATGTGAAAATTGTCCGATCACTGTATCTAGTAAGACATACTATATAGATTTGGTGTGTCTTCCCATGATACAACTTGATGTGATCCTAGGAATGGATTGGTTATCTGCCAATCATGTATATATTGGATGTGCGGAGAAGTGTATCTTTATGCCCACAGATGATACGACTGAAGGTGTGGCTTTATCAGAGTTAATCAACCGCACTCATCAGCTTACTCAGCTTATGTGTGCACAGGATAGGGGTTTTTATGTGATGGTTACTGTGACTTCAGAATCAGAACTGAGTCCCAGTGACATTCCTGTTGTCAGTGATTATTTGGATGTTTTTCCTTCGGAGATAAGTAATTTACCCCCTGAACGGGAAGTTGAGTTTTCCATTGACCTCATACCAGGATCTGAGCCAGTTTCAGTGGCGCCTTACAGAATGTCACCATCAGAGTTAAAGGAATTGAAGTCTCAGTTGGAAGACTTCATACAGAAACATTTTATCAGGCCTAGTGTGTCACCTTGGGGTGCACCAGTGTTGTTGGTTAAGAAGAAGGATGGTAGCATGAGATTGTGCATTGACTACCGTCGGTTGAATAAAGTAACAATAAAGAACAAGTATCCGTTACCAAGGATCGATGATCTTTTGGATCAAATCAAAGGAGCTTCAGTGTTTTCAAAGATTGACCTCAGATCTGGATACCACCAGATTCGTATCAAATCGTCAGATGTGTCCAAGACGGCGTTCAGAACACGTTACGGACATTATGAATTCTTGGTAATGCCTTTTGGAGTGACTAATGCTCCAGCTGTGTTTATGGACTACATGAATAGGATTTTCCAGCCTTACCTGGATCAGTTTGTTGTAATCTTCATAGATGATATCTTGATTTATTCAAAGGACTCACAGGAACATGCTCATCATCTGAGGATTGTTTTGGACATTCTCAGAGAAAATCAGTTATATGCAAAATTCAGCAAATGCGAATTTTGGTTATCGGAAATTCAGTTTTTGGGGCATGTTATTTCTAAAGGAGGAGTGTCAGTTGACTCATCAAAGGTTGAAGCTGTCCTTAATTGGGCCAGACCAACGAATGTAACAGAGGTTCGGAGTTTCCTGGGTTTAGCAGGTTACTACCGGAGATTTATTATGAGATTTTCACAGATTGCTTTGCCATTGACACGCCTCACAAGGAAAGATGTGCCGTTCGTCTGGGACGAAGATTGTGAGAAAAGTTTCCGGACTTTGAGAAAGAAATTATCCAAGGCTCCAGTATTAGCAATACCTGACCCTGAAAAGAAATATGTGGTTTATTGTGATGCGTCCTCTAAGGGACTAGGCAGTGTACTCATGCAAGAAGGTAATGTTATAGCTTATGCTTCTCGACAGCTTAAATCTCATGAGGAGAATTACCCCACTCATGACCTTGAATTGGCAGCAATAGTTTTTGCTCTGAAAGTATGGAGACACCATTTATATGGGGCACAATTCGACTTGTTCAGTGACCATAAAAGTTTAAAGTATTTGTTCGACCAACGGGAACTGAACATGAGACAGAGAAGATGGATGGAATATTTAAAGGATTTTGATTTTGAGTTAAAGTATCATCCTGGAAAGGCGAATGTAGTTGCTGACGCCTTGAGCAGGAAATCTTTGATTAAAGCAGAAGTACTGATGCATACCTGTGGTTTGTATGAGAAATTCCGAGATCTTAACCTCAGCGTTACAGAAATGGATGATGGCGTTTTGTTGCAAAGATTAGAGGTTACTTGTGATTTGCGGTCCCGAATCGCACAAGCTCAAGAATCGGATGTTGATCTTCAGAGGAGAATTGGTCAGTCAGAATTTTCAAGGGCTTCGGATGGTACTCTGTTGTTTGAAGGTAGAGTTTGTGTTCTTGAAGATGCTAGTTTAAAAAGGTTGATCTTGGAAGAGGCGCACAAGAGTAGTTTCAGTATTCATCCGGGTACCACTAAAATGTACCAAGATTTAAAGAAAGATTATTGGTGGCCAGGGATGAAGACTGATATTGCGAAGTTTGTATCACGTTGTATTGTGTGTCAACAAGTGAAAATTGAACATCAGAGGCCAGCAGGGATGCTTGTACCATTGGAGATCCCTCAGTGGAAATGGGAAGAAATCTCTATGGATTTTGTGACAGGGTTACCTCGGACTCAACGGGGACATGATTCAATTTGGGTAGTTGTCGATCGGTTAACTAAGTCTGCTCACTTTTTACCGGTTAGGACTACTTACAGGGCTGCTCAGTACGCAGAATTATTCATAGCGGAGATTGTGAAGCTACATGGTGTTCCGACCAGCATTGTGTCAGATAGAGATCCTATCTTTACTTCTCACTTTTGGAAAGCTTTTCAGAAGGCTTTGGGAACAAGATTAAAGTTGAGTACGTCTCATCATCCTCAAACAGATGGACAATCAGAGAGAACTATACAGACATTGGAGGATATGTTACGTGCATGCATTTTAGAGGATGGAGGAAATTGGAATCACCATTTGCCGTTGATTGAATTTTCTTATAATAACAGTTACCATTCTAGCATCGGGATGGCGCCATATGAGGCACTGTATGGCAGGAGGTGTAGAACACCGCTTTGTTGGTCAGAGGTTGGAGATAAAAGTATTTTGGGACCTGAGATCATTCAAGAGACAACTTTAAAGATTAAATCCATCCAGGATAAGATTAGAACTGCTCAAAGTCGACAGAAGAGTTATGCGGACAAGAGGCGAAGACCTCTAGAGTTTGAAGTGGGAGATCATGTTTTCCTGAAAGTTACCCCTAAGTTGGGACTAAGAGGCGTTTTCAGGACTAAGAAGTTGAGTCCAAGATTCATTGGGCCATTTGAGATACTTCAACGAGTCGGACCAGCAGCTTACCAATTGGCTCTGCCACCGGCGATGTCAGGATTGCATGATGTTTTCCATGTTTCACAGCTAAGGAAGTTCATTCCTGATCCTCATCAACCAGTGGAGTTGGAAGCTATTGACTTAAGATCAGATTTGACTTTTCGGCCCGAACCGGAACGGATTGTTGAACGTGATGTTAAAGCATTGAGGAACAAAGAGATTCCGATTGTTAAAGTTATATGGAAAGGCTCTCCCTATGGTGAAGCTACATGGGAATTAGAATCGGAGATGCAGGAGAGTTATCCACATCTTTTTACAGGTAATTTCTAAATTTCGAGGACGAAATTTCTTTTAAGGGGGGTAGAGTGTAATATCCCGCTTGAATATAACAGTTAATAGTGTGGAAACTTATTTAGCAAGCTATAGCAAAGTAGTGAATTGAGGTAATGGCAATTTTGTAAATAAAGAATAAAAGGGTAAAGAGATAAATATGAATAATACACATGTTTATCTCATTTTACATTGGAAAAGAAAATCAGAAAATTGGCTCTCCCTTCTCCCTCAATTTCGTCCCCCAACTTCTCATCATCATCACCAAATCATCCTCCTTATAGAATCTAACTCCTTCCTAAGTTTTTGTCTCCCAAGCAAGCTAGTTTTGGTATTTTGGAGCTAGAACAAGAAGAAGAAGCCAAGGAATAGAGTTTCTCTTGAGTAGAGATTTGGAGCTTGAAGCTAGGGTTTGATTTTCACAACTTAGCAAGCAACTTCTTGGGATTAAGGTGAGCTCCTAGTGGGTTTTAGAACCCTCCTTGCTTAAGCTTTGAAGTTTATAGATATTTGATCAATTTTTGTGATTCATAGAACCCTAATCCCCTTTGATGGTTTTTCCTTGATTTCACATGATATAAGTTGTTAATAGGACTTAGAAATAAGCCATAAGCTATATGATGTTTGGGTGTATTGAATTGTGCCAAAAATGGTGGAAATTATGCTTTGAAACTGCCCTATGCTGTCCAACTGCAGGTAAAATCGTGTCACGATTTTACAACCGTGTCACGATTTTATAGGCAGTGCAAAACACGAATTCTGGGCATGGAATCGTGACACGATTCCAAAATCGTGTCACGATTTTGAAGGTGACAGAACATGAAAATTTTTCAACTTATATTGCACCATTTCAGCCATCCAATGCTATCCCAAACTCATTAAGCGATGTGTAATGGCTATGTACCCCTTCTAAACGTTAAAGGACCTATCCCTTAGAGCATGAATGGATCTTTAGGGAAGGCTTATAGCTTGATAATTAGAGAGCCTTAAGAGGTGAACAAAGTTATAGAAGTGTTCCTTTGGAATACATAGGTATGGAATTATTCCATCAGTCATAGTTAAAGATATGTTTATAGTGTTGGTTCTCCAACAATTAGAGATGGCTTATGAGAACGATAAGCCAAATACCATGTGTTATAGGTTAAGAGTTACAGAAATTGTTTATATGATCAAAGTAACAGGCATGTATATATATTTATACACTTTTTATCAAAGTCAAAGAATAATAATAATTCAAAGTCATAGGCATGTTCAGCAGACTCCGGGATACGCCGGATGGGACTCCTCCGAGAGGGTTGTCCACATGCAACTTCATAGGGAGTCCGGTGTTAGCCTGATTGTCAGGAGTTTCATCGGGTCATAGGGAGACGTACTTCGGGGTTACTCCACCCGGATGCCCTCCGTAAAATGAACTCAGATAATTGTTTGTTCAACGCTAACAGCTAACATAAAACACTTTATTTGTTTTATGATTCATAGTTATAATTGCAGTTATAGAAAGTTTACAGATATAGGTAGGTTATAGTTAAAGTCACAGGCAAGTTTAAAGACTTGGCGATTCTAGAATTCCCCTAAATTGCCAAGGTAGGCATGGCGACCCTAGGTTCCCTGTGGTTGCCAAACAGTAGGTTGGGTAGAGCTCACTGAGACATTATGTCTCATCCCATTCCTTCTGGTGCAGGTTCACAGGCAGGATCGCAATCAGCACGCAACAAGGGTAAGGAGAAGGCTACGGATTGATCGTGCTGTTGTTATCTGTTTTTAGTTGATGTATTATATGTTATGGTACTTGATGTACATGTAACAAGAGATTTGTTTTAACTTTGGATGTAATATTACAATGTGATGTAATATTGTATGAACTTTTATATTGTAAATTAATGTATCCAGTACGAAATTTTAATACTCGTATAAGATCCTAGGCAATCTTATTATGGGTGTTACATATACTATGAATGCAGCATAAGTCCTAAACACAAAAGTCATATCATACAATTCAAATCAATAACATAATTAACAATGAACCACACCTAACACACTTCTTTGAAAGTAAATAAGCAAATTGAAATCATGAAGTGAGGGTCTTGAACACTCATCCGGCAATTCAGCTTACATCTAGATTAAGTTATGTGTCCATCCAAATATCATTTCTAAAAGCACAAAAGCATAGATCACAAGGTCTTTGAGGGTTGTAATTTGGCTTGGTTTCCAAAAGAAATGTCATATGTGGGAAAAATTTAATTCAAATGGCCAAGCATAGAGGAACATTCTTACTAATTACACAACTTCCTCCTAAATCTCATTATCAACCCTTGGTGATATACAAATATTACTTTGATCTTGACAACTTTTTGATTTATTGAATTTTTTCTCTTTTTTCTTTTCTTTTTCTGGGATCCTTTTTTTTCTTTTTTTTTTCTTTTTCTTTTCTTACTCTTTTTCTTGTTGTCAAGATCAAATTTCAAATTTCACCATTTACTTGACATACAAAACCTCCCTTCTCTCCCCAACTTATACAAAATGATACCCTAATAGAATGTTCCCTTATCAATAGGCAAGGGACAATTAAACATGATGGTTAAGGATTCAAAATGAAAGTAAAAATATTAGAATCCAATAGTGATTTAACTATGAACTGGATTTTGAAAAACTTGGGCAATTTCACTAAGCATTGTGCTTATGAAAATTGGCAGTTCATAGTTAAGGATTCTGATTCATTAAGCTCAATGGGGTTATCAAATACTCACTTCTCACAGGGTAGGCTTTTTTGTGGTCAAGTGTTTCTACTCAAATTCAAAAAAATGCCTCGATCATTTCAGTGCTTTCATACAATTCAAAACAATTATCAGATTTAACATAAAACAACCGAGTAAAACAATGAATGCCGGTCTCCTGCATATATGTAAAGCACTTGAGGGTTCCTCACATTTAGGCTAGTTCTAAGTGGTTCACATAATAAGCATGTTATCGCGTAAAATTGTATGTGATAAATGGTGTGCAAAGTACTCATTTCAAATTCAAGTACACACCTAGAAAAGCAAGAAACAAGTAACTTGGCTTTGCACTTTGAAACAGTTTCTATCATTATCATTATCATGCATCTGATACTTTGCTGTTAAAGAGCTTATCAGTAAGCCTCGCTCAGCGAAGTACTATCTCGCTCAGCGAGAATGACAGGTTTCAAAATTTTCAAAAATGAAGCATTTCAAAAGACTTGTCAATTTCAGCTTTACCTATAGTTACTAAAAAGCATTAATAAAGCATAAATACTTACAAAGTTGGGTTGCCTCCCAACAAGCGCTTGTTTTACGTCGTTAGCTCGACGCCTGATTCGTTAGGGTGGCCAAAATGAGACGGAACGCACATTAGCCTTTGTATTCCTTTTTTTTGGGAGGAATTCCATGAACTTGAAGTATAGCTGATGTGGAGTCCATAACCTCCCTATCCAGAGTTTGATGAACAAGGAACAAATACCATCTTGTACAAGCTCAAGTTCTGCCTTGCTCACTTTCATCCCCTCCTTTTCACAAGTTTCTTCCTTGTTAAGAAACTGTTCCGTTTTCTCAATATCCATCACTTCTTCACTATCAACAGCTCTGGCCTCTTCAGAATCTGACCTTTCTTGAGGAAGTTCAACTTCGTGTGGTATTTCTAATTCTTCCACTAATTTCCTTATACCACATCCTTCAAACATCGTCTCTTCCTCACTCTCATCAACATCGTCTTCAACAATCTCTCCAAATTCCAAAGTGGATTGATTGTTGGTCTGAACATTCATGACTCTTGATGAAAAATTCAATTGAACTTGCAAAAGTTCCAATTGGATTGATAACGCTCTCAATCTTTGGTTGGTATTTTGCATGTTGATCATGGATTGTTGCATGAACAAATTCAAAGTATTTTCCGTTCTTAACATTTGTTCCTCTTCAGACGGATATTGTTGAAATTGTCGATAGGATTCATATTCGTATGGATTATAGAAATTGAAATAATCATGATGATCAGCCATGATTTCCTTCAATGTTGAGAATCTGAAACAAGCGTAACTAACAAGAAAATTTTCTTTGTATAACAAAGAGGGTTAATGCACAAACAGTTTATAATGTACAAAAGAAATGAAAAAATATTAACACGATATCTACAAAAGCTCAAAACAATAGAAATTATTGCGATGCTCAAAATATCTAAACACTAATCCCCGGCAACGGCGCCATTTTGTTGGCTGTAGTATTGCAGCAACAAACGAGGTAAGTATTTTTGTATCGTCTCCACAGGGATTGGTGCGCTATCTCGAGCCGTTCAACAATCGTTATCGTTTTGAGTGTTGGGTTTGTACGATTGGTTGCAAAAACTAATGGATCCTAAAAACGGAAATAAAGAAGACAAGAAATAGGGAATAAAAGCGTTGAGATCGAAGTTCCTCAATCGAGCATCGAAAATAATCTAAAGATCATGCATATGAATTCTAGCGTTTTAGCGAAATTATCACGTATCACTCGACAACGTCATTCGTGTCCAAATGACGTCGTGAGATCGATCGTATCGTTTAATAGACGATTTCCCAATCTATCAAACGATCCGAAAGCATTACGTTCCGACACTTTATGCGATTATCAAAACCCAAATCCATGTCTAGATTTTCTTATTTTGATAGAGATTATTCTCACCAAGGATTTAAAAGTATTCGTCAATAACATTTAAATCAAAACATGACAATGAATAGCAAGAATAACTCAATTATCACATAAATTGCTAAAATCATATATTTGCATAATGAAATATTGCATCTAAGCTAGAAAGAGTACCTTCAATCCCAACAAAGGGATGTTAGTTGTTCATTTTGATGACAACTATACAAAAGTTTAGAGAAAGATGAAAATCAAAACCTAAGTTCTTGATTTCCCAAAGAGCCTTGGTTGATTCCACACTCCAATCACTCTTGCTCTTTGAAGATCAAAGCTTCTAGCCCTCTTTTCGGTCTAAAAACTAACCTAATATAAATCTATGCTATCTATGCTAACTATCTAAAGAAAATTGAAACAAAGCTTAAATACTAAAACTGAAAAGTGACATCTCGCTCGGCGAGATAAATTTCGCTCGGCGAATTTGACTTTCTGGCCAGTGGCATTTTGCCACGTCTTCCATAGCAGTAAACCGCCCTTGGGATCTCGCTGGGCGACCAAGATTTCGCTGAGCGAAATCAATCTTCCCCTGTTTCTGGAAATCCCTGCCTAAGCTCGCCATCTGCTTGCCAAGGGATCGCTGGGCGAAAATATCTTTGAAAACTTCTGAAAATCCCTGCCTAAGCTCGCCATTTGCTCGCCAAGGGATCGCCAGGCGAAAGTCTTCATGCTTCTCTTCATGATTTCTTGCTATTTTCAAGTCCTGGCTTGCTTTTTCCTGCACAAATGGATGGGGAAAGAAGTAAAAGCAATATTGGGCATTTGATCAGTAATTATGATCTTTTCCCATGATAACTTGCAAAACAAGCTACTTAAGTGCTTAAATTAACTATGCTTTTTAACTCATTTTTGGCACTTATCAACTGCCACCACCGAAAAATCACTTTCTCTCACTGATCCACACACACACGCCGCCGCCGCAACTGCCACCTCACCAACAACTGACCGCCATAAATGTCATTGCCGGTAACTCACTTTCTCTCACCGATTCACACCATCTTTCATCGCATTGACAAAAAATTATGTCCAATGTTGATATTGATTGTCTGAATTTTGTTAATTTCGAATACTTGACATTAGGGTTTGAAAATCATTGATTTTGATATGTGATTGTGTTAATTTTAGCTTTTTCTTCATTGTTCTTTTTTTCATAGTAAATGTTAAGTATTGTTGCCCTAACCCTAATGATTAGCCCTAATTTTTAGTTCTAAAAATTTATGAAAAAACTTCTGGTGGGGATCGAACCAGGTACCACATTCTTTCAATTCACAACTCTTACCATCAAGGTACTGATTTTTTTATGACATGCAATTGTTTCAATGTTGTGTATTCAACACAAATCTCGCGTCCTCTTTCTTTCAGTCTCACAATCCCTAAATCATTTCTCACTCACTTTCATCTCTCTTACCATCTTGAAATTGAACCTAATAACCATAACACCACCCTTTTTGACGGACCTAATTAATTTTTATGAAGAAAAAAAATCTGCATGGAATTGAATCAGATAACACATGAAAATGTCATTTTTTTTAAAAGTCACTAACGCCATTGCAATTCCTTTTTTGATAGTAGTTCATTTTCATTATTAGCAGTTCCTTTTCATTATTATTTTTTCTTTTAATTACCACATAACAACTTTTGCGGTTAGGACCAATTTCTTGGTGCAAGCTTTTGTATATATTTTTTCTTTTGATTTATCATTTTTATTGCAGTTCATCTTTTATTTTTGTTGTTTTTTGAGATAGTTTGATAACATAATACTGAATGTAACTATAAAAGTAATAATATAGCCAATTTGATAGTTATATATGAAGCTATACAAAACCCGTGCATCGCACGGGTTAGAGTCTAGTAATACTAAAATGTTAGGTAGTGTTGCCCTAACCCTAATGATTAGCCTTAATTTTTAGTTCTGAAAAAAACTCGTGATGGGGATCAAACCAGGTACCACAAGCTTCCAATTCACAACTCTTACCACCAAGCTACTGATGTTTTTTATGACATGTGATTGCTTCAACGTTGCATATTCATCACAAATCTCGGGTCCTTTTTCTTTCAATCTCACAATCTCTAAATCATTTCTCACTCACTTTCATCTCTCTCATCATCATTCAATTGAACCTAATAACCATAACCCCGCCCTTTTTGACGGACCTAATTAATTTTATGAAAAAATGGTCCGCAAGGAATTGAATCAGGTAGCACATGAAAATGTCATTTTTTTATAAGCCACTAACGTCATTGCAATTTTTTTTTATAGTAGTTCCTTTTCATTGTTAGCGGTTCATTTTCATTATTATTTTTTTTTTCAATTACCACATAACAGTTCTTTTTTTTATTTTTTTCTTTCGGTTATCACATATCAGTTCTTTTTCATTATTTTTTTCTTTCGATGACCACATATCAGTTTCTTTTCCTTTTCATTTTTATAGATTTAACCGCTTTTGCGGTTATGACCAATTTCTTGGTGCAAGCAATGTAACTATAAAAGTAATAATAATATAGCCAATTTAATAGTTATATATGAAGCTGTACAAACGTGAATCGCACGGGTTAGAGTATAGTATACAATAATAATAGGTTAGTCAAACCTTAAATGAAACTAATTACAAATAATTACAAATATAATTATTCTATCTGCACTTTCAAATAACCCATATCCTCTGACTCTCACTCATAAAATATATTATTAAAAAGAAGAAAATATATGGGGGGAGCAAACCAAAACCTTCAAATGGCCAAGAAACAAAAACAGGATAAAATAAAGCAACACTAGGGAAAACGATAACTAGGTAGTCCATATCAGTGCCTAAAAATATCCTCCCTCATTAATGTGCGTAGAGAGTCCCGCCATAATAACCCTTGAATAGAGTGTCCATAGTTAGAAAGCTTGTATGCACAACAATTTCCCTCGTGAAACATATAAAAAGAGATCACCTGAAGGCTAGATTCAACCACATTATGCCAACGATTGTACATTTTCCAAGGAATCAACGCTCTATTTTGAAAAACCACCAGGGCACTTGTTGAGCCCCCCTTAATCCACAAATTCATCCAGCCATAATTAGTTGCAAGTTCCAACGCGTGCAAAAAACCCATGAGCTCAGTCAAAAACAAACAGTCCTCCCAAATTACTAGCAAAGCAACCAAGAAAAGGTCCCCAATGACTCCGAAAAATACCACCACAAGATGCATGAGTGCCAAGGACTGAATCGTCTATGTTTACCTTAACCCAAATAACTAAAGGAGGTTGCCACACAACCGACACAATATCTTTGAAACACCTACGACGCGAATTAACATGAAAATCATCCAACAACGGCACATCTGAGAGGAGATTGTAGCATGTTGACAGATTACAAGTCATTGCAACATTTATTACACTCCTAGAAAAAGCAAAATTAGAAAGCGAAATTAGTGACGGGAAAAGTGAAATCCCTCACTGATTTCCTTGTCGCAAAATTTAGTGACGAAATTAAAGAGATTTCTTTAAATTTCCCCACTAGTTTTTAGTTTTTTCAGTGGTGTAACAATCCATGATCTAGTAGCATGATTAGCTACACGGCCATCAGTAAACCTAATACTATTTCTTGCAATCCAAATTGCATGTAAAGTATGAACAACACAAGCAATAGTAATATCAAGAGCTTGAGAGCTAATATGAAGAGGAACAGCAGATAATAATGATGCAAAAGATGTTAGATCAAAGTCAAAGTGACAATGGAGCAACTCACCAAACCAAATCCAAAGTGCAACTTCGTAAGCAGAAAAACAAAACACATAAATGGAAACCACGTTGCAGCCACGCGCCCATAAGTTCTCATCCGTTGGCATCTTTTGATGAAGTAATCTCCAAAAAATAAACGAATGAGAAGGAGAAATGCAAGGTCTCCAAATTCGATTAGCCGAATGAATTTTTTTTAAGCAGAAGAAAAAATATATAAAATAAAACTAAAAAAGTACAAAGACCGGGGGACATTAGACCTGACACAGATACAACCCAAATGGGAATACAGAGTGTAAATCAAACCTAGTAGATCATCCCTACTATATACTTCCAAATAATCACTCATCACGAGCGCAGTCCAACGTACCCGCGTTCGGGTGCGAAATCAAACTACAAAAAAGATGAAGAGTGAAAATTTGCAAATAATGTGTAGGGTATAAAACTGGTGTATGGACCGACTGCCAACAAAGAATCAAAGTCCACGTACCAACAACTCCCTGACCAAAGCAACAAGTATAAAAGCCCTTTCGAGCATAAGAGTATCGGAGGAAAGCATGTCTGATGCGCCTTGATACCTGCGAATCTGTACAGATCCGGAGCATCAGAGAATCAAAGGTTCAGACTACCAAAACAACCGATTTCAATCCGACGCGTAAAAACTCAGATCGAGAGATGAGTTCAATACGTTAATAACCAACCGACCCTTTCAGGTTAACAAACCATACCCTTTCGGGTTTGCGAAATAATCCACCATAGAGGTACAAATATGCAGCCGCACCCAATCTTTGAACAAAAAAAAAAAACACAGTAACAAAGTTGGAGACCCACAAAAAAAAACCTCCCGTCAACGGCGAAGATCTGGCAACACATGAATAAAACAACTTGACGACCCAACACAAACAGAAAACAGCAACCGGACCGATGGCGGTAAACAACCCAAAAAGAGACGCGAGCGAGCAGAACAAGGCACCCACCACCCAAAAAACCACCACCCACCCACCACCAAGTAACACCAACCCAACACCACGAGATCAGAGGTAAGGCAGATAACTGTGGAACCGTGAGAGAGAAGAACCACCCGCCGGAGCTTGGAGCACCCAACAGAGCAGGAACAAAACGAACGGCGGCAGTGAACACATGGTGGGGATGGAAGGTGAGGCGGAGGGTGGAGAAGAGCCCCAACACCTCGTCGCCTCACCGTTGTGTTGATCTACATGGTGAGAGGTGAGATTTGGATTGGGGAGAAGGGAAAGAAACGGTGGAGTTTGAGGTGGTTTGTAGGGAGAAGGGAGAGGCCTAGCCGAATGAACTATAGGAGGAGCGAACCAAAAACTTATTAATATTAATGGAAAATTTACTTGTTGCATTTTAGATATTGAAAAACAAATCCAAATTAAACCGCATATATTTGGATCAGATTGGGTCGGGTATTTTTTTTTTAAAATAGTCATCCAAACCAAACCGAGTCGATTGTGATTTTTATTTTAGATCGGATAATTTTTTGCTTCAAAATCGATCCAAACCACACCACAAACACCCATACTAAAAAGTAGTATTAGTCTCCCTTCAAAAATATGAAGTAATAGTTTTTTTTTTATCAAGTTATGGTATTGCATTGAAATTCTAGTCTCATTTGTTATTCTCTTCAATTATCTATATTGTTAACAATTTCAACTAATTTGTCCAAGTTATGGCCATTTGTTATTCTGTTTTCATGGGATGAGAAGAACCATTTACAAAGTAAAGAACAATATATGGTTCCCCCTAAAAAAACAATATACGGTCTATCAATTATAATTGAACTCTAAATTTATTAGATCTATGCATTTTATTGAACTCTATATTTATTAGATCTATGCAGTGCATTCTTTCCCTTCAATTTGTCTGTTTCTATATAGAACTTTTCTGCATTTCACTTTTGAAAATATCTTTGGCTTCTTATTTCCAAAAAGCAGAGCAGAATGTGGAGAACCGTCCTATTTCGAGTGAGGGACCACAATAAAGGACAGAACTACTGTGTAGTCATTATAGCACCAATTACCTGACACATAAATGTGACGCCAAAGAATTGAAATTGGATCCCATAAATATAAGTCTACATGGAGATGAGAAAAATAAATACAAGACCACTGGCCACTACACTAGTCGGGAAATAAATAACTCTGTTGGGCCACACCCTAAACAAACCTAATACAATTCAACGCCAAAATGTTTTTTGATAACACGCACAATTCACTAAGTAGTTTAATTTTCATTTGTTTTAGGGTTACTATGTAGTTTAATATATGTTGGTATTTTGATGTATTTCAGAAATCTAAGGTGTAAAAAGCAAAAATAAAGAAAAAGGTTGAAAAAAGAAGTCATGACGGGCGTGACCAGCCCAACAATGACAGGCGTCAACAGCCCAACAACCTTTGACAATTTTTCTGCATGATGCAAGACTTTTATATTCAAACAATTAGACCATAAAAACACATAGAGACACTAAGTTGTATTCATCTTTAACTACCGCAATTTAACATAATTTTAAAACCTTTATTTTTTATAGAATTTCAATTTCAGTTTTATTTAATTGTTGCTTTTTTAATTCAAGCGGCCACCGCAAAAGTTACAGCCCTAGTTCCATATTTATTCTCCATCGCTACTGTTGAGTTATTGGATTCCAATCAAGTTGCTGCTATTACGTTACTATTCAAAATCCAATTAACTACCGTGCTGTGCTCGTTTGCTTCTTCGGTTTTTATTATATCATCACTGCCGCAGCTGTCCTTTTTTTCTTAATTAAAGTTGTCATTTAATTCGGGTTCGATCCCTTTGTTATTTACTTGCTCTCTTTTTAATATGTCTGAGTAGTTTTAATTGAGTCCAAAACGAGAGGACCGTCGTCCCGACGGAAATTATGTAAATTGCACGTCTGTTTGATTATAACAAGAATGAATTTAATGTTCTGAAAATTCGGTATTTAATTTAAAGCTTCGTTGCAAAAGCAGGATCATAGAAATATCGTTTGCGGGTTGAAAGAGCAGAAACGATATTGGACTTAGAAAATTCAGTTTTTAATTAAATAAAGTGGCGAAAACACTTTTTTCTAATTAATTAAGATCTTATTGAATTCTAAAAAGGAAATTAAGACGCGTAATTAAACACTACGAAAGTAGATAATTACATGCTAGAATCTGATAACAGTTTGCTAAAGCAAGATGGTATCTCTAATTTAATATTTTTCTACAAAAAAATTTTGTTCACATCACAATTAAATAGTGCAATTTATGTGAGTGACTTAGGTTGACGGAAACCATCGTTTTGGCCTCTCGTTGCTATTATCAAATTAAAATCGTTATTTTATTTTTACGTGCTAAGCAAAAATTGTTATGAACTAACCTTAGATAAAAAAAGAAATGACAGATAGCGGTACTTGTATTTGGTCTATGTGGATTCGACAACCTTTTATACTAAAACCGATATAGCCGTACACTTGCGGCGTATCAAGTTTTGGCGCCGCTGCCGAGGACCATTTTTTGCAATATCACAATCCGTTATTTCACCGTCTAGACTAAGGCACTTTTTATTTTTATTTTTATTGTATGCAGAGAACCCGAAGTGCCGATAATCTTGCTAGCTACGTAGACGAAATCGAGTGCTACTTCCGAGCTAGACGCGGATTGCAATTTGACACCACGTCAAGTTCTGAAACTCACACTGAAATGGGTGACAATAACAATAACGATAACCGGCCCCTTAAGGACTTCGTTATTCCTTCACATAAGGAACCCCATACGAGAATTGTTCATCTTGCAATTGCAGCGAACAATTTCGATCTGAAGTCCTCTCTGCTGCAAATCGTGCAGCAAAATCAATTCTCCGTAAACCCAACGGAGGATCCAAACCTGCACCTGTCAATGTTCGTATAATTTGTTGATACACTGAAGTGTAACAGAGTCGACCCAGAAGCCATTCAGCTTCGACTCTTCCATTCTCCCTAAGAGATAGAGCCAGAGCATGGCTACAATCTCTCCTGTCAAACTCTATTACCACCTGGAATGAGTTGAAAAAGGTTTTCCTAGCAATATATTTTCCCCCGAGTAAGACAACTCAACTGAGAAACCAAATCACTTGCTTTAGACATGGAGACGGTGAATCACATTTTGAAGCTTAAGAGAGATACAAAGAGTTGATGAGAGCTTCCCGACACCACATATGAGAAAAGTGGTTAATAACTCCCACCTTCTACAATGGTATATTTTATAACACAAGAATGACCATTGATGCCGCCGCAGGAGGAGCTCTCATGGATAAGCCATTCAATGATGCCTACGACCTAATTAAGGACATGGACCAGAACCATTACCAGTGGGGAAGTGAACGCACTTCGGTTGAGAAAACACAACCAAAGGCAGGGATGTACGAAGTCAATGACTTTTATTACATGAACGCTAGAGTCGATGCGCTATACCAAAGGTTAGACAACTTAAGCATCGCTCAACCACCTACTGTGGCTGTTGTGGCTCCTAATTGCAACATTTGTGGAGTCCTTGGACACGTCGCTGTCGAGTGTCAGCTATTAGCCGAGACTGACCAAGTGAACTACGCGCAAGGTAACCCGTACTCTAACACGTACAATCCGGGATTGAGAAATCATCCTAATTTTTCCTATAAAAATAACAATCCTACCTTTTCCTCCAGTCATCTCCCTAGTTTTCAAGGTCCAAAAGGAGCCCCAGTTGCTCGTGCAACCCCAAAAAAGTCAAACCTTGAGCTAATGATGAAAAACTTTATCATGGCTCAGTCCTAGCAAAATAAAGATTTCTTGAACCAAAACATACATACCAATGAGATGATAAAGCAGCTGACAAACAAAGTCGATGATATGGCTGTTGAAGCAAAAATCCCTTTAACATTGTTTTTAAATGATAAACAAACTCTTGTGATTAAATTAAGATTATGATTTAATGTTGCTATTTAATGTGTGCTCTTGAGTGAATTTTATTAAGGACAGGAAAATCAATTCTCACAATATGATAAAGACTTGTGCCCTTTGTTTTTAAATGATCAAGCTTCTCAAGAATAATATGATAATTCAATAATTAATTAAGTAGGGATATTTATTGAATTAATCCAAAAATATTAAGAAAAGAAAGGCATGCGCCCTTGCAAGATGAAATGGACAAATATTCTTTCAAACATGTCTTAAACATTTTAAAGATAATGACAAGGCTTTAGGATGAGTCTTGATGAGCAAGCAAAGCAAAAAGCATAAAGTATTGTTTCTTGGTGACCAAGTATGCAAAATAATAAAGAAATAATGTCTTGGGGACAAAGCAATGCAAGAACAATAAAATAATGTATCTTGAAGCACAAACAACGAAAAGTGGTAAAGGTAAAAAGACCTTTTTACTGTTCATGTACTTTTTGGATAATTGTCTCGTTCAGCCTCTTAGTTATAAAGTTGAGCATGAGCATGACACACTCGACCTCAACATACAAAAGTATAGGAAAATGGCAATTTTGCAATTCCTATCAAACATGAAGGGTATCTATACAAGAAAGAACAGTGGCAAGATATTGAAGGTTGAAGATTGGCTATAAATAGAAGCTTCCTCGCAACAATGAAAGTATGAATTTTGGAAAGAATCACAAGCTTACAAACAAAAGAAAAATTCATCAATCAATCTCAATATCGAATACTCTTACAAATCTCAATTATATTTTCGGATTATCTTCTTAGGAGTATTTCGAAATACAACCTTTCATTCTCTTAGTAGCTTGAAAGTTGTAAATTGATCCAAACATCAAATGTCATTTTGATTGTATATCCTCAAGACTGTAAAAACTTGAGTGATAGTGTAAGCTTGCTGAAGCTAATAATATCAGTGGTGTAAGCCTGGTGAGGCTAAGAAAATACATAGTTGATTGTATATCCTCAAGCTCTTCAAAAGCACGAGTGATAGTGTAAGCTTGGTGAGGCTAAGAGATTACATATTTTTGCACATTGCAAAGAGGAGGAAGAAACTCCTAACAATTAATGGATAATCTCACAAAAGTTGTGGGAACTGGACTAACCCATATTCGGGGAGCCAGGATAACTTTTCTGTGTGATCTCTCTTAAACTCTACTCTTTACTTTCCGCTTTATTTATTCTAGTATTACATATTCATTTTATTCTGTTTTACTAACCATCCTACTCCAAGCAAAGTCTTGAGAGTTCTACCATTCAAAGAGCATAAAGAAATTTTAAAAGGGTCATTATTCAACCCCTCCTTCTAGTGACATTTACTTCAACTTCAATTGGCATCAGAGCTCGGCCTCCAAGGTTAGAGCACTTAACATTGTAAGAGGAAAAGATCCAGGAAGAAGAAAATGTCAAAAACAACAAAGTTAGTACCTGAAGGAGGATCATCAAATAGACCTCCATATTTCGATGGAACAGACTACTACTATTGGAAAGGAAAGATAAGATTATTTCTAATATCTCAAGACAACTGTATGTGGCCAGTTGTTGAAAATGGAAACTTTGTTCCAATGACAACTGCTATAGCAACAACACCTTCAGTAGTAAACCACAAGCACAATGGTCAAAAGAAGAAAACGAAAAGGTACTCCTAAATTCTAAAGCTCAACTATTTCTAACATGTGCTTTAAGCAGGGAAGAATATGATAGAGTAGAAGAATGTACAACTACCAAAGAAATATGGGAAGCTTTAAAGATTCATCAAGAAGGAACAAGTCATGTCAAGGAAGAAAAAATAGATATGGGAGTTAAAAAGTTTGAAACTTTCGAGATGAAAGAAAATGAAACCATTGATGAGATGTTTGCAAGATTGACAATCATTGTAAACGAATTACACTCTCTTGGGAAAACATACACAATCCACGAGAGAGTCAGAAAAATTCTAAGAAGTCTTCCAAAAATTTGGAGACCAGTGGTTACGGCAATCACATAAGCCAAGAATCTCAAAGAATTACAACTTGAAGAATTGGTAGGCTCTTTAAGAGCTTATGAATCCATCCTCATAGAAGATAAACCACCACATAGGAACAAGATGATTGCTCTCAAAACCTCTCAAAATTGAGAGGACCAAGATGAAAGTTTTTCCTCACAAAATTCTGAATCAAATGAAGATCAAACTAATCAATCTGAGGATGAGGATGACCTAGCTTTAATCTCAAGAAAAATTCAAAGAATGGTTTTTAGAAGAAATCAAAACAGAAGACCATTTCAAAATAGAAGAGACCCTAAAAAATTCGAAACAGATAAAAGCAAGGTTCAGTGTTTCGGCTGCAACAAACTAGGACATTACAAATCAGAATGTTTTTTGGAAAAGAAAAAGAAACCTCCATTTCAAGAAGCAATGCCTGTCACTTGGGATGACCTTGATGATGGAATAGAGGATGAAGAAGCAAACTTATGTCTTATGGCAAAAGATGACGCTGAAGAGGTAACTTTTTCAAACTCTTTTTTTTCTTGTAAAAAAATAGAAATTATTTTTGATAACCTCTTAAAAGATTCAGAAACATTATCTCAAAAATGTTTATCTCAAAGAGATCAACTTATTGAAATAAAGAAACAAAATGAGGAGCTAAAAAAACTGAATGAAGAACATCTTCAAACCATTCAAAATCTAAAGCTAGCTAATCTCAAATTGTCTGAACAAAAAGATGTATTAAATACTCTACCTCTAGAAACTTTTGAAGAGGAAAATAACTCTTTAAAAACTCAAGTATGAGAGTTAACTAATGACATCACCAGCTTTGTAAAATCCACTGAAACATTTCAAAAAATTATGGGATCCCAAGCTGGAATGTTTGATAAAGCAGGGGTAGGTTTTAACATTTCTAAGAAACAAAAAATGTACAAAATCTTTTTTATTCCTAAACAGGATCAAAAAGTCTTAGTTCCTAAAAAAAGAAAGGAATGCACTTTTTGTAGAAAACATGGTCATACTGAGGATAACTGCTTTCATAAGTGTTGGGTTTTTGTAGATTGGCTACATTTTGCAAAAACATCTACTAGCCAGATGCTGGGACAGATGTGGTAGCATATGGAACAGCATTACATGAGTTGTGTTTTCGCGCCAGCTAGCGCTTTATATTTGTGCACGCAATCTTTCATAGATTTGCCTGAAGATTTTTTTTCCTCTAACTTGATGATCAAGGCGCTTGTATCTGATTGAAGATTTGTTTGAAGTTTTATTTGCCTTGCCATTTGTTCTCCAAGATATTGTTCTATATTTGGAAGCTTTTTATTATTTCTAGAAGATTGTTTTCAGCTGGACCGGTCAATGTCCATGCTCTATTTTGAAGCCCAGACCCGTGGTATCTGAGTACTATATATTCATGAAGGCAAACCCTAGTAGGGTAACTAAAAACCGTGTGTGTTAGTAAAGCGTGTGTTTTAAGGTTTTTAGGGTTTTGTTTGTTAATTGTGAGCCTTGCTTGTATCACCCTGATTCAAGCTAAGGACTGAGTTTGTTTGAGTTGTAATTGTAAGCTGCTCCTAAGCTTTTAAGTACGGAGTGAGTATGTGTTATTAGCGTGTGTTTCTCTTGGTTGAGTTTTGTGTTTTGTGTGTTTGATAACAACACTGTCTGTGTTGTTGGTAGGAATTGAGACGGGGTCTCATATCTAGGAGTTCCTAGATAGAGTTGCCACTGGTAGGGTCTAGGTGCAAAGTCAAGTAGTGGGTCTGCGTTGGTCTTTTCACTAGAACTATAATAGTGGAATCATTCCTGGATTGGTATCCCCCAGAGTAGGAGAGTTGCTCCGAACTGGGTTAACAAACTCACTGTGTACTTTATTTTTCCGCTGTGTTCCTTTTAATTTGTGCTTTGTTACGTTGCGCTATTTTAATTATTGTTCTGAGTAGACACGCGCTCGGACAGTTGTGCCATCATTGTGCACAGCATCTTTAAGTCAGGTTGCCAGGAATTTCAATTGGCATCAGAGCAGGCACCCTGTTCTGTGTGGGTGAGCTCCAGGGAAAGAAGTTTCTGGCTCAATGGATAAAGAAGGAGGACTGGTGAACAGACCACCCTTGTTGGATGGGTCAAACTATGACATTTGGAAATCACGCATGACAGCTTTCTTGAAATCTCTAGACAGCAGAGCTTGGAAGGCTGTGATCAAGGCATGGGTCCCTCCTAAAATAAAAGATGCGAATAATGTTGATACTGATGAGTTGAAACCAGAAGAGGAGTGGTCTACAGAAGAAGACACTGCAGCTATTGGAAACTCTAAAGCCCTGAATGCTTTGTTTAATGGTGTTGACAAGAACATGTTCAGGTTGATTAAACAATGTACTATTGCTAAGGAAGCTTGGGATATCCTAAGAATAGCTCATGAAGGTACTCAAAAGGTCAAGAAGTCAAGGCTACAACTGCTAACAACACAGTTTGAGAACTTGAGAATGAAGGAAGGAGAAAGTGTTCATGACTTTCATATGAATGTGCTAGAATATGCTAATACATTTGAATCCTTGGGGGAAAAGATATCCGATGAAAAACTGGTAAGCAAAATTCTCAGGTCCCTGCCTAAGAAATTTGATATGAAAGTTTGTGCTATTGAGGAGGCCCAAGATATTGGAAATATGAAAGTTGATGAGTTGATTGGATCTCTTCAAACTTTTGAATTAAAGGTTAATGAAAGATCTGAAAAGAAAGACAAGAACATTGCTTTCATCTCCAACACTGATGAAGATGATGTGGAGAGTAATTTAGATACTGATGAGAGCATCTCTGAAGATATTGTGTTGTTGGGCAAACAATTTAATAAAGTTGTGAAGAGGATGGACAGACGCCCTAGGACAAATGCTCCGGACAACAGTCGCAGCATCTTTAAAAATGTCAACAATCAGAGGAAACCTAGAACTGATGACAAAATCAATCAAAGCAAAGGGGTGCAATGCCATGAATGCGAAGGTTTTGGTCACATCAGAACTGAGTGTGCAACGTATCTGAAGAAACAAAAGAAGGTGATGACTGTGTCTTGGACGGATGAGGATGAATCAGAAGAAGAATCTGAAACTGCAAAGCATGTGAATGCTTTGACTGGAGTGTGCACATCTGACCACGAATCTAGTGATGAAGAGGTAACATATGATGAATTGGCTGATTCCTATAAGGAGCTATATCTCAAGAGTGAGGAAGTTTGTAGAACTTTAGAAAAACAAAAGAGGACCATTACTCTCTTGCAAGCTGAGAAAGACAAACTTCTGAAAATAAACTCAGACCTCAATGATGAGGTTATCTTACTTACTTCCAAGATTGGCAATATTAACAAACAACTGCGGATGATGAACAAAGGTACTGATGCCTTAGACGAAATTTTGGAAATAGGACAGAAACCTGGAGATTCTAAAGGTATTGGGTTTGACTACAGTTCCATGCCTCAGCAGAAACAATTACCAGCAAGACAATTTGTGCCACCTGTTAATACTCATGATCATACTATGTCAAGACAGATGCCCCAGCATCAGGTGAGACAACAGGCATCAGGATATAGGCCCAGATCAAAAGGAAGGAATTATAGTTGGGTATGTCACTACTGTGGAAGAAAAGGACATATCAGACCTTTCTGTTTCAAATTACATGGTTACCCAGACAGGACCTATTCACCAAGACCTGATCCCATAGTAAAGATCACCAAGAAGCAGTGGAAACAGAAAAATGATAATTTCACAAGCAACACTATGAATCCTAGAAAAATAGAACCAGAAGCTGATGAGATTGCTCAAATTGCTCATACTTCTCTGAGAGTGTCATCCAGAAATGATTGGTACTTTGACAGTGGATGTTCCAGACATATGACTGGTGATAAAAATTACTTGACTGATGTTAAGCCTTATGCTACAAGCTTTGTGACTTTTGGGGATGGAGCCAAAGGAGAAATAAAGGGTGTAGGAAATCTTGTGGAAGAGGGTCTACCCAAACTTGATAAGGTGCTTCTTGTGAAAGGATTAACTGCAAACTTAATTAGTATTAGTCAACTATGCGATCAAGGAATGAAGGTCAACTTTACTAAGAGTGAATGCTTAGTGGCTAACAGTGAAGGGGACATCCTGATGAAAGGTGTTAGATCAAAGGACAATTGCTACTTGTGGGTCTCTCAAGATAAAGCAAAGTTATCTACTTGTCTAATAACCAAAGAAGATGAAGTTAAGCTATGGCACCAAAAGCTTGGACATCTGAATCTCAGAAGCATGAAGAAAGCTATTGCTGAAGGAGCCATCAGAGGTTTACCAAAACTCCAAATTCAGGAAGGAAGTATATGTGGAGAATGCCAGATAGGAAAACAGACCAAGATGCCTCACCAGAAGCTGCAACATCTGTCCACATCCAGAGTTCTTGAGCTATTGCACATGGACTTAATGGGACCCATGCAAGTCGAAAGCTTAGGTGGTAAGAAGTATGCTTTTGTTGTTGTTGATGATTTTTCTAGATATACTTGGATAAATTTCATTAAGGAGAAATCAGACACTTTTGAAAAATTCAAGGATCTTTGCTTACAACTTCAGAGAGAAAAGGATTGTGGAATTGTTAGAATCAGAAGTGACCATGGGAAGGAGTTTGAGAATGGTAAGTTCTCTGATTTCTGTATTTCTGAAGGAATATTTCATGAGTTCTCTGCACCCATTACTCCTCAACAAAATGGGATAGTTGAGAGAAAGAACAGGACTTTGCAAGAATCTGCTAGGGTTATGCTACATGCAAAGAAGCTGCCATTTTTCTTTTGGGCTGAAGCCATGAACACAGCCTGCTATATTCATAATAGAGTGACTTTGAGAAAAGGTACATCTACAACCTTGTACGAGCTATGGAAGGACAGGAAGCCAACAGTGAAGCACTTTCATGTGTTTGGTAGTAAGTGTTATATTCTAGCTGACAGGGAACCAAGAAGAAAGATGGATGCTAAAAGTGAAGAGGGAATCTTTCTAGGCTATTCTACAAACAGCAGAGCCTATAGAGTATACAACTCCAGAACCAAGACAGTGATGGAATCCATAAATGTTGTTGTAGATGATGAAGGAAATAATGTGATGCCAGATGATGCTACATTTGACGCAGCATCTGACCTGCAGGAAGCGAAGAAAGTAGATGAAGCAAGTGATAAGCAAGATTCTGAAGTAACTGGCCCAGAGAAGACTGCTCCCAACAAAGGACCATCTATCAGAGTTCAGAAAAATCATCCCATAGATCAAGTCATTGGCGATCCTAACCAAGGGATCACAACTAGAAGGAACCATGATGAGGTATCAAATTCTTGTTTTATATCTAAACTTGAACCAAAGAATGTTAAGGAAGCTCTAACTGATGAGTACTGGATAAATGCTATGCAAGAAGAATTAACTTAGTTCAAGAGAAGTAATGTGTGGGACCTAGTTCCTAGACCAGATAATGTGAATGTCATAGGTACCAAGTGGGTTTATAAAAACAAGTCTGATGAAAATGGTACTATCACTAGAAACAAAGCCAGACTGGTTGCACAAGGATATTCTCAAATTGAAGGTGTAGACTTTGATGAGACTTTTGCTCCTGTAGCTAGGTTGGAATCTATTAGATTGTTACTTGGGATTGCATGCATACTAAAATTCAAGTTGTATCAGATGGATGTCAAGAGTGCCTTTCTCAATGGGTACTTAAATGAAGAGGTTTATGTGGAACAGCCTAAAGGCTTCATTGATCCTAGTTTTCCAAACCATGTGTACAAATTGAAGAAAGCTCTATATGGCCTGAAGCAAGCTCCTAGAGCTTGGTATGAGAGACTTGCTGAGTTTCTAATCAACCATGGCTATAGGAAGGGAGGAAATGACAAGACCCTGTTTGTGAAAGATGAAAATGGACAGTTGATGATTGCTCAAATATATGTTGATGACATAGTCTTTGGAGGGATGTCTGACCAGATGATAGAGCATTTTGTTCAGCAAATGCAATCTGAATTTGAGATGAGTCTTGTAGGTGAGCTAAAGTTCTTCCTTGGTCTTCAAGTGAAACAAATGGAGGATACTATATTTATCTCTCAAAGTAAGTATGCTAAAAATATAGTCAAGAAATTTGGGATGGAAAATGCTGCTCATAAAAGAACTCCTGCTCCCACACATGTAAAATTATCAAAGGATGAGAAAGGTGTGGATGTTGACCAAAGCATGTATAGGAGTATGATAGGAAGTCTTCTATATCTTACAGCAAGTAGGCCAGATATTACATTTGCAGTTGGAGTGTGTGCCAGGTACCAAGCTGAACCAAAAATAAGTCACCTGACTCAGGTAAAGAGAATTCTGAAGTATGTGAATGGTACTAGTGATTATGGTATGTTGTATTCTCATGGGGAAAGCACTGTGTTGTTTGGATATTGTGATGCTGACTGGGCTGGAAGTGCAGATGATAGAAAGAGTACCTCTGGTGGATGTTTCTTTCTAGGCAATAACCTTATATCCTGGTTCAGTAAGAAGCAAAATTGCATTTCTTTGTCTACAGCTGAAGCTGAGTACATAGCAGCTGGTAGTAGTTGTTCTCAATTGTTGTGGATGAGACAGATGCTGAGTGAGTACAATGTCAAGACAGATGCTATGACATTATATTGTGACAATCTGAGTGCAATTAATATCTCCAAAAATCCTATTCAACATAGCAGGACCAAACACATTGACATTAGACATCATTTTATAAGGGATCTTGTTGAAGACAAAATTGTTACTCTTGAACATGTTTCAACTGAAGAGCAATTAGCAGATATTTTTACCAAAGCCCTTGATGCTAATCAATTTGAAAAATTAAGACGGAAGTTGGGGATATGCTTAGTTGAAGAATTGTAGCAATTAATGTGCAAGGGGCGTGCAGCTATTATTTTTTCCCTTGTCAACCGCTTATTGCACGTCACTCAAGGAGGTTATTGCACACTTGCCTTTTTCAAAACTCTTGCATGTTATCATCATTATCTTTGTCTTAACTTCTCTCAACCTCTCATTGCCTCTCTTACCGCGCACACCTTCATTCAAAATTCATTCACTTCTCATACTCTCACATTCCAAATCATCGCCATGGCTGATTCTTCTTCTCACCAAACTACACATGATCAAGCTGCTGAAGCCGTCATCACTGATGCGCAACCTCTCACCACTATCCCTAGCGCTCCTACAAAGAAGCGTCGCACTAGGGCATCTGCACCACGAAGAAAGACACCTGCCAAATCTAGCAAGGCTACCTCCTCAACCGCTGTGAACACCAGATCAAAATCAAAAGGTAAATCTTCTACCACTCCTGCTGTTCAAAGAGTAGGTCTTAGTATGGATGATCTGTACCTTAAGGACAACCCTTTTGTATCGACTGTTGTTGAACCACATGCTGAACCTTCTGTCACTGAATCTGAAAATGTCGCTGTTGCGAGTACTGTAGCCATGACCGAAACCCTAGGTTCTGATAATCCTAAGGTAGATGAAAAATTAGTTGGTGATTCTTCGAATTCTCCTATCGAGAAAGATGTTACTGCTGGTTCTGGTGAAAAGAATGATGTTGATGAGGCCGTGTCTGAGACACCTGCTGATTCCCCTGCCTCAGCAAAGAATGCTGTGACAGATGCTCCCGCATCTTTGTCACAAGCTAGAGAGGAGCCTGATGTGGTGGTTCCTAATATTTCTGGTTCTGTGAGTATTGCTGAGAGTGAGTCCTCAGAGTCTGAAGGTGAAGGGACTGAGACTCAAGATGTTATAGATACTACTGAGACTGCTATTTTAGACTGTGCTGACCCTATTGTTGTTGAGGAAGCTGTGCCTGAAGAAAGACCTCAGGCAGAAACTGGTGTTATTGGTGTTGCTCGCAGGACAAGGAGCAAATCTGAAAAATCTGCTACTGTTGTTAGTGAAGGAGAAAAGGATAGGAAGAAGAAAACTGTAAAGGCTGGGAAGAGACCTGTGTATGGTCCCCCCAAAGCTGGAAGCAAGAAGGTGGCTCAAAGTGGTTACAAGAAGAAGAGCTTAAAAAGAAAAGACCCTCCCTCCAGTGACTCTGAGTTTGAGGTTGCTGAGCCTGAAGCTGCCACATCTGGTGGGGCTTCCAGAAAAACAATGAAGGGTATGAAGATACCTCTGACTATTCCTCCTGCCCCTCTTGATAATGTTTCCTTTCATTTGGAAAATGGTTCCTCTAGGTGGAAGTTCATATACCACAGAAGACTGGGTCTTGAAAGAAATCTTAAAGAAGATGTGTTCAAGTGTCAAAAGCTGGTTGATGTATTGGAGTTTGCTGGTCTTATGAAGACTGTGAGAAGCTTGGGTCCTTGTTATGATAAGCTGGTCAGGGAGTTTTTGGTGAATGTTTCTGATGAGTGTGATGACTCACGAAACCCTGAGTATAGGAAGGTTTTTGTTCGTGGTAAGTGTGTGAATTTTTCTCCAATGGTGATCAATGCATACCTTGAGAGGTCTACTGAAGAGCCCCCTGAGCTTGAGGTCACTGAGGACACAATCTGCAGGACAATTACTGATAACAAGATTAGACATTGGCCAAAGCATTTGTCTTCTGCTCAATTGTCTCCTATGTATGCTGCCTTGAATAGGATCTGTGCTCAAAATTGGACTCCCACCACTCACTCAAATTCTGTTGCATCTGGGTTGGCCAAGTTCATTTATGCTGTGGGGACCAAGTCTCCCTTTGATTATGGAGCCTACATCTTTTATCAAGTTTTGGAACATGCCAAGTCGTTTGCTATCAAGTTTCCAATTGCTTTTCCTACCCTCCTGTGTGGTATTATTCTTCAGCAACACCCTGATATTTTGATCAGTAGTGATGAGCCCTGCAAGAGGCCTGGTCCTATGGCTTTGGATTGCAGTTTGCTGTCTGAGACACATGATGCTGATGTAGCTGGTACTTCTGTCCGGACATCTGGTGTGCTCTCCAGAAAGCAGATGATAGCTGATCTTACTGAGACAAGTGCAGCCCTTGGAGCTAGGAAGGTGAAGATTGATAAGATCATTGCTGCTTTGAAGGCTGAAGCTGATGCTGAGGGTGAGCAGGATGAGGAAGAAGGAGGAGATAAGGCTGTTGCTTCTGCTGGTGACTCTGAGGATGCCTCTGATGATTCTGAGGATTTCTGATTTTCTTGTTTTGTTCTGAACCATTTTGATGTACTCTTTTTGGTTTTTTGTTGGTGACTGGGCTATGCCCTGAATTCTTATGCACCTTGTGTGCCTCTGGTCTGTAATATGCACTCTATGTGGTTACTATACACTCTTTATGGTTCTTTGCACTTTCTATGAGTATGCCCTATCTGTTGGTGGTCAGAATTTTTGGCTAAAAAGGGGGAGTAGAATGAATTGCTGCTGATGAATCTATTGCTTGTGTGCATGATTTGAAGCTTATATTATGTATGGTTACATGTGTTGAGGGGGAGTGTAGTATGTTGAGGGGGAGTGTTGGTACATGCATGTTTTGAGGGGGAGCTGAGCTCTGCTCTTGAGTTTTTATTCTTGGTGTGTGGAAATTTATTTTTTCCCTTATCTATGTGATTCCACTATATGAGAGTTTATTTCTCTCTGGTTGTTCCTATGAGGCTAGATGTTTGTGTTATCTGGTGCATGCCTCTGACTCTACTTGCAAGTTATCCTTGTCCATTTTTTCTCTCTTGGAAGTTATCTCATAATATGCTACGATATTTTCGTTCCTTGTTGTGGGCCTACGTTGAAGTGAAGGAAAGTTTTTTGTGTATCTCCCAAAGAACTGGCTCTAGAGTGTTTTAGCCAAAATTTTGCCAAAGGGGGAGATTGTTGGGTTTTTGTAGATTGGCTACATTTTGCAAAAACATCTACTAGCCAGATGCTGGGACAGATGTGGTAGCATATGGAACAGCATTACATGAGTTGTGTTTTCGCGCCAGCTAGCGCTTTATATTTGTGCACGCAATCTTTCATAGATTTGCCTGAAGATTTTTTTTCCTCTAACTTGATGATCAAGGCGCTTGTATCTGATTGAAGATTTGTTTGAAGTTTTATTTGCCTTGCCATTTGTTCTCCAAGATATTGTTCTATATTTGGAAGCTTTTTATTATTTCTAGAAGATTGTTTTCAGCTGGACCGGTCAATGTCCATGCTCTATTTTGAAGCCCAGACCCGTGGTATCTGAGTACTATATATTCATGAAGGCAAACCCTAGTAGGGTAACTAAAAACCGTGTGTGTTAGTAAAGCGTGTGTTTTAAGGTTTTTAGGGTTTTGTTTGTTAATTGTGAGCCTTGCTTGTATCACCCTGATTCAAGCTAAGGACTGAGTTTGTTTGAGTTGTAATTGTAAGCTGCTCCTAAGCTTTTAAGTACGGAGTGAGTATGTGTTATTAGCGTGTGTTTCTCTTGGTTGAGTTTTGTGTTTTGTGTGTTTGATAACAACACTGTCTGTGTTGTTGGTAGGAATTGAGACGGGGTCTCATATCTAGGAGTTCCTAGATAGAGTTGCCACTGGTAGGGTCTAGGTGCAAAGTCAAGTAGTGGGTCTGCGTTGGTCTTTTCACTAGAACTATAATAGTGGAATCATTCCTGGATTGGTATCCCCCAGAGTAGGAGAGTTGCTCCGAACTGGGTTAACAAACTCACTGTGTACTTTATTTTTCCGCTGTGTTCCTTTTAATTTGTGCTTTGTTACGTTGCGCTATTTTAATTATTGTTCTGAGTAGACACGCGCTCGGACAGTTGTGCCATCATTGTGCACAGCATCTTTAAGTCAGGTTGCCAGGAATTTCAATAAGAAAAGGAAAGCAAATATCAAAAGAAAATGTTATGATCATCAAGAAACAAACTGTCATGTTAAGAAAAAGAAAAAATGTTCCTACTGCAACAAATTTGGTCATCATGAATCCAAATGTTACAGTAAAAACAAAAGCTTTAAGAACACTAACAATCAAGGACCCAAATCTATATGGGTACCTAAGTTACTACTAACCTCTGACACAGGAATGTATGCTAGCAACCAAGAAAAGGCATTGGTACTGTGGTTGCTCAAGGCATATGACAGGGGATAAAGCTTGCTTTCTATCCTTTGAAGAAAAAGATGGAGGATCAGTAACTTTTGGAAACAATGATAAAGCTAAAATCAAAGTATAAATGAGGATGAAGATGAACATCATCATTCTAGCACTAGTCATCAACAAACCTCTGATGTATCAAAACAGAAGGACGAGGACAAATTAGATCCATCATCTCTATCCATTCCTCCAAGCTGGAAGTCAGTAGTTGATCATCCTAAAGAGTTAATCATTGGGGACACTGTTGATAAAGTAAGAACTAGATCATCATTCCAAGACAAGACAAACATGGCCATGATTTCTCAAATAGAGCCAAAATCCATAAACGAAGCAATTACTGATCAATCATGGATTGAAGCCATGATAGAAGAGCTCTCTCAATTCGAAAGATACAAAGTCTGGAATTTGGTACCTAAACCTCAAGACAAAACCATCATTGGAACAAGATGGGTGTTCAAAAATAAACTGGATGAAAATGGTAAAGTTGTCAGAAACAAAGCAAGATTAGTTGCTCAAGGATATAATCAACAAGAAGGTATTGGCTATGATGAGACATATGCTCTTGTAGCAAGGTTAGAAGCAATTAGAATTTTACTTGCATATGCTGCACACAAACACATCAAACTTTTTCAAATGGATGTCAAAAGTGCTTTCTTAAATGGTTTTCTAAATGAAGTAGTTTATGTCTATCAACCGCCTGGCTTTGAGGATGATAAGAAACCAAATCATGTTCTTAAACTTTCAAAAGCCTTATATGCTCTTTAGCAAGCTCCTCGAGCTTGGTATGAAAGACTTAGCACTTTTTTTACTCAAAAATGATTTTTCTCGAGGACATATTGACACAACTCTTTTTAGAAAAACTCATAATCAAGATCTCTTAATTGTTCAAGTCTATGTTGATGACATCATCTTTGGATCTACAAATGAAAAATTGTGTGAGGATTTTTCAAACCTCATGCAAAGTGAATTTGAGATGAGCATGATGGGAGAAATTCGCTTCTTTCTGGGTTTACAAATTAAACAACAAGAAAATGGCATTTTTATTTTTCAAGAGAAATACATTAGAGATCTTCTCAAAAAATATAAAATGAATGAAGCAAAAATTATGTCTACTCCCATGCATCCTTCCTCAAGTTTAGACAAAGATGAACAAGGTAAGTCTGTATCTGAAAAAGAATACAGAGGAATGATTGGATCATTATTATATTTAACAGCAAAGTAGACCAGATATTGTATTCTCTGTAGGGTTGTGTGCTAGATTTCAAACAACACCTAAAGAGTCACATCTTACTGCTGTTAAAAGAATTTTTAGATATCTTGTCGGTATTACTAATCTTGGTTTGTGGTATAGAAAGGACAACATTTTTAATCTTATAGCATACTGTGATGCTGATTTTGCTGGAGACAAAATTGAAAGAAAAAGTACAAGTGGAGCATGTCAATTTCTTGGTCAAGCTCTTATCAGCTGGTCATGTAGAAAACAAAATACAATTGCTCTATCTACTACTGAAGCTAAATATGTGTCAGCTGCAAGCAGTTGCTCCCAAGTACTATGGATAAAAAATCAGCTGGAAGATTACTCAGTAAGGTACTCTAAAATTCCTATATACTAGTGCTATAAATCTGTCTAAAAATCCTATTCATCATTCTAGATCTAAACACATCGAAATAAAACATCATTTCATCAGAGATCACGTTCAAAAAGGATAGAGGATTAAAATCTATACACATCGAAATCAACTCGCAGATATTTTTACTAAACCTTTGGTAGAGGATAAATTTAATTTTTTAAGAGAAAAATTATCCATAATTAATTTGTCACTATTAGAATAATTTATTTTTGTGTATCTATTTTTTCTCTCCAACATTAAAATAGAGGATTAAAAATTTTACTACACCTAAGCTCTAAAAATAAATCCTAATTGATGTCTTTTAAAAATTTTAAAAAACCACTATGTGTCACTTGCATCCAAAACATCCTTTCTTCCTATGTCTCCTAAACCACCATTTGTCCCTTCACCTTTTTCCTTTCCATCAGCTTTTTAGCTATCCTAGGAACTAGGTATCATGTTTTTTTTTCTTCCCAAAAACAGGCTACTTCTTTTTTCATCATTGTTTTGTCCTTATTTCTTCCAAAAATCTGCCTAGAAAACAAACACAACCTTTCCTCTCCTTCTCCCCTACACCATCAAACCACATTTCTTCTCCTACACAATCCTTCTTCTCCTTCCATTTTTTTTCAATGGCCAGAACAAAAAATGCCTCCCTGCCTCCTCTTGCTGCTAAGGATGAACCACCACCATCTGTGCCGCCCTCTTCACCTTCCCTGTATGAATCTCCACTTAACTCACCACCATCATCTCCTCCACCTCAAACCATAACACCACCTCCTTCACCGCATCTAAACCTCAACCTGGCTATGGTTCCATTTCTTGAACCAAATCCTACACCCATGAAAACTGTGTTAGAACAAAATGTGTTTAACAACTCTCTTATGAATTAAGGGGGAGATTGTTGAAACATTATGTGTAAACATATCTCTCTTTATGGTTTTGATGATAACAAAGTGTTAAATAGAAAATTTGTTATTTGCTAATGCTTTGTTCAAGTGATTTCAGAACCACATGTTTAGTGATTGGAAATTAATAATGGTTATGAAAGAACAAGCTTAGAGCAAGAAAGGAAAGCTAAGAAGCAATGTTGCAAAGCTAGAAGGAATCTGGGTCTGAAGAAGTGCTCATGAAGTGGTGCTCCTGAAGTGAGTGTCTGAAGCCAGCTTCTGAAGTCTGAGTCTGAAGGCAGCTTCTGAAGGAAGTCAACAAAAAGTCAGCATCTGAAGAAGTCAACAAAAGTCAACTTCTGAAGGCAGCTTCTGATCCGTACAAAGGCAGCTTCTGATGCACTGTTCACACAGAAGCTTCTGAAGCTGATGTGGCATGGAAAGCAAGTGTTACTGTGCGCATTTAATGCCTGGATGTGTCAGAGCAACCCAATGGAACAGTTGTCTCCCTGACCCAAACATTCCCCAGCTTTTAAGGTAGGCCATTTCAAAAATGGCTGCTGCTCTGTTTTGTTTGAAAAAGTGCAGCACACATTTGCAGAAATCCTAGCTCAACTTGCAACGGCTCTTTCCTCAAATCAAGCAAATCTTCAACAGCTATATTTCATCTATAAAAGGAAGAAGATTTGAAGAAGAAATCTGTCTAAGACTCTTGAAACAAAGAACTGAACTCTTGCTCTGTTTTGCTGTCAAAAATACGCAAGTTACCAAACCTATTAGAAATTCTTTTATCTTTGTAACTTAGAATTTCTTAAGGTTAAGAGTCTTAACCTGTGTTGTATTAAGAGAACACCTCTGATATTTTATCAAGTGTTCATCCCAAACTCATTTCTCTGTAAACCAGTTTGGTCCCTAAAGTCTCAGTCTGTATACTGAGCATTTGTAACCTCATTCCTTTGTGGTCTGAGTCAGAAGTCTCTTGACTTAGTGTCTTGAGCATTGGGAAGTCTCTTGACTTGGTGTCTTGAGCATTGGAAACCTCTTCCTTTGTGGTTGAGCATTAGAAGCCTCTTTCTTTGTGATTGAGCAACTGGAAGTCTCTTCCTTGGTGGTTGAGCAAAGTGTAATCTTCTGATTATAGTGGAACTCTCTTGTTGGAAAACAAGGGGACTGGACTACTTGTCACATTGAGAAGGAACCAGTATAAATTGCTGTGTGTCTCTCTTCCCTTCTCTTTTTAACTTGTTAATCCGCTGCATATACTTCTGATAACAGTTCAGAACCTGGTTCTGAACTAGAGTTAAGCTTTTGAAAAGAAAAGAACAAGTTTTTGAGTCACACAGTTCAACCCCCCCCCTTCTTGTGTGTGTTTTTCTCACCTTCAGTTGGTATCAGAGCTCCGGTTCTGATATTAACACTTAACAGTGTGTCAGTCTTGATCCTTAGAAAAACATGTCTGATAATGAAGATTCACCTCCTCCTCCTCCACCTCCTCCTAGACATACTTCTGTACAATATGATTATGGTACAGATGACAGAAAATCTAGATCACACAATAAACCCCCAATGTTTACTGGTGATCCAGAAAAGTTCTCATGGTGGAAGAGCAAGATGTATAGCCATATTGGGATTGATGATTCTCTATGGGACATCATAGAAGATGGAATCACAATTCCAGTGGATGAAGAAGGTGTTGCTGTCAACAGAAGAGCTCTGAGTGATGCTGAGAGGAAGATATATAGAAAGCACCATAATGTCAGAGGCATTATTGTGGATTCACTACCTCACTCAGAGTATCAGAATCTGAGTGACAAGTCAACTGCTAAAGCCATATTCACATCCCTCTGCTCTAACTATGAAGGTAATAAGAAAGTTAGAGAAGCTAGGGCAAACATTCTTGTTCAGCAATATGAACTGTTCAGAATGAAAGAGGATGAAAATATTGAGACTATGTTCTCAAGATTTCAGACTCTGGTTTCTGGACTTCAGATTCTGAAGAAGAGTTATACCACAGCTGATCATGTGAACAAACTCTTAAGAAGTTTGCCATCCAAATGGAGACCTAAGGTGACTGCTATTGAGGAAGCTAAGGATCTGAATATTTTAAGTATTGAGGATCTTATAAGCTCCCTCAAGGTGCATGAACTGGGACTCAATGAGGATGAGTCTGTTAGAGAACCAAAAACATTAGCTCTGAAGTCTAAAAGAAAGCCTGCTAAAGCTTTGAAAGCTATTGAATCTGAAGAAGAGTTTCCTGAGGGAAATTCTGATGAAGATTCAGATGCTGATGAGCTTGCAATGCTTTCTAAAAGGCTTCAGTATCTAATGAATAGAAAGAAAAAATTCTCTAACAGAAGCAGTAACTTTAGAGGATCTGGTTCTGGTTCAAAGAGGGATATTCAGAAGGAAAGCTGTTACAACTGCAAGAAGCCTGGGCACTTCATTGCTGACTGTCCTGATCTTCAAAAGGAAAAGTCCAAAGAGAAAGCAAAGAAGTCCAGCTCAAAGTCCAGCAGTTTCAGAAACAAGCTTAAAAAGAGTCCCATGGCAACATGGGATGATCTGGACAATGAGTCAGAATCTGATGAAGAAGAAGCAAACCTGGCCCTGATGGCAACTGCATTTTCTGATGCAGAATCATGCTCAGATTCTGATGAAGAAGATGAGGTATATTCTGAACTCTCTAGATCTGAATTGATTGAAACAGTTAATGATCTTATGAGTCATCTTAAAAGCAAGTTAAAAGAAATTAAATCTTTGAAAAATCAAACTAACTTGCTGTCTGAGGAAAATCTTAAACTTCAGAATCAAATTTTTGAATATGATGAAGAAGTTGAAGAACTCAGAAAAGAGGCTCATAAGAAATGTGAAGAGGTTCCTAATGAACAGGAAATTGCTCTTCAGGATTTCATCTTAACTGGATTCAATAGAACAAAAATTGCCTCTATGATGTATAATATGATCAGAAACAAAGGTGAAGGCATTGGCTATGATTCATTCAAACCTTCAAATGAATCAAACTCACTTTCCTGTTCTGAAAATATTTTAAAAGGCAATGGTATATGCTTTGTGCCTGCTTCTCATAACTCTGAGAAGTTGAAAATGTCAGAATCTGAGACTAAGTCTGAAGTTCTGAACAACTCAGACTCTGAAGCTTCTGAACCTAAGGGTAAGATGAAGGCAGATGTTAAAACCTTGCCTAAATCTAAGCCAAAAGGTCCTAAGCCTAAGAGTAAGAGAAAATCAGACTCTGAACCTGAAAATGTTCAGAATCTGATGAGTTCAGAACCTGGAACTAGTAAGTCTCAGAATTTGAATAAATCAAATTCTTCAAAGACTGAGTTTATTAAAACTTCAAAATCTTTTAAACCAGTCAATATAAAACATTCTCAATCTCACAATGTTAAGCAAAGCAAGCAAAAGCAAACCAATCAGTTTTCTGCTTCTAACTGTTTTAAGAAAGGCAAAACTGAAGCTTGTCTTGTGCCTGAAGCAAACAAAGTTAGAATTCTGAGGAAATCAGAACCAAAGTACTCAAAAGGTCAGACTCTAAACAAATCAGAACCAAAGACCTTCAAGTCTCAGGTTCTGAAGAAATCTGAGTCCAAACCTTTGAGAACTCAGGTTCTGAAGAACTCAGGTTCTGAAACTCAGACTTATTCAAGATACAAGGATTCATATCTAAAGTATCAGAACAAGTCTGAATATCATAACATCAGACACAAGAAGCCAAAACCTTTCAGGACTAACCCCAAAGGACCCATGAAAATCTGGGTACCTAAGTCTGAGATAATTTCAATTGCAGATATGCTTAACATCCAAAGAAAAGGAAAGGTCCTGGTACCTGGACAGTGGATGCTCGCATCATATGACAGGGGACAAGTCTATGTTCCAAACCCTAACTCTGAAAGAGGGAGGAACTGTGGGGTTTGGAGGAAGTCAGAAAGGAAAGATCATTGGTACTGGTAAGATAGGTAATTCTTCCTTGTACATTGATAATGTTTGGCTGGTAGATGGACTTAGACATAATTTACTTAGCATAAGTCAATTATGTGATAGTAATTATGAAGTCCTGTTTAATAAGAACACTTGCACTGTAATCAATAACAAAGATAAGTCTGTAGTGTTCAGAGGCAGCAGGAAAAACAATGTTTACAAAATAAATTTTTCTGAATTGGTTCAGCAGAAGGTGATTTGCCTTCTGTCAGTGAGTGATGAGAAATGGGTCTGACACAAAAGGCTGGGACATGCTAACTGGAGACTCATCTCTAAGCTTAGCAAGTTACAGCTGGTCAGAGGCTTACCCAGCATTGATTATCACTCAGATGCTCTGTGTTCAGCATGCCAAATTGGAAAATTTTCTAAAACCTCTTTTAAAGCTAAGAACATTGTTTCCACCTCAAAACCTCTAGAACTCCTTCACATTGATTTGTTTGGTCCTGTTGGAACAGCCTCAATCAATGGGACGAAGTATGGGCTTGTAATTGTTGATGATTACAGTAGGTGGACTTGGGTTAAATTCCTAAGAACCAAAAATGATACATATGATGTGTTTTACAAATTCTGTAAACAAGTACAAACTGAAACTGACTTGAAAATTTTGAAAATCAGAAGTGATCATGGTGGGGAATTTGAAAATGAACCTTTTGAAAACTTTTGTGAAGATCATGGAATTCTCCATGAGTTCTCATCTCCTAGAACTCCACAACAAAATGGAGTTGTAGAGAGAAAGAACAGATCTTTATAGGAAATGGCCAGAACCATGATCCATGAATCTAAAATTGCTAAGTACTTTTGGGCAGAAGCTGTAAACACAGCATGTTATATTCAGAACAGGATCTATATCAGACCCATTCTGAATAAAACATCATATGAATTGTTTAAAGGAAGAAAACCAAGTATTTCTTATTTTCATCAGTTTGGTTGTACATGTTACATACTAAACACTAAGGTCTACCTAAAGAAATTTGATGCCAAGGCTCAAAAAGGTACCTTTTTAGGATACTCAGAGAGATCTAAGGCATACAGGATGTATAATTCTGAAACACATGTTGTTGAAGAAGCTATACATATTAGGTTTTATGATAAGAAGCCTGGTAGTGAAATACCAGAGCTGGTTGAGAGTTTTGCAGATGTCAGAATCTCAGAAGAACCTTCAGAAGCTGAACCCAGTTCAGGTTCTGATGAAGCACTACTAGAAAAATGAGTTTTCACATCAGTTGGAAAGCACTTTTCACATATGGTGGCAACCGATGTAAGGTGGCATGATGTGGTATGTCCACACCTTTTCACATCGGGTACGGACTGTTGTGATATCCAACTTTCCACATCGGGTCTCTCTCCCACTGATGTGATACATTCTTTTGAAAATTTAACAATAGGTTTTTCACATCAGTTGTATGATAGACACTGAAGTTAAATAAGTATATTTCACATCAGTTTTTTGTCCCACTGATGTGAAATCTATTTTATTTTTTTAAAAAAAAAACTTTGTTTTAAAACTGCTTACCAAATCAGCTTATACCATGTGCTTTTCTTCTATATTAAAAATATGAAAACAATTATACCAAAAAAAATTTATATGAAAACAAATATGGACATTTTAATGCCAAAAAGAAAGTTAATAAGCTAATAAATACAATTTCATTTATAACCCTCACAAGTGAATTCATTTTGGTATAATTACCAAAATTCATTTGTGGAATCTGTTCAAATGAATTCAATTATTATAATTACCAGCAAAATGTTAACAATAACGTGCTTTGACTATATGCCATAAAAAAAAGGTGCATTGACCATATAATAAAAATTTCAGCACAAGTGAAACTGAGAAAATCAAGAAACTTCAAAGAACCAACAGTAAGAATATAAACCAACAAGAATATGATGATAATCCTGTAGTGAAGGAAATTTTCTAATTGTCTATTGATTGAAATTTGAGACCAAGGAAAGGAACTATGATTACTGTTACAACACAATTTGCCACAACAATTCCAAGGCATGCAGATTATTCAGTTTAAATTTTTAATAAAATAAAAAATGACACTCATGCTCATTCAAATCAACTGAGATTACACATACAAGTTATTGCCTCACAGTGTATCATATTCTTGAAAGTTTACATGACCAGTTGCTTGAGCGTGCTCTGCTGCCTCCTGAATATATTCACAGAAAAATTTGTATTCAAGTTAGAATAATAAGAATTACAGGTAAGTAGCACATATAACGAGAGAACACCAATTTAGTTACTGAAATAGGAATGTGGCCAAAGAATTTTCTGTTATAGAGATCATTCAAAGTTTTTCGCTAATTTCATTTTTAAGCAAACATGCCTACACGCACAATTTCAGGACTGAATTGATGATTCACCACGCCATCCTTATTTTACAACAAATGTCTACCTTTATGACAAACATAAACCATGGGTCTACAGCACAAACCCCAAATTTCATAACAAGAGGGGATTGTATTCAGCAAAGTTTACAGGATATCTCACCTCCGTTATTTACATTCTAGTGCGAACTACGCATAATTCCATGCAAGTAACCACCGGTCATTATGAACGACACAAGTGACACAACACCTGCCGGAAAGACCTTCCCTGATTTCTTGAAACGAGAACCCATCACCACAAGAAGTGTAGCAGATATGCCTATACATCAGGAAAAATGATCAAATATTAACACATGAGAGAAGGAAATGATATCACATGAAACTTAACTGTAAATATCAATTGTAGTTGCTCACAAAGTCATGACTTGTCAAATTTGCAGGAGAGTAAACTCAAACTCAACACCGTAAACTCATAAGAGTTTGCGAAGTTCCAAAATAATATACCAAAATAAATTCAGGAAGCGAGCTTGAAAAATTCCACACTAGACTTCAGTGCTAAAATTATCGTTGTTATCAAATGTGGTTTAGAACGGTCATAAACTTCAAAGCAAAGAAACGCATTTGAGAAGCTACAATTACTAACCATAAAGCACGATTGTGTACCAATGGAATGATTCATCATCATCTCTTCCATGATCAGTTGAACAATTTGCAACATAATTCGTTTGATGTCTTTGGTAAATGGTAGGTTCTATAAAACCTTAAAGTATGAATAAAAAACTAGTTTTTAATTCTTTATATGAAGTGTAGAGTTCAGGGGTCACCAAAGAATGCTTTACAATTCACATTCAAACAATCTCCAGAATTTAGACATGGCTATGTTTCGGCCTTAGCTGGCAGAAACTCAAGAAATGCATACTACCAAGTTTTCTTTTACAAGTGCCGATCCGTCTATGTTAAATAATTTTTTTTCCTTCTAATACATATGAAATTCCTTTGTTCTTAAGAATTTAAGAATAAAGCACAAAAAGGAATGCATAATATTTACCAACAGTAAAAGAGCTTATTCAGAAGCAACAACATCCCAGTCTCACCAACAACATCCCACAAAATAACATCATTATCTTTACTACAAGAAGCAAGTAACGAACCAAACTTATTGTAACGAAGAGCAGTTACCGCTCCTTTTTTATATAGTACTTGTCCGACACATGTAGCACGAGTGTCATAGGAGTGTCGGACACCGACGCGTGTCAGACACCGCGACACGCCTAATCCTAAAGGTCCTACACAAGGGTTGTTTGTGCAAGTATCCACTACTTGGACTTTTGTAGAAATTCTCTAATTATGTTCACATATAATTAACATTAACTCAATACATAAAGATTGATTCAGCAAAAAACAATGCCATTCAAGTGAAGCCAAAATATGAACTAGTTAAAGGCATATAAACTAACAAAAATCTCAGTAAAATATCCAAAACAAATGCAGGACAAATTGAGTAACAATGTTAACTTTCATTCAACTTTAAATAAACATCAAATGCATCCGGTTTTCAGAATGTCAATGTGAAAGTTATACCTCGCCAGGATGTATGTCTTGTACTTCTTCACAAATAGAAAGAGAGGCCCTTCATTAAACTGGAAAAATGAATAAATTAGCTCACTAATTGAATTTCAAACTATGTAGACATCAAAACTCAGGATTGAAGGGATGCCCAATGTATGACACATGTTGGTGTTGACACAAACACAACACCAATAGATGAGGTTACAATCAATCATTCCATTTTCTCAAATTATTACCAGTGTCCATGTGTTGGTGTCATATCCAATGTTAGTGTTTGTGCTTCATAGATGTTAAACATCAAACTTAAATTACTAAAAGGTATGACACAACACATTCTCATAACAACAAATATATCACATGTGAGATGCTCTGCTGCAGCTGCAACCCAACCTCACAATTCATAACCACTAGAGTGTTCATGACACTATCATCATTCTAACAAAAATCAAAAATCAAAATGATGTTCCCTCTCATTCCATTAACCACATCAACATATACGCATTGCATTGCAATAAAACCCATTTTCATCAATACAAAATTAATAAAAATATTCAAACTTTTACCTGCTTAGAAAGATAAAGAGGTCGACGATTATGGTAAATTCAAGCCGAAGAACCCACATATTACAAAAATAAAAAATTATAAATCAAATCAAACCTAATATTTCATAAACTAAAAACAAAAACCCTAGAAAGAGATAGAAAAACAAACCGGCAAGAGAGAGGCCCAAAGAAGATTATGATTAGCAAACCAAACCGAAGCTTGTTGTTGTCGTTGTTATGCGACGGTAGAGAAATTGATGGTGCTGCGATTAACGGCATGGAAAACACTAACACAATGTAACAAAGACGATTTCTAATAGTGTTTTCTGCATCTCTGCTACATCAAATGTGTAGAAGTGAGTAACTAAAATCTGGAAATGTGTCAAGACACATAAATTGTGTACTCATAACAACACAAAAACAGAGATCACTGAAGCAAGTTAGCATATCTTTAGATTATACATTATAAGATGTTGTGCAATTGTGTATATACCAACGCATAAAAGAAATGTATATACTTTACTAGAAACAAAATGAAAAAATAATGGATTAAAAAAAAAATTATTATTATATCCACACAAAAAAAAAACTAACCATCTCATAATTCCCATGGCTGAAAAACTAATCAAGATTAACATTAAGAAAAACATATTTAACATAATCATAGATAGGACAAGATATTGTGCAATTGTGTATATACCAACATAAAAGAAATGTATATACTTTACTATAAACAAATTGAAAAAACATTGGATTAAAATAAAAACTATTATTCTATCTAGTTTTTGAGATTATAAGTTCGGACCTCTTCACTCTGTCAATTATACTCGGACTATGGGAAAACTATAATTGAGTTTTGAAAAATGTCTTAATAAAGGTGCACCACCAAACTTGAACACAATTAAAGCAATCACCAAAAAATTGTTTAATTCTAAATACCATACAATTATTTCACCAAAATACACAAATAGGAATACCTTCAACTCTGATTCGAACATAGTTTCATGATATGCCTTAAAGAGTACCATAATGTGTCTGTTTGTCCTCTTTCACCAATCTCCTCTAATCCAAAACCAAAGTTGCGACTACAATTAAGAAAAACACCACTTAAAATACATATCACCACTTAAAAGGTCTTAGAGGAAACACCAATTAAAATACATATCACCCACATTCCACTTAGGAAACACCACTTTATAGTTGCATGATCATAGTAAAACGGCAGGTTTAAAGTAACCAAACATTTTTTGGGATGTTACTTTATACTCACTAGACTATCCTTGTGTAGCATGAACTCGATCATATTGGTCAAAATACTTTATGTTGAACACTTACAGACTAATGGAAATCTTCTTCTTTTGTAAATTGAAAATCTTCTCTCAAATCAGTTCATTCTTAAACAATGGAAATAGGATCATAACTAAAGTTAGAGAGAATTGTATTAGCCTTTTGTTAAGTCTCTTTAAATAACATTCGCTTCCCTGTAGTTTTCAAAATGAGCTTACTTTTCTTGTCATTCACCAAAAAGACACTAGATAAACTTGCTTGGTACCATAAAATGAAAAGAAGAAGAAATTAGTGACATTTAGAAATTGAAAAGCAACAATTTAACGGCTCTTCTTCAAAATCTTCTGTTACTTTTCCCCTTTCATCTCTCACCGACAACAACAACAACAACGTCCCCAAAAATACCAAAACAAGGACCAAATATTAGAGCGCTAAAACAGCCACTACACCTACAAAAATAACACCCAAATAGCCATGAGACAGGAACAGAACTTGCTTCCATAATATATCAAAAATCAGCCCCAAATTACTCAAACACTTTTAATATCTCCAAGTAGCCATGATCAATCTACCTCCTAATTGTAAAGAAATGTAATATCTCCAAATTCACAAATTCACACTACCCAACAATAGATGCAAACATACCCAAAACATCAATTTAATCCCAAAGATCTCAATTTAACACAAAATTCACAAAATTTTGCGATACCCAAAACATCAATTTAATCCCAAACTCAATTTAACACAAAATTCACAAAATTTTAAGACTAAATCAGAGCCAACAAAAAAATATAAAATAAAAATAAAAGAAACTGAAAAGGGTTTCAAGAGAGGAAGCGTAAAATGAAAATAAGAATTGAGAAACATACATATTAACCGATTTTTGCATATTTAGAACGAGATTGAGAGAAGACCAAAGATTTGGGGATTTCCGGAGACAAACGAGAGAGCCAGAGGAGGAGGAATAGGTTGATAAACGCTGAAATCACTGAAGTCGTTGTCTTTGTTGTCGTCAACGGCTTCTTCTTCGAAGAACTGAACTGGCCGGAGGTGAAGCAATACAGATCTTGGGTTTTGCTCCAACGAAAGAAAGGGAACTCAATCGATGAAGGGTTTAGAAAACCCAGCTGAAAGGAAATTTTGTAGAAGAAGGTGGAATGAAAATTCGTTGAAAGAGATTTGTGGTGGTGGGTGATGCAACAGATTTGGAACTGACAAAGGAGAATTTAGGGTTTTGGTGGGTGAAGAAGATCCAGAGTGAAAAAGCGTGAGCCTGAAAAGAATGAAAAACGCACAGGATATGTTTATTTTCTTTTTTTGTTTTCCCTTCAGGTAAGTGTATCCACTGATGTGAAAACGTTAGATGTAAAGTTTACCAATATTACGAAATTGCCACCGCTTTTATGTTTCCCCTCATGCATTAGTTCCACCGATGTCAAAACTCTTCGGCATCTATTTTTCCCTTCAGACATTTCTTCAGCTGATGTGAAAACCTTCTCCAAAGTTCACTAAAATTTCAAAATTGCCATTGTGTGGATCTTTCCCATCAAGTATTTTTTGTGCCGATGTGAAAACTGAAAACCCCCTGTTGTCAAATGTATATTTTCTAGTAGTGAAGGTTCAGAAGCTGAAAACAATGAAGACTCTGAGAAACTCTCTGTGAATGACACTACTCTTGAAGCAAACCAAGATCAGCATGGTTCTGAACAAATCCCTGATGGTTATTCAGAAGCTAATCCACCCAGAACCTCATTCAAGTACAAGTCTTCACATCCTGAGGAGTTGATCATTGGAAACAAGAGCAGTCCAATAAAGACCAGATCAGTATTCACTCAGAATGAGTCTATGCTTGGCCTGCTATCCATGATTGAGCCCACAACTGCTGATGAAGCACTTGCTGATGATGGCTGGATTGTAGCAATGCAAGAAGAACTGAACCAGTTTCAAAGGAATGATGTCTGGGATCTTGTTGCAAGACCTGATCATAAGAACATCATTGGAACAAAATGGGTGTTCAGGAACAAGCTCAATGAACAAGGAGATGTTATCAGAAACAAGGCTAGATTAGTAGCTCAAGGGTACAACCAGCAAGAAGGAATTGATTACACTGAAACTTTTGCTCCAGTAGCAAGACTGGAAGCAATCAGGTTACTTCTTTCTTATGCTGTTAATCATGATATCATCTTATATCAAATGGATGTTAAGAGTGCTTTCTTAAATGGTGTAATTTCTGAAGAAGTGTATGTAAAACAACCTCCTGGTTTTGAAGATGTTAAATATCCAAATCATGTTTTTAAACTTAAGAAGTCTTTGTATGGTCTGAAACAAGCTCCCAGAGCTTGGTATGAAAGGCTAAGCAACTTCTTGATTAAAAATGATTTTGTAAGAGGTCAAGTTGACAATACACTTTTTAGAAAAACTGTTAAGAAAGAAATCTTAATTGTACAAATCTATGTTGATGATATCATATTTGGTTCTACTAATGCCTCCCTTTGCAAAGAATTTTCAAAGTTAATGCAGGATGAATTTGAAATGAGCATGATGGGTGAGCTGAAATTCTTTTTGGGAATTCAAATCAACCAATGCAAAGATGGTGTCTATGTTCATCAGTCCAAATACACTAAGGAGCTTCTGAAGAAGTTCCAGTTGGATGACTGCAAGCTGATGACAACACCAATGCATCCCACCTGCACCTTAAGCAAAGAGGACAATGGCTCTAAAGTAGATCAGAAGCTGTACAGAGGTATGATAGGTTCTCTCCTATACTTACCTGCTTCTAGGCCAGATATTTTATTTAGTGTATGTCTGTGTGCTAGATTCCAGTCAGATCCTAGAGAATCTCATATGACTGCTGTCAAGAGAATCTTTAGGTATCTGAAAGGAACAACTAATTTGGGACTTCTGTGTAAGAAATCTTTAAATTATAAGCTAGTGGGATTCTGTGATGCTGACTATGCTGGAGACAGGATTGAAAGAAAATCCACCAGTGGAAACTGTCAGTTTCTTGGGGAGAATCTGATATCCTGGGCCAGCAAGAGACAAGCAACCATTGCTTTGTCAACAACAGAAGCAGAATACATCTCAGCTGCAAGTTGTAGCACACAACTGCTCTGGATGAAACATCAATTAGAGGATTATCAGATTCATGCAGATAATATTCCAATCTATTGTGATAATACTGCTGCAATATGTCTATCTAAAAATCCAATTCTGCATTCAAGAGCCAAGCACATAGAAATTAAACATCATTTTATAAGAGATTATGTTCAGAAGGGTGTTTTAGATATTTAGTTCATTGATACTGATCATCAATGGGCTGACATATTCACAAAACCCCTAACAGAAGAAAGATTCAATTTTATTAAAAAGAATCTGAACATGCACTTTATCTCTTAAAAATGTACTTGAATCTGAATGAATTCCTTGATTCTAAGTTTATCATAAGCTAAGACTTATCAGATACTCAATTTCTGAGAATCTGAATAAAGTTAAGCCTGAAAAACTTCAGAGTCTGAAGGATCAGAACCTGGATTTTCTGACTTCTGAATCTGATAGGAATCTAATGTTTGGTCAGAATCTGATAAGTATAACCCTGGGCAATGATGATTAAAGCTTTGAAAGTTTATACTCTATCCCTCCCAAAGTCATCAACTTAAAAATGTGATTTTTTGCTCTGATATTCAATGTTAAAATTGCTTGACAAACAATTTTCAGTTGATATCAATTTGCTTTTAAACTGTTTAGCACAGACACATTTTTTTTAAATGCCCAAAGTGTTTCAGACAATGTTCAGCTTTTAGAACTTATTTTATATTGGTATCAACACTAAATGTTTTAATTTGGTATCAGACTCTGAGATAAACCTTCATATTTTAGTATCAGGATCTGATACAAGTTCAGCAGTATTAAAACTGTCTTTTGGTATCAGACTCTGATATAATCTTTCAGTTGGTCTATGATCTGAACTACTTTGTTTTAACAAAAAATGAGTTAGACCTTTTTGATCTGAACCATTTTATAGCTCAGATCTGCTCTGATACCTTCTTGTGTGATTTGCTCTGATACTGAACCAATTTATACTGAACAAACCATGTCTGAACACAGAATGCTCTGATCAGAAGCTCTGAACTTTTTCTGCTTCTGAACAACATTCTATTTTCAATGCAAAGTCATATACTCATTGAAAATCAAGTATGCTCTGATGCTTATCTTTGCTGCTTGATTATCCATATGACTGCATAAATATCTCACATATTTTTCAACCCCCCCAATTCTGAAATGTTTTCAACTCTTTTAAAAAGGGGGAGATTCAAATGCTCTGATACAGTTGTTTTTCAAACTCTTTTATAACTTTTTGTTGATGACAAAAGGGGGAGTAAGGTAAAACAAGTATTAAAGCACCTGAGCTCAACAATATAAGTTAAATTCTGTCAGTAATTAACTTATGAAGGAGAAGTAAATGGTATAAAGACCTGAGGCTCTGAACATAAGTTAAGCTCTGATACAATTCTGATTGAATTTAACTTATGAGAACTGTTTTTAACTCTTAGCCTCTGAGTTAAAATTCTGCTTTGATACCACTCTGTGAGATACATAACTCTTAGTGAGTTAAATTGAATTTAAAATAACTTGGATAAGACTCAGGGAGCTTACAAAACTCATCCTGTGGATTATCAGACTTAGGGGGAGAGCATACAAACCTCAGAACCTGAAGTCAACAAGTTATTTATAATTCTGAGTGCAAATTTCAATTGATTGTTTTAAGTTGAGTTTAATTAACATGGATAAGAATCAAGGGGAGCTTACAAACCTAACCTTGAGGATTGTCAGACCTAGGGGGAGCTTACAAACCTCTCTTGAAGTCAGATTGCTAATTAAAACTTAACAACAATTCTGAAATTTTCACATTTGTGATTTAAACTGAACTTAATTAACTTGGATCAAACTCAGGGGGAGCTTACAAACCTCACACCCTGCAGTTAACTTGTTAATTAAGTTAACAACAATTTTCTGATTTAATACTTATGTTTGTCATCATCAAAAAGGGGGAGATTGTTGGAACAAAATGTGTTTAACAACTCTCTTATGAATTAAGGGGGAGATTGTTGAAACATTATGTGTAAACATATCTCTCTTTATGGTTTTGATGATAACAAAGTGTTAAATAGAAAATTAGTTATTTGCTAATGCTTTGTTCAAGTGATTTCAGAACCACATGTTTAGTGATTGGAAATTAACAATGTTTATGAAAGAACAAGCTTAGAGCAAGAAAGGAAAGCTAAGAAGCAATGTTGCAAAGCTAGAAGGAATCTGCGTCTGAAGAAGTGCTCCTGAAGTGGTGCTCCTGAAGTAGTGCTCCTGAAGTGAGTGTCTGAAGCCAGCTTCTGAAGTCTGAGTCTGAAGGCAGCTTCTGAAGGTAGTCAACAAAAAGTCAGCATCTGAAGAAGTCAACAAAAGTCAACTTCTGAAGGCAGCTTTTGATCCGTACAAAGGCAGCTTCTGATGCACTGTTCACACAGAAGCTTCTGAAGCTGATGTGGCATGGAAAGCAAGTGTTACTGTGCGCATTTAATGCCTGGATGTGTCAGAGCAACCCAATGGAACAATTGTCTCCCTGACCCAAACATTCCCCAGCTTTTAAGGTAGGCCATTTCAAAAATGGCTGCTGCTCTGTTTTGTTTGAAAAAGTGCAGCACACATTTGCAGAAATCCTAGCTCAACTTGCAACGGCTCTTTCCTCAAATCAAGCAAATCTTCAACAGCTATATTTCATCTATAAAAGGAAGAAGATTTGAAGAAGAAATCTGTCTAAGACTCTTGAAACAAAGAACTGAACTCTTGCTCTGTTTTGCTGTCAAAAATACGCAAGTTACCAAACCTCTTAGAAATTCTTTTATCTTTGTAACTTAGAATTTCTTAAGGTTAAGAGTCTTAACCTGTGTTGTATTAAGAGAACACCTCTGATATTTTATCAAGTGTTCATCCCAAACTCATTTCTCTATAAACCAGTTTGGTCCCTAAAGTCTCAGTCTGTATACTAAGCATTTGTAACCTCATTCCTTTGTGGTCTGAGTCAGAAGTCTCTTGACTTAGTGTCTTGAGCATTGGGAAGTCTCTTGACTTGGTGTCTTGAGCATTGGAAGCCTCTTCCTTTGTGGTTGAGCATTAGAAGCCTCTTTCTTTGTGATTGAGCAACTGGAAGTCTCTTCCTTGGTGGTTGAGCAAAGTGTAATCTTCTGATTATAGTGGAACTCTCTTGTTGGAAAACAAGGGGACTGGACTACTTCTCACATTGAGAAGGAACCAGTATAAATTGTTGTGTGTCTCTCTTCCCTTCTCTTTTTAACTTGTTAATCCGCTGCATATACTTCTGATAACAGTTCAGAACCTGGTTCTGAACTAGAGTTAAGCTTTTGAATAGAAAAGAACAAGTTTTTGAGTCACACAGTTCAACCCCCCCCCCCTTCTTGTGTGTGTTTTTCTCACCTTCAAACTGTTAAGTCAACAGAATCAAAACCCAAGAGATCTAAATCAACAAAAGCCAGAACCAAAAGAACAAAATCAACAACCTCTTCTTCTTCAATTCCTTCAAGAAGGTCACAAAGGGTTATATCTGGAGTTGTGAAATCGAAAAAAATCACTAAAGGAGGACAACACTGTTCATGTAATTGATTCAGATGGGGAAAGAATCGAATCAAGAATCAATGAACCTGCTGAAATTCCTGTCCAAAAATCTCCTTCTAAAACTCCAAAAAGAAAGCCTTCTGAAACCCCTCTTCCTCCTTCGAAAAATCTAAGAAACCCAATGTTTCTTCTAGAAAATCTAAACCGATTGCTAAATCCCCAAAATCTTCCTATAAGAAACCTTCTAAGACCTCTGACTCAAGCTCCAGAAAATCTTCAACCAAAAAAATCTCAAAGAAATCGAAACCCCCATCTTTGGATGTTGTTTATGCTGACCCTGAGGATAAAGAAACGTTTTTGAGCAAGTGGTCCTCAAAAACCATTGCAAATGGATGATTGGTGGATCTTGAAGACATGGTTTCAAGAGGTCAGAACCTGAAACCACTGTTTAATGCTTTGGGCCGGACAAATTTTTTTTTCTGTGAAGGAACTGCAATATGAATGCCTTACACAAGCGTTCTATGCCGCTGCAAAATTTAGCTCCAACAACAATGTGTCAGTGACTCTCAAAGGAGTATCCTTTAAACTCATTCCTGAGGTCATCTGCAAGATTTTCGAAGTAGAGAACAAGGGTGAAAAACTGTATGGAGATAGCTGGTTCAATCATTATGACATAGAGCACGATGATGTTTGAGAGCTTTCTGAAAAACACCTTTGACAAACCACCCATAGCTTCCAACCTCAAACCAAAATGTCATATACTCCACAACATTTGTGTTCGCACTATCCTCACTAGAGCCGGAAGCTGGGATAAGGTAACTGACTTAGATTTATTATTTATATATCACTTGTTGAACAAGAAACCACTTAACCTAGGATATCTTATTTTAGCTCACATGAAAAACTCATCTACTATCCGTCGTTCTGCACCATATGATATGGTTCTGACTAGGATTTTTAGAACCTTTAATGTACCTCTAGATGATGAGATTGGAAACGATGAATGCTCTACCATCAATGGCCAAACTTTAGGATGTTTACACATTGCAACAACTAAGAAACCTCCTAAGAAAAGAACTGCCACTCACAAAATTAGCAGCTCTATGAAGAAAAAAGGGGAAATTGGAGAACCTCTGCCTGAGGCTGAGGCTGAGGATGGCTTACCTGAGCATGAGCCTATCCTGCCTAAGGAAGAATCAGAGTTCTAAACCCTCTTCCACTGAGATTGAGTTTACCACTCCTGAGAAAGAACCTGAACCCTCAAAGGAAGAATCTGGAGAATCTGAGGCTGAATGTGGAGAGTCTGAGGATGACTCTGAGTCAAAGAAAGAGGTTGAGCATTGGGTGAGCATGTACATGATGATGATGCTCATGCCCTTTCTGAAGACAATTTTATCCCTACTCAAACTAACCCTGTCCCTTCTCCCAGAAAGTCACCCAACCCCATTCTCTTTGATAACCCATTACCATCTTTGCCAAACATGGATGTGGAATTAGAAGAAGGCTTCAATACCATGTTTCTTGACCTTGTCCAGCTCATTCCCTTTAACCAAATTCCATACCAGCACTACTCAATGACTGGAGGCTTTCATCCTAATGATGAAATGTAGTGCATCTCTCAAGGTCAAACCAGCACCATGCCTAGCACCATTTTTCAAAGTCCCATTCACCAGTTCATGAATTTCATTGATCCTTCACAATCATTTGTTTCACGCACTAAATCCTTTGATAACCCCCTTTTTGAAGCTGCCCGCAACCTTCTCTCTTCACCAGTTGTTGATCGACACATTAACAAACCTACTTCTTCCTCACCTTTGCCCGAACCTAGCCCTTTTGGTTTCCTTAATGCATCCTTTGATACATCAAATCTCAGATGGTCGTCCTAAGGTACCTTCTATGAATCCTACCGCTCCTATTCCTGGTAATCTGCTTATTGAAAGAGGGCCAACAAACACTAATGTGATTCATAACTTGATTGGTTTACAACAAACCTGTTGGATATTTGGTTGTTGGCTACATGTTTTGCTAAAATCAAATATACAAGTTGTTGTGTTGTGCGTCTTCAGAAACTGGGTCAGAAGCTGAAATCTCAATATGTATGTCTTCAGAAGCTGGGTCAGAAGCTGGTTCAAAAGTTGGGTCTTCAGAAGCTGGAACAGTACTTCAGACGCTGAACCTTCAGAAGCTGATGTTCAGATGCTGAACAGTACTTCAGAAGCTGACCTTCAGAAGCTGAAATTGTTTAGACGCAGAACTTCAGACGCAGACTTCAGAAGTACCTTCAGAAGCTGGTTTTCTGCGTTCTGGTTATTTTCTCATGTGATCTTTTGAAGATTTAATTGAAGAATTCTCCTTGCTGCATTTGTTTCTAGAAGGAAGATTAATTTGCGTTCAGATCTTTGTTGAAGATTGGTTTCTGTTATTTAAGAATATATTTTCAGAATAATCTTTGGAAAATATATTTATGAAATATAATTGCTTCTATGTGCTTCTAAAAGAATTCTGGAAATATATCTTTGGAGATTATTTGGGTCAGAATTATGTTGCTGCTGAAGCTATAAAAAGAGGACGTTGCTGCTTGAAGAAGTGACATCAAAAACAGAAGTCATTATAGAGAGAGTCTTAGTTTTTGAGTTTGTAAGCTTTGTGCTGTGTTTTCTGTACACCACCCATCTGTTAGAGTTGGTTTAGATTTATTGAGTTGTAATTCACTTAAAGCTTTTAAGCAAAAGTGACTTTGATGTTTTGAAGTGTGTCTTCATCCTTGTTTGTTTAGAGTTTATAATCACTGGAGCAGTGGTTGATTCAGTAGGAAGTAAGAGGGGTCTTATATCCAGGAGTTCCTAGGTAGAAATTCCACGGGTAGTGATTAAGTGAGAAGGCTGTGAGAAACAGGGGCTGTTTACACAGTAGTTCGAATTGATACTATTTTTAGTGGATTTCCTTCCTGGCTTGGTAGCCTCTAGATGTAGGTGTGTTTGTCACCGAACTGGGTTAACAAATCATCTGTGTTCTTTACTTTCTGTCTTTTATTTTGCTGCTTCTGAACCACTGTTATACGTACTCTGTTTAGCTCTGTTTTACGGTTTAGACTCAGGAATTTGCCAGAATTTCAATTGGCATCAGAGCAGGTACCCTGCCTGTTTTAGGGTGAGCTCCAGGGAATGTTTTTTCTGGCATTATGGACAAGGAAGGAGGATTTGTGAACATACCACCTCTGTTGGATGGTTCCAACTATGAGTATTGGAAATCTCGTATGAGTGCTTTCCTGAAATCTATAGACAATAAGACCTGGAAAGCTGTTTTGAAGGGTTGAGAACATCCTGTTATGCTGGACAAAGATGGAAAGAAGACTACTATGTTGAAACCAGAGGAAGAATGGTCCAAGGATGAAGATGAATTGGCTCTTGGAAACTCCAAAGCTTTGAATGCTCTATTCAATGGAGTGGACAAGAACATGTTCAGACTGATCAAGCAATGCACTATAGCTAAGGATGCCTGAGAGATTCTCAAGACTACTCATGAAGGCACATCGAAGGTAAAACTGTCCAGACTTCAACTTCTCACCACCAAGTTTGAAAATCTTAGAATGTTGGAGGATGAGAACATACAAGATTTTTACATGAATGTTCTGGATATGGCTAACTCATTTGATTCTCTTGGAGAGAAAATGACTGATGAGAAAATTGTGAGAAAAATACTCAGGTCTCTTCCTAAGAGATTTGACATGAAAGTAACTGCCATTGAGGAAGCACATGACATCTCCAGTATGAAGGTTGAAGAATTAATAGGGTCCTTGCTAAATTTTGAGACAGCCTTCAGTAACCGTACTGATAAGAAAGGGAAAGGAGTTGCTTTTGCAGTAAATACTGATGCTGAGGATCAACAAGGAAATAATGAGGATGATGAAGGCTTATTAGAGGCACTTGTATTGCTAAGGAGACAGTTTAACAAGATTCTTAAACATGTTGACAGGAGATCC